>ML994646.1:995873-1121246 GCA_010093925.1 Zopfia rhizophila CBS 207.26
AAATAGACTAAATGTATTTAAACTAATAAAGTATAGTATATTCTGAGTTATCGAACCACACATTAAAGATATTAATACTGAATTATAAGAGTCTGTAGAGAGGTCTTTTACTATAGCTACTAAAGCGCATAAACCACTAGTTATAATAGCTTTAATAAATACTTAGTATATAAGACTAGGCTATATTAGAAAGGAAGCTCTAGAATATATGCTAAAAGTAGTTAAAGGTATGGCATTTAGCATATGCGAATTCTAACGCGACTTAGAACTCTATAAAGAATGCTAACTTATATAAGCATATAACAGAATCTTATATCTCCCAGTCTAAAAAGGGACCTATCCATTTAAGAAGGTTTATTTTAATCTTATTAACATAAAAGATACATTTAATGCTGATTTATAGATAGCTTATTTCTACTATAACTATTTAGGCTATTATATCTTATTCAACCTTCTAATAAAAGTGTAAGAGAGCTTAATCTTGATTATCTAAGAGTTCTTTATAATTACAAATAATAACTAGGGATTTACCACGTGATATATTTAATCTAATGGTGAAAAAAAGCTTAGGAAGGCCTAGAAGGATCTAGTCTTAAGCAGAGGGATTACTTTTAATAAAACTCTACCTAATACACCGGATTAGAACGGTCCTGCTGAATGTTCTAGAGAGGTAATTATAGCTATCGCTTATAAGCTTTAAGTTAAGAGTAATCTCTTTTATAAACTCTAGTTATATATAGTAGCGCATGCCACCTGATTTCTGAATCGTATTCTAATTTAATAAAAGAAATAGTAAACACCATTTGAAATAGTTCACGGACGTAAACCAAATCTATTATAATATAGAATCATTAATTTACTTGTATATGTTCTAATAAAGAACTAAAGAAACCGCCCTAACACAGCTAAATTAAAAGAAAAAGTAATTAAGGACTGACTTATTAGCTTAGATACTATAAATATTTATAAAGTCTGAATACTACACCTAGATCGTGTAGTCAGGTCCAGAGATATTCGGATTAATGAGAAGGTTAAGTACAACCCTGATTTTAATACTACAGTCCCAGAATCAGGGTAAGCTCTTACGATTATTATAAATAAAATCGATCTTAATAAGGAAGATATAGACCTACTACTAATTATAGAGGACACAACGTAGTAATACACTAAAATACTTTATCTACAATCTCTTTCTACCCCTTAGGGATTAACACTGTTAATAGTAGTAGAAGAGATTTAGACACAAGCATTAGATGCTTAATCTCCTTTAAGCCTAGTATTTATAACTAGAGACAAAAGAGTTATAGATACCTTAGCACTTAAAAACCTTCAAACATCATCTAGCAGGACTATCAGGCTCTTGAAAAGAGAACAGAATATAATTAACGCTCTTTCACCTTATTAGGTTAATAAGAGAGCTTGATAACATGCTTATACTCTACGCCTAGAATAAGTAAAGATTAGAGAACAGGTTACACATATATTTACACAAGTGAGAACTATAAAGATACATTAAAAAGATCTACTACCGCCTCCTGAAACCTGGTATTAGCTTAAACGGCATTTAGAAAGGAAAGACTTAAAATAGGCAGCAGACCTAGAGATCAAATTACTTAAAGAGAAAGGAGTATTTAAGCTTATTAATTATCCTATAGACAAGCAGGTCCTTCCACTCAAATAGGTATTCTTATATAAGTTTAATTAAGCAGGATACCTAGATAAGCACAAGGCATAAATCTATACACGAGGTGATCTTTAATACTATATAGGCAAAGATATATATATAGCTACTAGTGCCTATTAAAGCTTCTACATTCTTATAGCCATTATCTGTGCATACAGGCTTATCTGTCACCAGATTAACTTCAAGATTACCTTTATAAATGTAGATATGGACGAAGAGGTCTACACCACATGCCTACCAGAATACGGTAGACTAGGGAAGGTATGGAAATTACTTAAAGTACTATACAATCTACGCAAGTCACCAAAGCTCTAGTACCAAGAACTTATATTATTTCTATAAGGACTTAGTTTTCAACTATGTTCGGAAGAACCATGTATTATGATTAATAACAAGACTAACCTAATTCTCTTTCTTTTTGTGGACGATTTTCTGATTATTGTACTATAAGAGAAGTATCAACAAGTACAGTAATTTAAAGAAGCTATATAAAATAAATATGATATCAAGGATCTCAGAGAAGCATCCTTCTTTCTAAACATCTAAATCTAACGAGACATTAGAGTAAAGAAGCTTTAGATCTGCCAGGACGGTTACATCAACAAGATCTATATTAAGTTTAGGATTGATAAGACAAAGCTGATTACAACACCTCTGCCGTCGTTATACTATCTCTTACCTTATAAGAGACAGGCAACTATGTAACAGATCATAGAGATATAAGAAAAGGTAGAGTCAATTCTCTATCTGGTAGTCATCACAAGGCCAGATGTCTCCTTTGTAGCCAGCTAGTTAGGTTAGTTTATACTAAACCTATTGTAAGAGCACCTGCGGTATGCAAACTGAGTACTCTCATATCTACAGACTATAAAGTACTATGCTATTAAGTTCTCAGACCCTGCGGCAAACGCCCTGGATGTAGAGAAAGATAATGAAGTGCTACTGGTGTCGAGCGATGCGTCGTTCGCAGATGATATAGAGACTCAAAAATCCACCCAGGGTTACCTGATGAGGTTGTTCAATGGACCGATCATGTGGCAGTCGTCTAAACAGAAGACTGTAACCACGTCAACGACTGAAGCTGAGCTTTTATCGCTGTCTTATACAGCAAGAGAGACGATCGCCCTATACAGACTATTCGCTAACATTGAATTCGATCCAGAACACCTACCCAGCATACTCTGTGATAATCAGTAAACAGTGGGCCTGATCCACAAGCAATGACCACAACTGACGTTGAAACTAAGACACGTCGATATACACAACCTCTGGCTAAGACAGATCCATCAAGAAGGGAAAATCAAGGTACAGTGGGTACCAACAACTAGCATGCTGGCGGATGGCTTTACCAAACCTCTCTCAGCAGAAAAGCACTTGCAATTCGTGAAGCAACTAGGCCTGGTTAACATATCAGCACAGGTAAACCCTGATTACGAGGATATAGAATACAGCACAGATATTCAGACTTTATCAGATACAGAGTGAAATCTGGGGGGGTGTGTCGCACGCTAAGGGCCTAAAGCAGCAGCTCACTTAGCAGTCATGGACGACTTATAAAGACAACTCATTCCATCACTCCTACAGAGACGACACACACTGTCGTACACACATATAATGACAATACATTCATCTCATTTTGTGCCTCTTCTTTCTTACGCACAATTTCACTGTTCGTTCACACACACGTCCAGTGCAACACATGTATTGGCTGAAATTACTGGTGAGACTTTATGTTCATACCTGGTTACGAACATGATAATCCAAAATATATAGCTGGAACCGCAGTAGCGTCACCTACTACGTCAACGTCAAATATGGGTAGAGCGCTCGAAGGATGTAGCCGTAATTTATCTGAACTACACTAACTGCTAGGCCATTGTTAGTCTTGTGCCTTATCCGCGGTGTGTTCACGATGAGCTCTGCGAGCGTTGGCATTTCAACGCTTTACCCTAACAGGTTCTATACCTCACATATCGGGCGAGAAATCTAATCATTTGAGATTACTTCATTTGAATTTCCTTTGCCAGATATCTGGCCGATCCATCCGACTTCCTTCAAATACGTCAACACATTCCTAATTTCTACTTGCGTCGTATCAGTACCAATAAGATGCATATGATCCTTTTCCATACCTACTTTGCAGCTGCCACCACGGCCCTTCATCGACGTTCTATCATTCAGTTGGATCACATCTATCCATGGAATGCAATCCTTTTAGGTCATCAGCTCAATTCCACCGATGCGGTTAACTCCATCCTCACAATAAGTTCAGGCCAATCACTGAATTCCACTCAAGAAGTTAATTCTACCGTCTCATCAAATCCAACCAATACAATCGATTCGTTCTTTTCACTGGGTTCAGTCGGCTCGCTCAATTCAACTCTTCCGTCGAATTCCACAGAGTATAGATCTGGGGGGTTCACCAACTGCAACGCTCGATTCCACCATACTATCCCATTCTATCTAGACGCTTCCAATTCCCTCGGCAGCACCATTGCAAAAAACCACTTCCAATAATACTGGAGCGTTCAATTTTCAAGCGCCAACCTAAAACACCACCTCCTCCACCAACACCACATCCACCGTTTCCAGCGCACCATATCAAAACGTCATTTCCTCGCACTCCAAAGCACCAATTGATGGCACAACACATGAAAACACTACCCTTCTAATAGCAACAGTATCAAGGCAACCACCTCATCTGCACCATTCCAAAACACCACTTCTACCACCAACACCAAAACCTCCATCCCTCAAACAACTATCTCAGAACCCCACCTCCCTCCACTACCACCCAAGCATTTATTCCCCAAGCACAAAACACCGCCTCGTCTAACAACACCAACACATCCATTTCTCAGGTACAAAACACCACCTCTCCCGACAACGACACCTGCATATGCTCAGAACCATCCCAACACCCCACCTCCTTCCAAAACATCCACTATCGTTCCGTCCATCATAACATCCCCGTCCAGCGCATCCTCCCTCCACACTTCGTTTCCTTAATCGACGCATCCAGCTATCCTTCTGGACAAAGGCCTAAAAGTCGCTGGCGGGGAAGTGTGCCAGGATTTGCGATCCGGAAGCTATTGATTGCGGAGAGGGGAATGCGGGTATCAATTTGAGGATGTGATAATGTGACAGTTGGACTGACTTAAGACCAGTATCTGAAGAATGAGAATTGCTATACTTACTATATGGAGTACGAACTGGTGTTTTATCGAAGGGTTTAGAGAGGTTTTTTTGGGCGTTTGGTTTGGAAGTGTACAGGTTGAGTACAGCTCCCTTCCAGCTCTGGCGGGACACCACAAACTACATGACCTCGAACACCCTTCCTCTGTCTCTACCCCGCCCGTAGTCATGGCTTCAGGAAGCTTTATGGGGCTAGATCTAGGTGCTTAGCCAGGAGGATTTTCGATGTCAGCTAAAAATCTAGGAATTGTTGATGTCCAAAATGCATTTGAGTGACTGCAGACTCCGTTATGTATTAAGATTAAAAGCTACGCAATAAACTGACTCGTCCATCCTCGCCCATCATCACCGCTCGCACAATCTCCCCAACCTAACCCGAGATTGTCATGAACAGGCCCAACGCAGGCGCCGTCGTCTGAAAGAACTCCCAATCCAGTCCTCTTAGCGAATCAAGTTGGTATCCCACGTTTTCTCCAGCCTGGCAAGGCACACCATTGATTGCAAGCACTTGTCTCTCGTTAGCTGCCCCACGCTGCCAACCATCTTCAAACTGCCCGTGTTACGGAAATTGCTTGCGTATGTTGACGGATTGTTAAGCTGCGAGACAATGATAACCCTGGGCTCTAATATTCGGTAGGGCGCTCGCCATTCGTGGCCATCAACGGGAAGGTAGAAGACTAGGTTGCAGGTTTTGCTGACCGCCTCTATAGAGACATTAAAGTCGAAGAGAGTTGGCTTGGTAGGAAATACCGCGCGATGTAGCTATTCCCAAGAATGGTGTCTGGATTTGCCTAGTCGACCTGGATGATGAGGCAAGGTGCTTTGAGGGGGCCAGACAAATCGGTTGGAACTAATACTTCCGTAACAGTAGGTACAGGAAATTAGATGGTTTGGTTGTAGGATCTGGGGCGACCAGGGTATTGATTGTTGGCTCCAGGGCGATGGTGGGTTCGGTTGTTAGATCTGTGGTGATGATGGGCTCGGATGTAGGGACGTCAGTTATGCCTGGAGAAGGTCAGTTTAGACTGCATTTTAGCGATTATTAATCCTCTGGTTCAATTATTGGTACTTGACGTCAAAGTACTCGTTGGCATCTCTGTACTGCTGCTGGAGCTTACTGTACTGATCTTTGCTTTTAAATTACCCTCAGTGCCCCAACTTGAAGGCTTCCCGGCTTAATTTGGCATAGGTTGGATGTGGCTCCTGGGGCATGCCATTGCAAGGGCAGCAGCGCTTTGCAGCGGGCAGTAGAGGAGAAACCAGAGAGGAGAGGATAGAGACGTTGTACAACAGTAATAGAAGGAGAGACGAAAGGATAGCAACAGAAGCGAAAAGAGAGGGCTTACAGCGTTGGCAGGGCAGGACAGGTCAAATAGAGGCTGTACCTGCATGAGATCCCCAGCTGGTTTGACACCGAAGCTAGGGCTTGGAGTACCCCACTGCGCATCCTGAAGTGTATAGTAGTACAGGTTGATGCCCTTGCTCATAAGACTGCATGAGACATCCTCCCAGTAGATTCGAGCATTATCCGCGCTGGCGACTGCCTTGTTCTGCTGGGGTCCTGACACAGGCCATCCTGTTTCGGTGACCCAGACTGGCTTGCCCCGAGCGGCAGCGACAGTTGCATCGAACGCATCATAGAATGTCTTATTTCCGTTCTCAATGCCGTTCTCCATCGTCGTTTGGAAGTATGGGTAAGCGTCAACGCCGACGAAATCGAGCGCTTCGATCACAGCGTTGTTGGAAGCATTAACATACGCAGTCCAGGTGTCGACGTGGCCAATAGGTTTCCCAGCGAGGCCTGTATTTCGGATAGCGTCACGGGTTAGCTGGATGTACCTGACCAACTCGTTCGGATTGGCTCCGGGTCCTGATTTGTTCTCAATACCTGTCGGAGAGATACGGTATAGGTCTTCGCTGCCGACTGAGATGCCGACGACGAGGTCTGTGAAGGCGGAGCCGAATTGTTGGATGGCGGCCTTGAGAGCTACGATTTCATTGTCAAACGTAGCAGCACCAGCAGATGCCCAGAGGCCAAGGAGCAGCGTGGTCTTGGTGTTAATAGCGGCTTGAATGGCTTCAATTACCGTATTGGTGGTTTGCCATTGGACCATGGTGTAAAGTCGAGCGCTGGTGAACTGTCCATTGGTACCAGGGAGCTGTTTGGCAGCGTTGAATTCGTATTCGAAGTCCACCTGGCGTTTCGGTGCGTCATTTAGAAATTGGGCACCGTAGTTGAACCCGCGTAGTTGATTCTGGGCACTGGCGGCGGCGGCAGACAGGAGAAGAGATGTTAAGAAACGCATGATGCAGGAAGACACGGGAAAAATTAGGAAGAGAAAAGGGTTGAAAACGAGTGACAGAATTAGGTTTAATTAGAATACAGTATAGAGGGTCCAACGGTGCCAAACGTCGAAAGGCGAAAGGATGAAGCGAGAGTGATGGGGAGTAAGAAGAAATCTTCTGAGGTGACGTCGGCCTTTAAACGAGGCGCAGCTGGCAGATTAGTCAGGGGTAGGAACGAATAGGAGCGAAGACAGGAGCCGCAGGGGAAGCGGAACAACAGGGAGGCAGAACGCGGCACGCACAGGGCACAAGAAAGTGGCACACCAAGGAGTACAACTTGGACAGCCCCTTTCCCTAGACCCAGTACCCGGGCGTAACGTTGCCAACAGGATCGTGTGTAGACCTAGAAAAAGGTATACTAACAAAAGGATTTCGACTACGATTGGGTGGTGCACGGTAAGGCGGAAGGTAAAGTCCTCGGTCGTGTTTTTGAGGTGCCACTGAACGCGGCCAGCACCCTAGTCAGAAAGATATGCAGCCCAGCACAGCGACAACAGGAATCTCTGGAGAGCCGAGAGCAGATATGCAGCCAAGAGAATCGTGAAAAATGTGGAAGATTCAGCCTGTTAATCCAAGGTCCATAACGCAGCTTTGGTTGAGCATTATATAGGGGTTAGAGAGAAAGTCGCGCATAAAAAAGCAAACCTCTGCCAAACCCCTCTCCAGGAAAACAGATAGTCCAGCAGGGTGACAACGGAAATACTTGTACAGCTGGAAATAGATACTCAGCCAAAAGGATCGGACGGAGTAGATCAAGAGAGACGTGCAAGCCAACATCAATCAGATGCCCACAACGAGAGTCTACGTTGCCCAATGGATTCGCACCATTACCCAGAAGCCCGTCTAGAGTGTCTCTAGATGTCTACCTATAATTAGCTCACAGATATTAACCGTTGTTCCTAGAGCAGGTACACCAGACTTCGCATAAAGGCTCTGCACTTTGATGTGTGCCATTATTTCTGCTCTGCTCGCATGCTGTGATAGGAGAAAAATATTAAGTATTGTTTCTCCACATTTTCCCCTTATGTCGTGTCGGCCAATAATTCGCTTAAACCCGGGTGGCGATCCATTCACCAATGGGGTGTTTTCCGTCTCCTTTCCTTTCCTGGGTGCTGCTCGCTCTCGTTGTTAAGGACTTGTCCACGCAAACTTGTAAGATTAGAGTAGAACGTTGGCAAACGGGTTATGGGGTTCTTCTAGAAGGTCACATCCGAAATGTTTCTGATAGGCAGCTGTTCCGGTACCGTCTAATCTCCAGGATCGACGATTGTGCAGATCGGGAACCCGCATGCATCGACCCGAGACGATGAAAGCGTTTCGTTTCCTTCCCGTGCCTGCTGATCCCGATTGCGCAACAGCTAGTCAGCATTTTGCAAACCGGAAAGCGACAAGGGCAGCGTCATGACATCCTAACTTTGCCCAGCTGTCGACTGCCTTGAAACAGAATGAGAAGCAGTACTCCGTGCAGTGAACTGCTGTCCGGTTGCTGTGCCAGCGATGGATCGGAAAGAAAAGGGGTTGTGGGTCAAAGTGATGACGTTTCCCGGTCCGAGCACCTCAACTCAGGAGAAAGGGTGAGATCGATATGAATACGCGTTGTGTGCTGCATAGAAGCAAACACAAACACGATACGTGGTGAATAAATATGCTAGAAGCATTCAGTCTGATTCAACAGATGTCGGTGAAGGAGGGGTCGTTCACTTTGGCTTGACTGTCGTCGCTACCAGCGCCACGGCCCAATGCCACAATCACTATTTCCATCGCACTATCCCTAATTCGGCAAGCCATCTTTTATCTCTGTCACGATCGCATCACTATCAACATCCTTCTAGTCCTCCCAGTGGCACACCTTGAACTCACACGGCAATGAGTTCTGCATTCTCGCTGGCCTGGTTCTGTCCATGTGAAATGAAAACATCTGTCTTGAATTCTAACAACCCTACTGTTCTTTCGGCTCCACATCCTTCTCTCTTGAAAAGTGTTGTTGAAGTAGAACTAGATGTTTCTCCATGCTCATCTTAAGGAAGATCGGCATCAGTCACAAATTTCTATGATCATAAGTAACGCCACGTAATAGCACAGCAAATTCAGAATTCAGAGCAATCGATGAGCTTGCATTCACATTTGACAGTAGGGTGAAACGTGATCAAAGAAAGCAACAGACAGACAGACAAGGAAGGGCGAAGCGCAGAATAGCGAGAAAGATGCAACTGAGTATACACCTCCTCGATTTTCCGTCAAAATCTGGTGGAACTAGCTCGCTCTTCTATTTTATTCCATTCTCATTCTCCCCCATTCAAACACATTCCAAAAACGTAGCACAATTACATCATCACCACTTATTACAACGCGTCTCTGATACGATCCCTTGAAATCTCCACATCTCAATCCTTCGGTTGGGGTCCGAAGAGGCGGAGCACGCCGAGAAACAGTCCTGCGGACCAGGCGGGCAGGATCACGAGGTAGGATCACGCTGCATCGGAGCCGGAGCTGCACATGCAGATACAGGGAGAAATCTGCTGAAAGGTTTGATTCAAGTTTCGTCGGAGGTGGCCATTGTGGTTTAATGGCCCGAGATGAAGGGTTAGGGTCGGTTATGGCCTGATGCTGGGGCTCATTCGGCGCCTGCTCAAAGTTTGCAGTTAAATAACTTAACAACGCAGTAAAATACTAAGTTAAATTTTTAATATGTTTAGCTATAAAAATGAAAAATTTATATTTATTTTATTTTATAAAACCTTAAATACTAAAAACAAAAATATAAGAATATTATAATTTAAAAGTTTTATTAAAAATTAAGTATTTTAATCCTATCTCTAAAATCGTGGGCATTAGGTCGGCCCGAGCGTCAGGTCATAACTGACTCTATGTGATTATGGGAACGAAGTGCAAAAATTGTAAAACTGGTGTGAGATCTATTTCAGTTTAGAGGGTGGACGGAATCGAAATTACCTTGGTGAGAGTAGGCTGGACGTGGTGAAGCAAATTAACAAATCATTCGGAGAATGTGTTCACAGTGATTATCTAGCTAAGAGGGGCGAATACGTTCAAAGGATATGCTACTTAATGAAGGTACCGAAATGTACATCCTAAAAAGAGGGCATTAATTCCCTTTTGCATCCATGTTCAAATAAATTCCATGTTTATTTCCCTTAAACACAGAACAGTTCGTAGACGTATCTTCCAGTCTACAAAATTATTACCTAAATTCATTGCTCATAATTCGGAACTTCATGATCGCGTCATCCATCATTAAACCATATCCTTATCAGGTGTGTCAGGAGTATCAGGCGACGAACCCGGCGTACCTGTCGAACTCCCTGACTCTGTCATCCTCAAGTGAGCCAGACTCGGTACCCGAATAATCGGCACACCCCATCTACCCTCTTGCTGAAAGTTTGTCGTCGGCAACTCAACTGCATACGTGACACAGTTTCCCCTATCTGCCTCTGCCCTCACAGGGGAACTTGGGAATTCTGCCCTGCATTCTGTGCCTGTAACCTCATACATTAGTTTCTCGTTGTGCGGAAGTTCGAACTTCGCTCGAGATTCGGCTTCTACAACGGCGCTTGAACCGCGAGTTGAGATGGAGCGACCACTACTGCGGCGCCGGTACATGAATATGAGGAAGCATATACATGATAGGAGGACGACGACTGCAACGGTTGTGCCGGTGGTGATGGCGGTGCGGGCTTTGGAGCTGATGCCAGAGCCGTTGGTCTCTTTAGATGTTGAGGTATTATTTACCGGGGCGTTGGAATAGATTCTCGTTTTGCTCATGATTGCTCCTAGCTCTGGAGCAGCCCAACCCTTTTCAGGAACTTTGAGAGTTGCGTTGCCTTGTGGTGTTCCACCCAATTTGGCGACGAGTGCATCACTTAGTAGGTACTGCTCAGCGTAGGCGTTGTAAACACTACCCCAGGATAAGGTAGTTAGATCCATAATAGCTACACTCTTTTTCTCCCAATCGCATGTGTTTGGGCTTTTATTGTGTCCTCCGACGGTAAGCATCTGCCTGTTTCCGACGAGATGGCACGTATGACCCCAGCGAGGGCTCTTGCCATTAAACACATTGATCCATGTGAATGATGGAATTGACAGAACGTAGATGTCATCATAAAAGATTGTGCTATTAGTAGTAGTTGGATCTTGACCACCGTACAAATATCTAGGCGTTTGTTAGATTAAAAAAGCTAGCAGGCGGACTGTGTAGACGCATACATGTGATGACTTGAATTATCTGGCGTAGACACTATTATAGTGCAAAAGTCGATGCGTGGATGAGGAATATCACCCGATGTGGTTTGCGAGTACCATGTGCCACTGTCTTCAGGATTTTTCAGATACGACGCTATGTCAAAGACATCAACGGTATCGAAGCTCAACTAGCCTAAGTCAGTAATTATTGCCAAGAGGCGAGGTCAACACAAGAGCACCGAAGTCCTATGATTCCGCTGCTTGTAGATTTTCTTTGTATATCTGAAGACGCTCGCTATTAAGGAAAGAAGGACTTACCAAGCGGCCTTTCTCCTTCGAAGTCATCACCCTTTTCCCATCAAACACCTTGCCACCTAGGGCAACTAGAACACCATTGTCGCCGACGCCTGGGACATATTGCATGCCACCGCCTACACGGGGTTGATAATCCTTGATTCCCGCTGTAGATATATTCCGAGAAGAGTGTTTTACCATATCAATAACTATCATGCCATCTAGAGTGGTCTGGTCATCGCCATCATACAGAGTCTGGGATGATGTTCCATTATCTGTTTGGCCGTTGAGATAAAAGGCTAGAGCCTGATCAGGAGCTTCGGCAGCGGCACCATAGCTGGGTGTCCACGCCTGTTGGATGTCGTATTGATCCCATACCTGGGAGTCATTGTTGAACGACCAGAGAGCATACTGATCTGAGTAATATATCGAATAGTAGTTTGTATCTTTTGTTGGGAAAGATTCATTTCCTCTGAATGACGTGCCAGCGTATGTGTAAATGCTGGAGTCGTTCGCGGGCCCTTGATACATAGTGCCACGAATACTATGTCGGACACCAGTTCCTGTCTTAGGATTGGGCGTCTCCTCCAAAGCTATGTAGGAGATGTTTGTCTTCCAGTCCCACGATTCCTTGAGATCAACCTGAAGGAAGAACTGGTCTACTTTATGTAAGTAAAAGTTTATTTGAGATAGAACGCAATGACCCACTGAATCCAAGGGTGTTGTTCGTCCAATTCGAGTCGCGCTGAGGAACGTTGAAGGTTTGAATGCCTCCATGGATGTAGAGTGTACCATCCTTGACCACAGCTCCATACTGTTAGTTAAACTGTTCAAAGTCGCTGCTGCTGATGAACTTACATTGATGATACCATCGTTGACAGAAATATGTCACCACATCGTAGGGCTTCCATACAGACGGAATTTGTGCTGCTGCCAGCGTCGCCAGCACATATATCACCAGCAGGCGAGGGCCGAACTGGAGGGGCGTCATTGCCGGATTTGGAAAGGACCTATGGTAACAGACGCCGAAACAGCGTTGGATTGCTAGTGACAGCGATGATAATTCTCATCAGGCTCCTAGCAGTCTCTCAAATGAAACCTCAGTGCTTTTAACTTTTCGACGCTATCGCGGCACGGTCAAACTGGGAACATAAGTATTCCCCAACAACTGGACCCTCGAACGCCCGCCAATGCCTGCTCGTCTGTGCGTGAACGAGGTGGCATGCTGCCCACCGCTCCTACTAAGCGCATGCTTATTATGGTGTTATCAAATGGTGTGCAAATTTGAACGCCAGTCTCAAACTATGATGGAATACGCGAAGTCCTGCAGCAATCTGCAGAAGACTTGCGGAGTCTGGGAGGCTCCTTCACCCCAAGACATGCAAGCTATTCCGATCACGGTATGACACTAGTAAGTCCGGGTTGAGCTTGTTTCTCCAGGTTCAAGGATGCTGCATGATGCCACGTTTAGATAAACATTTTTTTGCTGAGTCAAGCCATGGCCTCCGTCGTCGATTGATTTCTCCGATGTGATGCGACGAAGATGTTCACGATATGTGGGAATTCGAGGTTCATGAGGAGATGAAAGGGGGCTGAGCTTATGCAGCTTGGGCGTTCATTTATACACATTCGAGATGGAGTGTGACCGGTGAGTCGCATACCAGTATCGTCTTCTGTTCCGCAAAAAGGACGAAATGGATAACAGGGTCCGCGAAGTGGAGCTGGACGACGAAGATTCCCTCCTCTATTGTGAACGGAAACTAGCCTCTTGGGAAGTAGTGCATCCTTCGGTTGCAACTGTGAGCGAAGATAGTCGGTGCTAGTGGGCCAGCAAATGGACAGCATTTCGGAACTGCCCCTCTAGATGCTAAGAGAGCATGCTGATGGAGGAATGGCGCCATTTGTTCATCGATTTTTCTCTCCCGATCTCTTGTACATTCCGGAGAATGATAAAGGTATTTGGAATTCGGGAACACCAACTCTCATTCGATAGGGTTGATTGGTGACTGCAAGTCGAGGGTTTCATACTCAACCCTAACTGGGTATCTATAGCCTTCGGAACTCACTGGATCTAAAATAGGGCCCAGCAGTTGAAACTGAACAGCCGTCGTCCCCGAGTCCGTCACTCAACAAGCGAACGACTAGATATCGGCTTTGTTTCCGTACAGGTAGACCGTCAGTTCACCGCAATTCGACTGCGCCCCAACCTCGGGCATCGTCCAGGATCCTTGATGGCAGACTCCGAAACACTTCCACCTCTTCGACCCAGCAGCCTGTAATAAAATATTGCTTTCTCCAGATATACCTCAGGCAATTCTAGTGCCACCTCTTACATGATGTTCCAGCCTCATTATTGTACAAGCATCCTTTACACAGATCGGAGGAAGATAGGATGCGCCGCAGAACGGAAGAATATTGACGTGATTGGAGTGCACGGACGACCGAGCGTTAGAAGTCTAGTGTCGTATAAAATCCTTTTCGTGTTGCAGCTCGCTTTCGAAAAGAGCCTTAAAAGTCGATCGGTATTGGAAGTTTTCGGAGGCTAGACGAGCCTCAAACGTGATGGGATATGGGGAACGTTCCGCTCTTTATACGATCTCCTCTTGCATTCGTCCCTATCATCAAATAATTACAAAAGCTCGCAAACGAGTCTATCTATGATGAGTAAACTCAATATTTACTGGAAAAGGTTCGTTTTGACGATGGACTACTAGAAAAAGTCTTTGATAATCGTCTTGGTCCCCAATTTGGCCGCTCCGTGTGCACGGTTGCGGAAGTGTCCAAAGTATAAATATCACTGGAAATCTCGACACGAGCTATCGAAAGCACCGAAGACACAACGGAGACGCTGGACGAAGCTCTTCTTTGCTAACGGACTCGAACGGAGAATGGCTAGTACCGTTTCAACGTGCCATGCAAAACGATTTGCTTTAGTTTTGCTTTTGATAGGGACGGCCGTGTGGGAATCCTATTAATAGGAGGGAAACGGAAAGGCTTAGCGGCGGGCCGATTCAGATTTAGAAGCGAACCGAGCGTTCGACACTCGACACGTGCTGTCAATAAGGAAGCGTCTGTGGGCTTAGACGATAGGATAATTTTACATTGATTGAATTGTGGTATACCAGTAATGTGATGGTAATGCTAGATGATCATATCGTCTTCCGTGACAGCCTTCCTTTCATTCACTAGCTTTGGCCATTCGAAGCCGCCCGGATAGGTAGGCCTGCCGTAATCTTACTGCGCACAAACTCTAGCTATTATTCTTACAAACTCTATCTACATGAAGTATAATTTATACTAATTTCTAAGTTTTTAAAACTAATATAAATATATTCTCACCTTTTTTTATACTTTAAAATAATATAATATAATAAAAAACATATTAATAAAAATATAATTAATTTTTATTTTATTTTTATTTTTTATTTTATTATTTTTAGTTTTATTAAACATAATACTATTTTCTAAAATTTAATAGCATAAAAAATTAATTTTGTTAAAAAACTAGTATTTTTATAATAATAGATTTTATTTTAATATAATAAGAAATTATTTGAATTTAAAAAATATTAAATAAAATTTAAATTATTAATATAATTGTTACGTAATTAGTTAATTAGAATTAAGTTTTATTAGGGCTTACGTAACGGAGTAATTGCTGAAAATCGTAGCCGCCTTACGGCAGGCGATATTCACATCAAAAGGTATCCATCAATAATGAGGACTAAGACTCCCTCAGCCGGAATTTCATCATCATTTCTTTTATTCTCTATGCTTCGGCCTCCGTTTTATAATCCTTGGCCTCCATCCAATTTACATTTCCAAGCGGAGTAACGTCATCGGAATGAGATCTTTGATCACCACTCCCATGCCAGGATTGTCGATTGTGACCATCTCGTGAGCCGGAAAGCCGATAAAATACCCAGTACTGCTGCCATTTCGATGCATGGGGCGTGATTGATGAAGTTCTTCGTTTCATGGAGTATGCTTGCCACCAAATCCGCAGGACCCAGGATGGTAGGTTTGGTACGATTCCCAGCTTCTAAATACCTGTCGTAACTTTCACATGGCCAGGTTGGGTGAAGAGTATGAGGGTTAAGACCACGCCTTTGCACCTCCGTGTAGCCCAAATTGATAACGAGCTCTTTCATCAGAATATCGTTGAGCTTGGCCTCCCCTACAATGTTTCGCGCCTTTCGAGACTCCCGTTTGAGGTCGTGCAGAATCATGGGGCAGAGATATGGGAACCTGATATATAGACGGTGAAGGGTCGGAAGATTTGGCAAAACAAAGGAGTATATGTGATCCAATCCTTGCGGTTCATGACCTGCTTTGACGTCGATGATCAAACTGGTAATGGGCTGCGAAAATCCACATGTGGTAGGAACCCCCAGACGCAGTGACTTCGGACGCATATGTGCTAGGATAGAGGAGTCCAACCAAGCATCTTCAGAACTACTGCGTCATACCGCAAACTACCTTGCCACATCATCCGGTAATCTTGAATATGCAGCGAGCGCGGCTCAGAGTAAGATTTGAAATATCGCAGAAGTGATTCCCAATCGTCCAAGTCATTACAGCTGGGCATGGAGGTGTTACATGATTGATAAAGACCAAGGAACAATGTGATATTACATCGGCCGAGTCTTTCCTCGAAGCGTCTCAGTATGGAAGGAGCGCTAACCACGGAGTGCACATGTTTTGAAGTAGTCATCCTAATATCCCCAAGAAGGATATTCTCGGTAGCTGCGTACTAGCGCTTGCTCACAAGAAGAACATCCAGTTGTGCTCTGATTTCTGCAGCTTCCAGGCATTTATAGATGTGAAGTAAGAGCTCATTTGGGATGGAGTTAACCGACATAGCGGATATGAGACTTGGCAATCATCCAGACAATGGCATATTCGCTGAAGGAGAAGCAATGAAGAGTAGACCAAGGGAAATATTGACCTCAGGATGTTGGCGCTGTGGCCTTGCCCTTGTACCACAAATTGCTACAGGCCGTATCATAAGTACGCTAGGTAGTAACATCAAGGCGAGTTTCTCTTGCCCTATTGCTCCTTTCGAAAACTAAAGGGGTTGCCATTGGAGGAGAAGAAATCTGTGCTCTGACTTGAGCTAAGAAACTTGGATGTTCAAGGGTGACGGAAGAGGACCAATATTACATGATGAGAAGCAGCAATACCCGCCCAGACACCTGTAGCATTGCTAGTCCCGTGAAGCTGTTGGCACCTCTTGGAAATAACAAAGTCTAAAACAATATACCAGTACGATTTCGGTACGAGCAAGACAGCCGCTCTCCATTATTGACGATGCTCTCAGAGTATTGTAGATATCTCTGGTCGATCATCTGGACAGTTCTTGCAGAGACCATCCTGTCAAGATTAGCATCAAACATTGGCGACCTATCACCTCGTCCGGGGATGAGTTGGCTGGGAGTGTTAAATCTAGTAGGCTTTTGCGTGCTAAACCTGCTCAGAGTATGGATGGCTTTAATAACCATTTACCGGGGTATTCCTCACGAAAACCTTCCGTAAACCTGTCAATAGCGTTTAAATCTGAGATGTTAATGCTAGTCTGCCGTGGGAAATTCATAATTTGACAAAGCACCTGGCTGAGCGCCAAACCCCAGATTCCCAGACCGATACGGGCTGACACACACTGCGCTGGCTCAATCAGCAGCATACAGGCCTCGGGGATGAGGTAGCTCCTTATCAGACGAGAGCCAGTGTCCTTTTGTCTTCAGAGACGTCTCCGTGCCGAGGAGCCGCCTCATCGCTATCGTTCGATGGTGTTGTGCAATGGAGAGGTTCGTTGAATAATGAATTGTCTGTTTTTACAGAACGGCCGATATCAGCAGAGGCAGACCAATTCCAAGTGTGCAAGCGCCCAGAAAGATCCTCGCAGATGCAGAGAGAGGCGCTTTCCACCTTACCAATTCCGTGCATATGTGTGGCCAACGGCTGGCAAATGAGGGGTTGGGCGAAGCCGATGATGCAGTTGGATGCATGGTGGTGGGCGTTCGCCAGGAATCATGAGCGAATCGTGCAGCGGCCGCACACCATCATGGTGCGGGACGTGAAAAAAGATGAGGATGTTCGCAATCTGTAGCTCTATCTCTAGTGATACAAATATTCACAATGTCGTTTGTTGGAAGGCGAAGGCACTCAGCCTTGTTCCGCAGGCCTCGGTCCGAACTCGGTTGGCAGGCAGCTGGATGGATCGCAATCAGGCGACATCCCTGCTTCCGAAATCTTCCTTTCACCTGCTACACGATTCTTGCAACGCCAAACGTCTTCCACACACCGGCGCCCGTCCACATAAACCCTTGAGCACCCCTCACGGTCGCCGCCAATGTTCACAGGTCACCGTGATCCATAGTAGCCCAATACCAACTCTCAGCGCTGAGCCAGCCAAGAGGGCTACTATTACGTCACTCCAACGTCCGCCGCCTTCACCCTACGGAGCCGATCCATCATAGCTCGTATAACCGGCCCTATATCAGTCACATCTCTTGCATGAGCGCTATATATTGGTAACCACGGTACTTCGGAAAGGAGTGCAAGTGGGTACGAAGTCTTATTATACCACCAAGGAAGGACGTACGAAACCCGTTGGCTTGGATGCACGAAGGTCAAGACCATAACCAGTCGAAGCGGCATCAAACCACCGACACCATGACTACTAATAGACCTTTCTTCTCAAACTTTCTGGCAGCCTTCCGTGCCCAGTCCGCGATACAGAAAGCTGCTACGTCGCCGTCAGCAACAGCACCATACTCCCACAACCCTCCTTCGACCTCTTCGAGCACCTCCGGCCACACTTCTTCTGCTACAGCAAAAACAATAACAACGAAGGCTGGACCATCTTCGCCTGGCGCAACAACCGCTGCCGTGGAAGCAGCAGGACGGTTTCAACCTACTCGCCAGCATCCCGCTCCCTACCACCGATCGACGTCGCCCTCCGCAAAAGCTTTTCCAATACCTGGGGCTTCACGAAAAGATCGAAGGGGTTCTGACAGCTCAAATGAAGGATTCCGCGAAGTCATGGGAGCTGAGAAATGGTATATCGGGGGCCGAACAGCAGCCGGGGAAGAGAAGTTCTACAAGTTGGGGATGATGAAGAGACAGAGAAGCGTGGATCGGCTGAGTCTAGACCGACTTAGCATATAAATGATATACGACACTAAAAGCATTCACGGCGTCATGGCATGCATTTTTGAGGCCAAGAGTCTCCTAAAATCGGACCTTTTGGTAACAGGCGTTCAGATGGACAACTCTCAAGAGTTTGGAGGGATCAGAACTCGGGTATGAGTACATATCTCAGGCGCATGGACTTGTTTATAGCTCGGTATGAGTCTTTCACATGAGTTGTTCTTGCACGTGATTGCCAAGCGTCTACGAGTATCAATTAGCGAGGCAGTTTTTGCCCCAGACATTTTTTCGCTTTTCTCTCCGCACACTCGACTGGACATCTGCGCTGCATGAACAAAATTCACTCAACGGTGTGCTTCACCAATCACACAGCGATGATTACTTCAGTCACTATTCCGAAAACAATTCCGGTTGGCTCTCGGAATACATTTCCTACTCCGAGAATCGGCTAGTTAAACTGTCTTATCGTCGGATGGAAAATCTTCACGGGAAGACATGCCTTTGTGGACGGTTTGGACGGTTATGACGGCAAATTGTTACCCAACATGCTAACCACGGGCTTCCTCAGTGCCACTAGCTGAGAATAGATACCATGCTCGGAATTGACCTCAAGATTCAAAAACTATGCAGAAGAATTCACCTGAATCACCTTCGTTAAACTTTGTCGTTTCTTCATTCTATCTTATATTCTCTCGTTGCTGCGTCATAATTACCATAACCCCCCTCTAATCGAACACATTGTATCTGCAGCATCGCCTGAAAGCCCATTTGATGGGTTCATGATACGCCACCATGATAGACCCCAGCACACCGTCTCGAGCACATTCCAATGGCGCCCGCACAACTGATCAAGAGAAGCAATTTCAGCCCATCGTACCCGATGAAGACCGCCCACCACTAGAGCCTACCATCTCTTCCATCAGCCATCATGACATGCCGGACGTGACATACGTGGTGACTGGTGACCTGGATGAAATATACAACCGATTCTCAGTACGCCGTAAGAAGATAATAACTGCTGTATTATCATTCTGCAGCTTTCTAGCTCCCATATCCTCTACTACGGTATTGTCAGCGGTGCCTGAGGTCGCGGAGACGTACAAATGCGATGGAGCAATTATCAATTTGTCCAACGCGATGTATATGCTGTTCATGGGCATCAGTCCATGCTTCTATGGGCCGTTTGGAAATATTTACGGAAGAAGATGGGTACGTAACTGCCTAAACACCCGTTGGAAACGTCACACTAAATCAGATGACATGCCGTTCCGGGCAATTTACACAACATATGCTAACTTAGAATTATTAGGTCTCCGTCATCAGTGCAGGCTTGTTCTTTGCTTTTTCCATTGGCACGGCATTAGCACCCAATTTGGCTGGTTTCTTCATATTCCGAATCTTTACTGCTTTTCAAGGCACTTCCTTTCTCATCATTGGGTCGAGCGTCATTGGCGATATCTACAAACCAGTGAGTGTTTCCACTGTCCACCATGTTTGTTACTATAACTGACAATGCATCAGACCGAGCGTGGAACCGCGCTTGGTTGGTTTTTGTCTGGCACACTCATTGGCCCAGCTCTGGTGAGTTTTAAGGATCAAATATCGAAGCAGATGCATAACTAATTGTGTTAAGGGTCCTTTCGTCGGCGGTATTATCGTCACCTTTTGTAGTTGGCGAGATATATTTTGGGTGCAAACCGCGCTGGCGGGCACTGCGACATTGCTTGTGTTCTTCCTGCTTCCGGAGACAATTCACTACAAGCGCTCCGAGGAGCTGGAAGGACTGTCCAGGCCACAGAAGGCTCATAGAATGTGGCAGTGGCTTAATCCCTTCCGTATCATTCACTTATACCGTTATCCAAACCTTCTCACTGTGGTATGTCTTATATCATAATCTTCACAACCAGATACTAATAGAAATAAAGGCTCTCGCATCTTCTTCCCTTGTCTGGAACATGTACAGCCTCCTTACCCCAATCCGCTACGTCCTGAATCCCCGCTTCAACTTGACCTCTCCCCTCCAGTCCGGCCTATTCTACATCGCCCCAGGCTGCGGTTACCTTCTCGGCACCTTTTTTGGTGGCCGTTGGGCCGACCACATCGTCAAGAAATACATCCGCATCAAAGGCCAGCGAGTCGCTGAAGACCGTCTCCGAAGCTGTCTCATCTTCATGGGCGTTGCCATTCCCGCTTGCATGTTGATCTATGGTTGGAGTGTAGAGAAGAGGAGGGGCGGGGTCGCATTACCTGTTATTATGATGTTCTTGCAGGGAGTGGCGCAGTTGTTTTGTTTTCCGAGTTTGAATACTTATTGTTTGGATGTTATGCAGAAGAGGAGTGCTGAGGTTGTTGGTAAGCCGTTACTTCTTTTGATAACAACCTTCACCTCTAATG
The DNA here is from genome assembly GCA_010093925.1 of Zopfia rhizophila CBS 207.26. Lineage (NCBI taxonomy): Eukaryota > Fungi > Ascomycota > Dothideomycetes > Zopfiaceae > Zopfia > Zopfia rhizophila. Next base: position 1,017,136 of record ML994646.1, read on the forward strand.
GACCCCGCTGACAAAATTACAGCTGGTAATTATATGGTCCGCTATATGTTCGCTGCTGCCGGTAGCGCCGTCTGTCTTCCAGCCATCCGCAGGATTGGCGTCGGTTGGTTCTCCACCATCTCATCCGTGTTCCTCATCGTCGCTACCCTCGCTACGTATATCACCACGCTTTACGGAAAACAATGGCGCGAAGCTGTTGACGCTAAGAAGAAAGCGAGGAAGGAGGGCGGGAATCAGGTCTAAGAAAATTTCGAAGCAGCACAAAAAGATTCTAATCTCAACGATTCTGGCGGAGCCCGGGTGTTCAGTGTGCGTTTGGGCTCCCATGGGTTAAAGGTACCAGGTAGGGCGTTTCGAAAAGTATAGTAGCTGGAGGGACTTGGCGTTACTTCTTTCTTAATATCGAGTCATAGAAGCATAGAACGGCGTAGAGGACTGAGCATATAGATTGATAGAGAGGGTGCGCATTATCGCTGAAGTACAAACCGGAGAAAACATTATAGATTATGAGATACATAATAGTAATCCTAATAAGTATCGGCCTTTTAAGCCTGGATAATATTCATCAATATCATCACCCCAAAAACATGATCATGAGTGTGAAAAGAGCTCCCCAGCCGAATACTCCCGGCATCATCACCTCCCACCCGATTGGTCAGCCAAACTCCAGCTCCGCCAAGCTTCCGACCTCTAACTTCTGAACTTCAGCACCTCTCATCTCACTTCAACGAGTATCCCACACCACCGCAACAACCATGTCACAAACGCTTAAAACGCCATCTGGCTCGATGGCTAAGACGCCTGCTGCTTTCGTAAGTGCAATTGATGCCATTGAGGGATGGGAGAGGGAGCTAACAACCCGCAGTCAATGAGGTCACCTTACACGGCTTATCGGAGTCCTTTTGGTCCCAAGTACGTTATAATACGATTCTTTAATGTTGGTTCTAGGGTCCGGAAGAAGGGTTTTAGTGGATGGGTAAGGGCAAAGAAGATTTGCGGGATAAAGGAACGCGGGCCAGATGAGCTGCGCACAGCAAGATTGGAAGAGACGTTGAAGATTTAAGATATTCAAGATGCCGGATATATATTTTAACGGAAGGAGCTGAGCTAATGCATGAAACTTGCAGGTATAAGACTCAATTCAATTTCCACGGCATCACGGCTTCCCAGGCTGCAAGATAGTATGTTCCTCCTCTTCTCCTTCTGATTCTAATCCTCCACTCTCCTCTCGTACTCTTTTCTAACACCTTGCTGATGAATTCATAGCGGTGTTCTAGCCGGTGGTTTTGGCGGCGTAGCCGGTATCTTCGCGCTCTTCTTCTTCGCCGAGGTCCCGCGCGTGCGCATCGATATCATGCAGAAGGTGCCGATTTTGGGGGATTACTTTGTTAATGAGATTCCGCCTGAGGACAATCCTTTCTGATTTCATTGGGATGGTGTGAGGAAAGAAGGGGATGATAGTGAGACATGAGGATGGGGCTGGGAAGAGTGTACCATAGCCTGCTGCGTGTATAATAGCGGGGCGATTTACATGGTAGAATAGACTTTTTCTGTGTTCAATTAGTGTGCTGTTAACGTGAGTTTCGTGAGTTTGGATGCACAAAGCAACATTCATTATTGGAAGGTGCCTGGGGTAGAATCACAAGTGGGAAATATGGATCATTGAGGTGGTGCTTGATGTATGTCTTCTTGAGTTTGCATCTAGGCTCGGATGCCGCCAAAATGTCCTATTCTTCACGATTCTGGCTCATGCATTCCCCATATACCCTTCCCATCCAACTCGTTTCGCTAGACGACCTAATTCGTCGGCAACCTTCCCACAACCTCCTCCATCTCCTCATCCGTGTAGATCCTGAAGCCTTTCTGCTTTGTTACGCTCGCCAACTGCACATTCTTGCTATCCAGCTTCTCCTCCATGACCTGCTTGAGGGTTTTTAGGACTAGAACTTCGGCTTCGGGGAGCGTGAGGGACTTGTGGAATTCGTTTTGGAGTTCGGCTTGGGCACCTTCGGAGCCGGAACCGATGGCTTTAGCGTCATAGCGGTAGAAAGTGCCGGAGGGTTCGGCGTGGTATCTGCGAATTTGTAGTTAGTGATTAAGTAAATATAGATTGAGCAAAGTGTCGGTCTTGACGCAAAAGAACTAGAGCCATCTCTAGTTTCCATATATATCACTATAGATATGGCAGAAACTTACAGACTCGGGCCATCCTCATCGAATCCCGCAATCAACAGCGCCACACCAAACGGCCTGGACATAATACTCTCCTCGCCCTCTGCCCCCTCACCAAACCGCAACGCCAAATCACATATCGCCTGCGTACAGCTCTCGACTCTCAGAGGCTCATTGTAGTGGAAGGTGTGGTTCTGCGACTCGACTCGTGCATGCTCGATCATGCTTCGTGCGTCGGCTTGGAGACCTGACATGGCGCATCCGATGTGTCGGTCGATTTCGACAATCTTCTCGACGGAGCTGGTTTCGAGGAGGGTGGAGGTTACGCGCTTCTCGACTCCCAGGATTACACCATCGCCAGTTGCTACCTGTGCTTTTATGAGCGTTTCTATTGCTAAAGCTGGGAGTGGGCGGTGGGAACAATATTGGGGCAGAAGATTGGGAAGACGCACGCCTATTGCTGTTGAACCGAGCTTAATGGCTTCTAGAGAGTATTCTACTTGGAAGAGACGGCCTTCGGGGGAGAAGGTGCTGGGAAATCGTAAGCTTTTACATTTTGAAGGAACAGCGGTGGAGCTACGGACTTGATTCCGCGATCTATTGAGCGGTAGATGGTAAGTTATAGAGCTTCCTAGTGAACAAATGTAACTCACCATATTCGCTCCTTGCTATGAACTGTCTATGATTAGTAAATGAAGCTCTGGTGGGAGGTATTGAGGTGGAGCATACCATGTTGACTACTTCTGCGGCCGGGAAACGAGAGAATTCGGAATATAATTAGAACAAAGGGTTAGGGGGTAGCCAGCTATGCGTCTGAGGAAGAGAGAGGTTCTATCAGGGTCCTTAAAGTGCTGCGATGTGGTGCTGTGAGGGGGTTGATAGAGCTCTAGAGCTTCAAGGCAGCATGAGCCGCGTTGAAAGGCCAAGTGGTCCGAGCTCACCAAAAGCAAATATACGCCAAGATTTTCCGTACAAAGTAATTCAGCTCTTGCTCCGCGTCCTGTCACTGAACGTCTCCAGCACCGTATTACTTCACCATCGTGTTCAATTTGGCATTATAACATACGCTCGAACGAAGCTGTTCTGATCACTCAAATCAGGATGAAGTTTTCCTATAAGTCTAACCCGAACCTACGGCCTGCCATGGTCCATCTTCAATCTCCACAGAGACAACTCGCGTTGTGTCGTTCTAAATGCCATGACTTGCTACTTTTGCTCTAAGATGGCGATTCATTTCTGATTTCATGCATGTCAGAGTGACAGCACCCCTCTCCCACACATATATCGAGTGTGTGTGAATAGTACAGGGCGGTTCATCTTAAAGTCTGCAAGTCCACCTTTCTACCTGCATCTCTCCTCCTGCCATTCTTTCTACTCTCATTCTGTCTGGCCAGTTCATGTCATGGCAGGCTTCTCGGATTTTGACGTCGGACCTGACTCGGTACTTTCTTGAAGTATGCCCCCAATCAACCCTGTTCGACTTATGTGTTGCCTACCAATCTCTATTTTATCTTGTGGAGCCCGCCCTATACCGTCACATAACAATGGTTTTGGAACACCAACGACCTGGGACCGCGCTATAGCTGTGCATCGATCTATTCAAAGTTCGTCCTCGCAGAGCTTTACGAATCCAGTCGCTCCAAGTTAAGATCGCTCATGGTCGTAAATTGACCTGACAGTGCCATATATACAGGAGAATCGAATTAGACTGGTATGATAGATGGATTGGGATGATACTCTGGCCGATATCGTATCTCAGATGGCTAATCCGAAATCTTACAGCCTATCTTCTGCTCAAGATCCTGGGATTATTGTGGGACTCTTCCGTTCAGAGCATTGCTTCTCAGAACCCCAAGATTTCTCATTAAATTTCAACCCTCAATACCGTACCTGCGCACATCTATGCCTCGATGACGATGATTTTCTGCAGGCTTTTGCCATACCCAGTCTTAAGCGGTGTGCTTTGCGATCGGGATCATGACCGTTACTTTGATCATACTTCTGTCGCTCGGGAGCTACTAGCTACGCCACGTTTGTTTGAATATTACAGGCCTGACATTACAACGATTCAGTATAGACAATGACTAGCTATCTGCAGTACTCTCTTTCACTCCCATTTGCAATCTTCGACTTGCGACTTCGATTACAACGTGCTAAGCAGTTCTCATGACTAGGATGATTTGTATCCCTCCAGTCCTGGAACCCACGAAAGACACGCTTGAAAACCTCACATTCTCCGTGGACTACTCCTCGCTTTGGATACCGTACGGCAACAACGGCCTACATTTGATCAATCACGAGCTCGGCGCGTGGACACCGTATTTGCGAAGCCTTACATTTTGCCAACCCTACTCCAAGGAACTGCGGTTAAATTTGACAGCCTTCAAGTCGCCGGCGGAGGACTGCATCTAGAATGTCATCGACCGCAAAATTTTATGCCCAGAAGTATACAACAGGAATAAGATACAGGATCGGGATGCTGCTTTCGAGATTTCGTTCAGAGAAGGCCGAGGACGGAATCTGCATAGGTTGATGTCGTTTCACAAAGGTCGAGATGGGATGTCTCTTGGACTTGCGAGCCGAGAAGTTTTCACGGACAGCCGTTTCTAGATGATGACATGCTGATTGAAAGAAGTTGAGGATAAGCGGTGCGAAGATGAGCAATGGTAAATCGAGAATGGGCCAACCGTTACTCGCAACATGAAGAGGAGAGTTGGGGCATGGCCTCCTTCACTCTCGCGAGTTTTCCTCTGAACATACGTTATATAGATGACTGCATATAATCATTATGCAATTGACATATCGTAGCTATTATTGGGTATATACTCTGATTTCGTAACGCTAAAAATTGAAGATAATGTTTCGTCACCCGTGCCGCTTATGTCATCGGTGACACAAACATGGACTCGAGCCAAACGCGTGTTGGGCAAAGTGCGGGACAACATTCACTGTGCAGCCCATCGACGCCATATTGCAACAACAACATATGGAGCTTCGGCGTCGCGATCATGTCCGCTCGCCACCCCCCGAATGTGAAGCCCTCTTCCTCAGCTGAGAAGAGGGCTGCGGCTTCCAACTTCACCTCAACATCGTCACGACCCCGTGTTCCGTCTGGAGGTATGGGAGGAGAGAACGAACGGCGCAACTCTACGACAGCACATTCGAGGAAACAGTCTGCCGCGACGACTGCAGGTGAAAGGCGAATAGAGAAAAGGGAAGTTCGGGAACGAGAAACCGAAATCAGGCGCACGCGCAGTCCACTGAAGCATTCATCTGAGTCGAGGGTCAATGCCAGAAATCGCGCTGAGAAGCCGCAACGACACACAGAAAGAGCCTCTGGGAGCGCTGCTGTTGCGAGAAAGACGCCTGAAGGGCCCCAAGGTGTGTGTACATCTCATCCATAATTTTATCAATATGGCCCCCTTAGCTACGAAGATTTCATGATGAGACTGACTCAACTAGCACCATGGGCCCCCCAAGCTTCTCTCGTCCCTCACACCACCGCTCCGCTTGCATCGCGTATATCGATACCCCCTCGAGCTCTAACCGCGCCGTCCTCGCTGCTGCCGCAACCCCTAGATCAGCTGTCACTCGAAGCGCAAGAGACGGCCATCATCGAAGACCTTCTGTTCGTGTTTATGGGGTTTGAGGGACAGTATGTCCGTTTTGTCGATGCCTACAACCCACATGACGAGAAGGAACGGCTTGTGGGACCCCAGTTCCGGATACTTCCAGGCCTGGACCCGAGTCTACGTGACCTAACGACTTCCATGTTGAAAATGGCCAGTCGTTACATTGCTGTGGAGACTTGTGTTGAGGTTCTAAGCAGGGAGGAATATGGCGCAGTCAACCATGCACTATGCGCTGCAGTGCGACGGCTTCTCAAGGACTACCTTACTCTAATAGCGCAATTGGAGCATCAGATGTTGACCAATCCTTCGTTTACCCTGCACGTCCTCAACCTTCATACAAAGCAGACCAGCCATATGCTGTTTCAGTTATATACCACCGGGATTGAGCTACTAAAAGCGAACGGTGTTCTCGAAGACGATGAATCGGAAGACTCATTGGACGATACCGACAACATCGAAGGAATCCTTGAATCATTAAAGGGAGGTGGAAACGTTCAGCTCACTAGCAAAAAGATCTGCAAAGGCGGCAGCGTTTTGGGTCTGATAACACGACGGCTATCGACTATGTCTGGTGATCCCGCTGCAAGATCTCTTCTCACTACCCTCCTCCGGGAAGCTAGTCGGCCGTATATGGCGATGCTCAATGAGTGGCTACACCACGGCGGTATTAAGGACCCACACGCCGAGTTCCTGATCAAAGAGCAGAAGAGCATTAAAAGAGAGAGATTAGACCAAGACTACACAGATGAGTACTGGGAGAAACGGTACACAATCCGGGATTCTCTTGTTCCTCCACAACTCGAAGGCGTAAAGGACAAAGTGCTGCTCGCAGGCAAGTACCTGAACGTAGTTCGAGAATGCGGCGGCGTGGATGTCAGTAAAGTAGTTCAAGACGTCCCAACCAGCTTCGACGATTCCCGATTCCTCGATAACGTAAACTCCGCCTACGCCTATGCAAACTCCTCCCTTTTCAATCTCCTTTTAACAACCCATGCACTACCCGCAAGATTAAGGTCACTGAAACACTACTTCTTCCTCGACCGCTCCGACTTTTTCTCATACTTCCTGGAACTCGGCTCATCCGAACTGAAGAAACCAGCCCGCAACGTCAACATCGGCAAACTGCAATCCCTCCTCGACATAGTCCTCCGTCAACCGGGCTCCGTCGCCGCCGAGGACCCATACAAGGAAGACGTCAAAGTTCAAATTAACGATATTGGGCTAACCAACTGGCTTATGAAAATCGTAAACGTCACTGGTCTGGATCAAGACGCCGCCAACACAAATTCCATTTCAAATTACACACCCGCAACAACTGCACCTGTCACAGACGACTCGCAGATCACGGGCTTCCAGGCTCTGGTGTTCGACTATGCGATGCCGTTCCCGCTTTCGTTAGTAGTCAGCCGTGTCACGCTGACACGATATCAGTTGTTGTTTAGGTACCTCCTCAGCCTGCGACATCTAGAGACAAGTCTCGTAGAATGCTGGGGCGATCAAGGTAAAACCAGTGCATGGAAACATCGCAGCAAGAACCCCAAAATCGAATTATGGAAACGTAAAGCCTGGACGCTGCGAGCAAGGATGCTGGTATTTGTTCAGCAGTTGCTGTATTACTGTACCGCGGAGGTGATAGAACCAAACTGGGCATCTTTGATGTCGAGACTGAAGGAGGAGGGTGGAGAAGATGCGAAGGGGAAAGGGAAGGAAAAGGAAGGGGAAGAAGGAGAGGTTAAGAGGACGGTGGATGAGTTAATGCAGGATCATGTTGATTTTTTGGCGACGTGTTTGAAGGAGTGTATGCTTACTAACTCGAAGCTCCTAAGAGTAAGTTCTCTCTTTCCCGCCCCATTCCTTCCTACCGACTCTAGAGTCAATAACGGTTTGGGGGTATTTGCTAACAAAATGATAACAGATCAACAACAAAATAATGTCCACCTGCACGATGTTCGCTACCTTCACATCCTCCCTCTCTCGCTACCTCATCACGGCGGACCCCGATTTAGCCTCGAAGGCCAACGCCGCGAAAACCCAGAGTATCTCGCATAGACATTCGAAATCAGCGTCTCAACCATACATATATGACCCTACTCGTGTCGACAAAATGTTCGATCTTTTAACCAAGTACGAAGACAATTTTGCTAGGCATCTTAAGATTCTACTGGATACCCTGAATTATCTGGCGGCAACGGAGACGGTCGTCTTTCTGAGTCTGTGTGCGCGGTTGAGTAGTGCGGGCGAGGGAGGGATGGTTGTGGGAGTCGGTGAAGGCGGTACGTTTGGTTCTTAAGGCTGGCGTTTGGGCCGTATTTATGCCAAAAAGGATGTCAGTGTCTTGCGATCAAAATGTGACTTGGGGCTCCTAGGATCGGAGTTTGTTAGTCTTGGGGGCGTTCTGGTAGATACCACGGTTATAGCAGTGCTGAAATGTGACATGAAAAAGGATTCTTGGAAAGGGTTACTTGTGCGCAAGGTGGGCTAAGAGCTTACTTAGGTCGTCGTATATTTTGAGGGCGCAAATTATGATGTCTTTTGGATTACGGTGCAGATCTAGACGCAGGAAATAGGGTATCTGTATTGAACCTGACCCAACACCCAGGTCCTCGTCACTTCTCTTCTCACCACCCTTCTCGATTCTTCCACACCACCTATCTCCCCCTTCTACGCGGGTCCCGACTAGCATCATATCTCCCACCTCCCGTCGTCGCTGCATAATCCTCAGGCAGTGACTCACGCCTCTCTCCACCTGATGGCGGAGCTGGCTTATTTAGCTGCAAATTCGCAAAAGTCGGAGAAACTGTCGTATGTGGGCCAGTCTCCGCATCCATTCCACCAATTTCAGCGTCCGCGTTTTGGAAAGCTTCTGCTGGGGGCGGACCCGGTGGGGGAGGCGGCGGCGGCGGAGGTTGTTGCGTACAGACATCGGATTGCACAGGTAGAGGTTCGGGGTTCATTGGTTGAGTTTGTTGGGATGCTTCTTTCCAACGAACCTGTCCCCGTTCTTCTTCAGCGCGGAGAACACGTTCTTCGAATGCGATGTGGAGTTTTAACGCCTCGTACGCGGCGTGGACTTCTCCTGGCAACTCTGTCCTTGCCCTCTCCTCGTTCCCACCCTCTCTCAACGGCAGAAACTCCAATTCGGGTGATTTCGGGGATGGGATAGCGTATCGCTGATGCGGAAATATTGGCTTCTCTTTCTCGGGCTCCGCCGCTGTTTTCTCAATCCAGGTCGCTGAACCCACGCTTTTTAGACATGCTGGTCCGGATTTGGGGTCCCAAGGGGTGGATATCATGGTCATCATTTCGTCGTTAATCTTCTTTATACGGGTCGAGTTGGGGTGGGAAGGTAGAGGGTTGGAGATGCCATTGCGGGCGCGGCGTAGGGAGTGCGAGAGAAGGGTTGAGTGGATTTGAGAGTGGTGCGAAGAGAGGGGGAGCGGTTGCGGTTGAATTATAGAGTTTTGGATTGCGGGCTGGGAGGGTTAGTGGAGGGGGAAGAGGGGGTCAATGGGGTGTACCAGGTCTTCTTTTGAGAGGTCTGCCATTGGGGAGGTTGGGATTGGTAGGCCCATTGTTCCTGGCTGGGTTCTGGTGGAGTGGAATGGAGAAGAGCAGGTGCTGAAGCTCGAATGAAGCTTTATCGATAAGCAAGGTAACCAGGCCGCCTTTGGAGTAATGAGAAACCGGGTGAAAATCACTCCCCAGCATCACGCCTTCACCTCCTATTAAGGTGTGAATTGTGAGCGGAGATATTAGTCCCCTTATTCACCGGTTGCTCCCGTGAAGCTAGGTATACTTTCCATCCAAGGGTAGTTGATATCAAGCTAGACCCAGTCTGTGACATCTCGCGACAAAAATCGACGTGTCATGGCGGCATCATATGCCGGCCAATTCATCGATGAATCACTTTTAATATCACCACTCCAGCGCTGTATCGCAGAACAAAAGGCTTGAAACGTCATTATGGGGCCTTAGATCTTGCGTGAGATCTGATCTCCAGCAGTATTTCAAGATGCTTCCCCTGATCCCTTCGATACATCAGCTCAAATTTGATTTATGCCGGTTAATCTTCTGTTCCGAGTCCCTAGAAGGCTTTCACTTCGTTTCTCATCCACCTCCATAATGCAAGCCGCCAAAAACGCCATCGCCGGAAACCTGGGCAAAACCATCCCTAGCCACCACCTCGCACCAGAAGACTCCCAATTCTCCTTCGAACAAATCTCCGACCTCTCCGGCAAAGTCGCCATCGTAACAGGTGGCCCCGAAGGCGGGGGCTACGGCGGCACTCACGCTTCTCTCACACAACACCTTCAAACTCTTCATCCTCTCTATATCCGAGGACATTGTCGACGATGCGCTTTCAACCATCAAGCAAGAAATGGGTGAAGCGACTTCAAAGAAAGTCGAGTGGTTGCAATGCGACTTGAGCGACTGGGAGCAGACGGGCAAGATGGCATTTAAGATCACGAAAAAGACGGATCGTCTTGATATTCTGATCAGCAATGCTGCTCGCAGCATCATAACCCAGCAATTCGCCAAAAACGGCGTAGACCTAACATACGGCGGGGAACCATATCGGGCGCGTAGTGCTGACAAGCCATCTCCTGCCCATCCTAAAACAAACAGCTTCACAGGACGATAAAGTCCGGACTGTGAATACGGCTTCCAGCGCACGCGAACAAGCTCCGAAGGCCACCAAGTTCGAGGGTCTTGATGAGTTGAACAAGGATTATGGGCCCATGGCGCAGTACGGGAAATCAAAGTTGGCGGCGATCCTTTACTCGAATACCTAGCCCGCCATCTAACTTCTCAATATCCCAACATCGTCGCCAACGCTATACGTCCCGGCATCGTCGAGACCGGGCAGTCGAGCGAGCATATCAAGGAGCCGTATCCACGGGGCGGCTATCTGATGAGTCACGGGCTTTCGCCATTCAAGAAAGACATATTTGAAGGGGCGGTATCGACGATGTATGCGGCGACAGTGGTGGAGAAAAGCGGGTTATATATCTGTCCTTCTACTATTGTCGAAAGTGGAAGTGATCAGGCGAATGACAATGAGCTTGGAGAAAGGCTGATAAATTTGACGTAGAAGGTTGTGAAGGAGAAGACGAAGCAGACGAGTGCGAATAAAGGGGTGTCCATTTAAGGAGGATTAATGGGAGGGTTCCAGGATGACGGCGATGTTCATTTCACTAATATAGTGCGATGATAGAGTTAAGGTATATAATGAAGATTTCGCACATCTGCGATTGGAAAACTTCTGAATTGAGGGAATAATATTCATTGACGTAAATTGAAGCCGGAAAAGGAACATACCGGGTATCTTTCACCATCTCTCATCGTCCTTCTACACATCAAAATGCCAACAACTATCCATCATCCCCGCCTCATGAAATGTATACCTCACCGTACCCTTCCCCGTCACCATTAAATCCTCCACCGCAACAAACAGCCAATCCTCCTTCCTTGATCTCCTGAGCCTAATCTTGAAAGTGTTCAATCGTGGCGCATGCACGCTTCTCGCCTCAATAAACTCCCCAACAAGCCTAATCTTCTTATTACAATTCAGTCCCACTGCCCATGGACAGAAATTCACAAAATCATCTCTTAGCATAAGCTCTTCAATGCCGGTAGGCAGCACTTCTTCCAATCTTGCAGCAAAATCGGAGAACCATCCGAGGATCAAGATCATAGGTACTTCCACTTTGGTAAGTTTCTTCATCTCTTTCAACACGGTCAACGTGCCCTGGATTGGCGGCAACTGCAGTCCCTGTTGCAAAATTTCCTTTGAGGATGCAGAGCCAGAGGCAAGTCCAAGCGATATCGTACATTCTTCTAGGGTACTCCTAACACGACTGAGTGCGTTGTTCAGTCCGCTAATATCGAGGAGTAGAGCTCCGGGGCCGAAACGGTTGAAAAGGCATTCGTACTCATAGTGCAGACATCTCAGATTAGGTGTTGCGGCTAACAGTTTGCCCAAAGTATTCTCCCTGATATTACTTCGGAAGAGATGCAGTTTAGTCAGACACTCGTTGCGCGGTGCTGGGGACCCGGAAGCTTGATTCCAGCGAAATTGCCAGGGTTCTGTCATAGTCCACTCAAACGTCTGAACGCTAGAGAGATAAAATATCGGACGGATGAGGCCGAGATCCATGTAAGAAACTGCATTCCCAGGATCCGGCGTCCTGTCTCCCAAAATCACATGCTGCAGTTTGGGGAAAAGATGAGCTGCACGCTTCAAGATTTGCGGGATGAAGAGCGAGTACATCAGGAAGCCGTCCCCCAATTCTAATGTCATCAGCTCGGCGAATCGGGTCAGCACTAAAATGGCTAGGGCATCTTTGCTTCGTCCTCGGAACTGAGCTAGTGACTTATGCATCTCTTCGTCAACAAGTTGATAGAAGTGGTTCGATGAGAGTATAATCTGCGCTTTTGAGAGAGTCGTACATCCTTCAAGGCCCCAGAGGTTAACAGACCAGGTTTCGTCATCTTGCTGCCAAGGGTTGTATTTCGTCCAGCAAGGGTGGGGCCCAAATAGTCGAAAGGCTTTGACATGAGATATCAGTTCTGGGCGTTCGAGTAACGTGCGGAGAAGGTAGGCCAACTTCCGAGCACAGCTACGTGATTTTCCTGCTCTGAAAGCAATATCGTGGTATAGGTATGGAATTGCTTCTTTGTGGAGAGGTTTGCAGACGCGAACCAAAGAGTTGTACTCTTTTTTGGAAAGGTAGTCCAGTATATACGGAAGTAAATCCAAAGGCAAGTCGGAGAAGCGAGCCATGATTGAGGCGGAGAGATGGTGGGGTGAGGAAGCGTGGAGGCTGCCGAGATGAATTATAAGCTAGTTAGCTCGGCTTGAAGGGAGTGAATAGCATCAAAAAAGCGCCTTCTGCTTCGAGCATTCTATTGATGTTGATGTCGATGACAGGTAAAAGGAAGGTGAGATACCTAGGAAGTGGAGTGAATCCTAGCAGTCACCTGCCTTAGCCGCCGAGCTGTTGCCTTAGCTGGAAGCTGTAAGTAATATCACGCACCATTCCCTTCTGAGTAACACCCTAGCCAAAATTAGATTAAAGCTGATAGTGGCTGTACTCCAACATCCAGATGCGGTACCGGGTACGCCGAACTTCCTCTCGGGAAAATAGCCACCCGATAGTGGCAAAGATGGGGTCTATATAGCTGCATTTTGTCGTCCGCTCCTCGTATGGCCTTTATCAAGGCGAAACGCGTAATCGTTATATCTGGTACTTGGTACAGACTCAGGGGTAACAGATACCTCACGTTCGATAGTCCCTACATTCGGTCGCGACATGATATATCCTATCAACGCTTCTGTTTCCCCATACTCGCAACCCCATAGACCGCGTCCGATAAATGTCAGACCAGCCTAGGACTGTGCTGGAGCCTGGCATTTTGGCCTTGTCGGCGCTACCGGCAAGCAGCTGGCCAACAGGACATGCATTCGTCGGTTAGAATATACTGGCTTCATCGTCGGTTTTATATTATACATCTGCACCAAGCACATGACCAGCCAGCAGTTCATTTAAGTGATACTGCATGGCAAGGCCCAGAGGCAGTCCACCGCCTCTTTCACCGCGAATGAGCTTTTCAATAGCCTTCCTTCCGGGATACGAAGGATCGAACAGGGTCACCTCCTTAACCAAGTTCCAGTGCTCCGGCTTCTTCAATCGGAGCAGCATAGGATAGATCACCTTAATTGCGATGGATTTATTCCTGCCAGCCATGGTGAGATCCTCCAATTGACGGTCAACCCAGGCCCATGTTGATTCTGCTGGTTGCCATGTCGAGAGGGACTCAAGTTCCGTCGGACATTCTAGGAGCAGTAGGGCTGATCGAAATATATAAGACAGATCCATTCTCGCGCCTGCGTCATGCCTGGCATCCTCAAGTGTACTCTCCAAAGAATCTTCGCGAACAATTTTTCTCGCGTTGAATTGGAACGCGAATTGAGCGCGGGACATGTCTGAACGAAGAGAAATGTGACGGAGGTTAGGCGGAAGACGGGGTTCGAACATTGTAAATATTGAGAAGCGTGGATCTCCGCTGAGGCATGGCATGGGGACCTCAAGAGTCTCTAACTTCTCAAACTCGGTGAGGTCCAGATCTCCCACGTAATATTTGTGCTCAAAGCTGGGTTGCCTGAAAAAACTTTTTCTAGAGTCATAAAATTCTACGCCCAGTACCAAAGTCCTGGGGGTATTCTTCACTAGCTTTAGATGCTTGTTCCACTTCCACATGTTAAGCCAGGGGCTATTAATGTCTTCGTAGGCGCGTGTCGTGCGTAGGTCATACCAATTGTCACAGGTGAGCGATTGGAGCTGTGGCGTCGCTCTGAGAATCCCTGATAAGTGAAGTAATGCACAACTCGTGTAGCGGATAACTATAGTTGTAATACTCGAGGAATCGATGTGATCGCGGTGACTGAAGGAGGGACCATGGAGCCTAGGGTGACTCCTAGTAATGCTGTCTGGCTCCCCATCCGGGATGAAAAACTCGAGCTTTCGCACCTCTGGAAGGAAAAAGAACGAGCGAAGTTGAACGTGACTCTGACGATCAGCATATCGTACACCAGTGCATTTGTCGACATTGTGATAAACTTCCTGCAGAGAGGATATCAGTGATAAGGCTGAAGGTGACGGAAGAGCCATTTCTCTAACAAACGAAGGGCTACGCCGTTGAAGAAATCTGAAAAGTTCACCTAGAGTGCCGTTCGAGTAATCTGAAACTTCCAGACAACGTAACGAAGGAAGCGAGAGAATGAGGACAGTCGCAAATGCTCCACAGCAGCCAGAAAGAATGGCTTCATGGAGCAAATCATCCTCCATGATCCATGGCTCCTTTGATAGGAGTTCAATAAGTTTGCAATGTTGCGGACCGGAGAGCTTCGGAAGGTAGCGTGGTCCTTCCTTCAACCCACCTACCCTCGCCAGGCCAACTCGGAGGCTTTCGACATGTTTCAAATACTTGGGGTTCCCCATAACAAGATACAAGAAAGAGTCAATTCGCGGCACCTTTTTATTCCGTCGGATGCTGAGATCGACATTACGATAGAGATAAGGGACCACAAGTGTGTAGAGTGACCGACAAATATGCAAGAGAGCATGTAAGGTATCCTGATAATGGATATAGGAAATAATCTGCTCTACGAGCTCTGCACTCAGGTCGGCAAAGGAGGCCATGATATCGGCGATCGAAGGGAGATCAAGGATGGCTTATGAAGCTTCTTGTGATAAAAGCTTAAAAAACCGGTGAACATTCGTTATGTGGCCCGGCAGAGAATTTCGTTGAAATGAATGAGACCGAAGAATGGATGTCTGAGAGGATGGAGGTGAGTGGGTGAGATGGGAGCGAATGAGATCAGCATGGTCTGTGCAACTGCCTAGCCTGATTCGGTGAAGGATGTTGAAATGTAGCGCATGCAATGTAGAGCAGGTGGGTGTTATGACACCAAAAGCTCAAATTTTCTTTTTAAGGTTTTGGCTTAGCGGACCCAACCGCTAGTATTGTATCTAATTCAACTCATTATTCAGGTCCATATTATATTTGTATGCCTCCGGAGCAGCTTTAACATTTATTCTCAGAAGCGGAACACCTTGCAGTAATAACAATCATAAGTATAATAGCAATGGTTTTATGCCAATTCCTATATTTTAATTCCTTTCTATATAACCTTTCCCCTTCCTTCCGTCACTACTTCATTTCATCCTGCGTCACCTGGTTGGGCTTCGAAGTCCTTTACAGTGTATAATTTTCTCCTGGTATCCTGTTTTTTGTCCCGGTCGCCCTATCCGTACCTCTATCTATGCCCGTACAACACATTGAAGCAAACGGGCTATCCCGTCTGGTACATCAAGTATCCCTTTGTCATGGCGCCAGTTTTCGAGAATTTAGCCACAACATGATGTGGGATCTTGGCGGTTTTGGAAAACACTCATACTATTTTAGTCTGGAAATTTTAAACCAGAGAAAGAACCGCGCGTAGGCCACCACCTGCTTTTAGACAATTGTCATATGAAGAAGAGAGGCTTATTTTGCCGACACTGAAGTTCCCAATCTCCATCGAATGACTTGAGCACCTCTTTGGACTCCAAGGCCAGAACATCCACCGGTTCCCGATGACTTTTTGACTCAAGAGAATTATGCTAAAATTCAGAGGTTTAGATTTCCAAAGTCCTGACTTGATTGTACGTAGAAAAAAAATCCGTTAGCGATAGAGAATTATGGGGTTTATATACCTTTCCCGAAGACGGAGAAGGGAGGAAGGGTATCCTGGGGGGTGGAACACGTGATTACCAAGGGTTCTCTTCGACTTATGAGTAGAGGGATATATAAACCCTCTTCTACACTACACTTGCGCGATACAGAACTGTGCGGAGAGTCTATAGTGCGGAACCAAAAAGATTGAGCCAAGATTCCTTAAGCAGGAGCAAGATATTTCGAAAAAGAAATGCAAGACTACGTGTGAACTTGAGAAACCAAATGCCTGCATGGGGCGGACAATATGGTGTCTTCAAAAAGGATTAACGACTTCGTATGTGGACTTGAGGTTCGAAAATTATCTTCGCCACCTTCTATGGCGTTTCCGGTACTCTTCTGCACTTCTCAATGTGGAGATTGGCATTTATTTCGACGATCCCATGGAAGAATCAGTGAACGAAATAGAAGCTGGTGGTCAGCTACATACCTATGTGCAGCTTATCATCTCAGACAGCTGCTAGATTCCAGTTTTCTGGGAAGAGGAAAGGAAACGATACGGTGACCCCTTTGGAATTTCCTTCTGTTTCTAGGGCTGCGGGATCTCTATATAAACCCCCTTCTACTGTACATCTGCGAAACATAGACACAAACATAGACTGTGTACGGCGGAGGACCAAAACCTATGAAGCTCTACTTGACGGGTTGGAGCTGGAACTGATTTTTCCAAAAAAAAAAAAAAGGAAAAAAATTTGTTTTTTTGGTAAACGTCCATGTGGGCCTAGCAATCAAGATTTGAGGACGAAGCTATTCAATGCTGCGTTCAGAAGTGTCTGCACGAGTTATTCATGCGGAGACTGGAGAGTATGTACATCGTGAAATTTGAAGTCAAGAAATCTTCCGTGGCACGCACCCATGGGTCGTTCAAAAACATTTACTACCTCCCATGTGGGCTCGTGAGCGATTGTTTCGAGGAGCTATGAATAAAAAAACATTACTAAAGGTTATTTCATGATGTAATTTTAAAAGCACCATATTAGCTATCATGTGGAGACTGGTGCGCGGGGACTGTGAAGATGCTACAGAAGAGTTGGTGAAGGGATAGTATTTCGTGGCTACAGAGACTTATACCTATATATGTTCAATATCTCGAAATGATGGTGATTATCACCACTCTTTCCGAAAATATCCAGGGCTGGGGAGCGGCAAGTATGCCACCTGACATACCTTGAGTTGTCCTTTTACCCTGAAGGGGATGTCTATATAAACCTTCTTCTCGGCAATTTATATGGCACAGCACTCCACAGAGTGTGCGCCGCGCAGATTAAAGGAGCAAAGAAAACTGATAGCCTGGACCAGTAGTTGTCTTGTCTGAAAGAACCAAGCAGACAAAGACATGTGTGGACTGGGGGAAATCTGGACACACCGCAGGTTAAAAAAAGAGGAAAGACTTATGCGATGGTCTAGTTCTGGGGTCGTGCTGTCTAAAAAACTCTACGACAAGCGGCATGTGTTGATCTGGGCAGTCTGGGTATGGCGCCGGACTAAAATGAATTTTCAAATGACCTTATGGTATGGAGCTGGAGTTGCATTCTCTAAACAGCACTTTAGACCACTATATGCGAACCTGAGATTAGAAAGTGGCATGAGAGTCCCAAATGGCTGCTTTGGGACAGTAAAACATGCACCACATTTCACATGGGAATTCAAAAGAGTCGGCAGCACTAATCTATGCTGGAAGCTGGGGGGGAGGGTAGCGTTTGAGAGGATACTCTGTCTAAGTTAGCGAGAGAATCCCTGGTGAGGGAAATAATACCTTCATGAGATGTTGCTGAATATTACTACCATTCTTGGCCTGATCGTAATCCTGGGGAACCGGCATGACATGTGACCACCGATGCATTCGCCCTCTCTCAAGGAATGTTTATATAAAACCCCTTCGGCGCTACGTTTGGAAAGCATAAAGCATAGACTATGTGTAGCGTGGGACTAAAATTATTAGCTCTCCTCAATATAGGTAGAACCTGCAGCTGTGTAAAACAGTTAGAGATTGAGGGAGCAGTTTCTGGAGAAAGAAGCATTGTGGCCCTCGGACTCTAAAAATCCTTACCCGATTTCTGTATGGGTCGTTCAAAAGCCTTTCTTCGACACTTTATGCTCATTTGATGACTGAGGTTAGAGGATGACTACGTTGAAGTCAGTGATGCGGAAATAGTCTAATTTTGCGAAGTCTGTGGTCAGGAAGAGTGCACATCTATGATATTCTGGATTATGTTGGACTGGTGCTTACCACTACACCATTGCATACAGTTAAAAGAACATAAGATTTGATGTGTTTTAGTTGGAAAAGAGTGAGGGGCGTGTTGAGGGCATTTTGGAAGGGAGACATAAGATTTTACACTGTAAGGTATTGATTAAGATACCACATATACATTCATGTCGGCAGCATATCGCGTTAAGGAAGCTAGATCGTATAGTTTCATACCTTGCAGTCATATCGCATTACTTTTGATCCAGATCCCAAAATCAATGAGCAGCCAAATGACTGCTTGTTATACAAAAGTAGAAAGAATCAGCTGGGGCCGGTTTTCTTCCCTTTTAGACTCGACAGTTGGATCTTTCCGATCTGCGCCCCTCCAACTTTCTGTACTTGAGCAACGGCATCCCCAAGCAGAACCCGAACAGCGCCTTCAAGCCGACGATCTTTCTTTCTTCGCATCCAGAGTAGGATGATGCCTAGAATGACGATATCAATGGCGATGTGTTTTAAAGTGCTTAATATGAATCGGAATAGCCATCGGAAGAATCTATACCGGCGACTGTGGCTGAACAATCGACGTGATTCTAGCTGCTCCCGTAGTGCAGCAACTTCCGCCGTCATCTTTACAAGCGCTTGCTCGACCCTCTTCCGCCATCTCTGATCTGAGGGGTCCTCTTGTTGGGGGGGTGGAGGTTTGGCCAAGGATTTGGCGGAAGGGTCTTGGTCTGCTTGATTGGTCTGCACTCCGATATCCTCGGCTTCCGTATTTGGATTGTATTGGGAGTCTTGTGCATCAACAAATTCTTCGCCTTGGTCGTCTAGTTCATCTTCTTCTGATTGTGACATCGGACTTCGAATCTGTAAGGGCGCATCTCCGAGATCTTGTTCCGGTTGAAACTTCCGCAATGCACTTGATGTTCCGAGTTGTGGGTAATTAGGTGGTATGTGAAGGCCCATACTACCAAGTGTCTGGAGAGGCGATGAAGAGGACGAGGAAGGTACGTTCGATTTGACTTGATCCCAGACGAATTCGAGTTCAGCGACCAGTTCGCGGGAGTCCGGACTCGGTGAAGCGTACTTGTGCATTGTGTCTATTAGGGTCGTGATATATCGGCGCTTAGCTTCTGTCCGTGATAGACCATTCTGCTGCTTCCATGCGTCCCTGCCATCTTTCAGTGTCCGGTCATGCTGCCGCGTGGTTCAAGGTTACCATTTCTCTCGCGCTCGATGTGCCTCTTCCTCTCCACCTTCGGGTCGTTCCATGATGCCATCAACATCGCCTTCTGTGTTATGATATTAGAAATTCCTTGTAACAGACCTAGTGCTTCGATACGTACCCATAGCTTGCTTGTACAAGCCATAGAGCTTTAACCGTATCGCGGACGGAGGCTTCTGAGATCCAGTGCGGATCTTATTGACGGTGTTGAGGGCATGGCTGAAGACGCGGTCTATCACAACAAGCACACATTAGCTTGGGCATTCCCAGAAACTCAAAGAGGGAATATCGAGCGCGTCATGCTCCATCAACTTACCCACGGAATCTGCCATCACAAGTGTTGACACCCGGCCGTGCTAGACTGCGGGTGCTTCATCCAGAGGCGTCGTGATAAGAGTAGAAGTGGCGAAGGAACGAAGTATGGGAGGAAATTGAGTTATCACGAGCTGGAGCGTCGATGTCTGGCATGGCGAAATGGATTGCGGCTCCGATGTCGTGAGGGATGAATTGCGCTTGATCCCCAGGCCTCGGCAAGAATAGGACCGACGTTGCGACGAGTCAGCAGAAAGTGAAGCACGTGAAATTCTGACTCAGCAGAAGTGTACTTCAACGCTGCTCCAACACAGTCCAACACAACACCATTGAACCCATCTACCAGAGGCTAGGAGTGGATGAAGCCTCAATCCTTCTTGGATTAGGACATGAAAGGAATGCGCATGCGTTCTATTTTCAACTAACTTGCCTACCGTGTTGGCTTCAATGAACGAGCTATGCTATGTTGCCCTCAATCCCCTAGTGTCTTTAGGAATCGTAAGTTGAGGTGTGATGGAACTATTTGCTTGATATATAGTATATCTTCAATACTATCATGTCTAGGCCGCAAGATATGAATATGCCAACCAACTCCTGCGCCATGCGCTATGCTTCAATATATTTGAATATCGAACAACCAACATGCTGAGTCTTGTATATGCTTCGCTCATATCTTCACATCGGTCGCATACTCATAATCAAGCTGCAACCGCACAACAGACCCTTCATAAAACCCTCCCTAAATTCCCTATCTTCAAAGTCGTAAGTAACCGTATCGAAACTGCACCCTCACAATCTACATCACAATATCCGGACTAAGCGACCATCTAAGAGGCTGAACTGGAACGCTTTCGGGAAATACCCGTCTCCTAGGTGGTTTTACCTTATGCCTGCCGACTCGAACCACCCGAATCCCTGAAGATACACCCTGTCTTCTATGTATTATTGACCCAACCCGCTGCACCCGATTCTGAATATCTTCCTGGTTAACAGAACCTACTGCCTGAACCCGTTGAAGTCGATGGTGAACCTAAATACTATATCGATCAAACTAAGGATCTGTGCCCGGATTGCCGCGGAAACGCTATGAATGTCTAGTCAAATGGACTGGGTACAATGAGCTGACGTAGGAACCCATAAGCGATTTTCGAGATACAACTGCTGTAGAAGAATTCCACTTCCGAAACCCAGCCAAACCTGAACCTGAGAACTGAACACGAGTACCCCTTGCAGAAGCTCGGATTTAAGGAGGGGACTGTCACGGTAACAACCTGTGACACCAAACCCAATACATTGCTGAAATCGCTGTTTGCATAGTCAGCTATATTAGACCATTAAAACTCCAAATTTTCTTACATACTAAGTCGACAGTACAAAATAGTTAATATTTTTCTTTTTTCTTCCGAATTCTAGGTAGTTATATCTCTTTATTGTGGTGGTGCAATTTAAAGCTAAATTGGTTTAAAGTTCAAGTTTTAATTTTCCAAACCTCTAAGATTACTGCCTCTGATTGGTCATATTTGCGTTTGGCACGTTTTGAAACATGGGCAGCCATTCGAGTAATGCATGGGATAGAATCTTTTGTGGAAGCCCTCTACTCTTATCACGTGCCTACGCATAGGCTTGGCGCCAGTGCACGAGCCTCCCCCACTGAATATTTCTGCAAGCCGCCTGTTCTGTCCCTTTCATCTTCTTCACACAACGTCTTTTACTATCACCTAGTATTGTACATAGCAATTAATCAACGCTCCTCTTTGAGCTCTTAACCTTCTGCATATAGCACCACCGTGACGCCTGCAGGCGAACTTGAAGAGGACCAGGTTGCGCTGCAGAACGACGTCGCGCTCGTAGATTTCCGCTTCATCCTAGGCTAGGAGCCTAGGTGTCTCCTCTCGGATAGACGAGTGGTGCTGCCTGGCACGAACCTGTGGTGGACAAAAGTTCGACCCGATCGGTAGGATCACTGGATTGATGACAGAGAAATACTGCTGCTACATTTCTGGAGGAGATGACGTGTACGGTGGTGCCGGGGTTAAGTATTTGCACACCGCCTTTGGGCAGAATCCACACCGGCAGAATCAAAACCCACCACTCTTTTATTAAAACTAGCTATTAATACCTATTAAACCACCCATCTGCATCAGTAACAGCTTGTAGAAGCGCTGGCATTATAATATCTTGAAACAGTGCTAAATGGGTGGGTAAAATCGACGCGTTTGGGGGAGAAAGCAGGAGCTGTGCGACACCCCTGCAAAGGCGGTGTGCAAATACTTAACCCTGGCACCACCGTAGAGTAGTTAGGACGCGTTTAACGCAGGCCCAGTTAAAACTCTCAGCCTCAGGCACGGGCTGTATTTACGTTCTTCATTGGCTTTCCTTACAGCGAGACCAACCATACCTTAATATTACTACGAAGGAGCTGGTTTTTATTAAAGAATATTCCGTAACTACAACTATCTGCCTACTACAATGTAGAAAATTATTTTTAAAGCATTTAAAATATACTCTATAGTAGATTTACAGAAGGCATCTGTTAGGTTAAAGATTTATTTTCTTAGTAGCGTTAAGAAATCCCTTTTTAAAAATCTCCCGGCATAGAAGTGTCCCCTTGGTACGTTCTATTCTCCAAAATATTCTTTACTAAAACCTAACTCCTTCGTACGGGGTTGTTTCTGGTATATTTTCATAGTAATCTAAGCTACAGGATTACTTACAAATAGCGAACGGTTAGCAAGCGCGTAGCTAGAGCCTTGCTTTATTAATAGTGATCCCTTAGTGCCAGCCTCTTACTTCGGCTAATCGACATCGTATTTTCGCCTGATTAATAGCAGGTCAGTGGGAAAGTTTAAATAGTTGCATTTATTTTGCATCTCTATTAAGGCTACTCTGCTGAAACCTCTTTCTACTACCTTGTATATAAATGAAGAGGCTATCTCGCCCAAATATGGACACGGCTTCTTCTCCTTGCCACCTATAATTTAAACAGACATCACCGACACAGAAATAGAGGACAATTAGGTTGGCGTTTCCTTTTAAGATAACCAGCGGAGTTAGTCATCCTACGCTCTTCGGTAAATATATAACGCTAAAATTTCTTATTTGCAGGGCTGAAAGTAATCCAATTCCATACGGGTCAAGAGTCATGGTAGCGGCCCTGCGAGCGATTCTCATCATCAGTCATTCCATGCAAGAGGGTACGAATATACCAGTATCCACCAACCGTCCTCGTCATTCGCGAGAAGTAGGTTTATTACCGCCTTGTGCCCGTTCCCTGGTGCCACCGACAGCGGCGTCTGACCGTATTCAGAGTCCTTAAAGGCAGAGTCAATGCCGTCCTTCGCAAGAAGTAGTGCCACTACGGTATCGTGTTCCTTCCCCATAGCCCGCCACAGTGGCGCGCGACCGTATTTAGTGTCTTTATGGTTTGGGTCGACGCCGTCTGCAGCAAGTGATTGCCTCACCACTGTATCACACCGTTCGCTGTGGCCCACAATAGCGGTGTGTGACTATAATCCGTGTCTTTAGTGTCCGGTTCGACGCCGTCCTCCGCAGGTAGCAGCTTTATCACCGTATCTTACCTACTCGCTACAGCCCACCATTAGGGTGTCCGACCATATTCAACATCCTTGGAGCCCGGGTCGACGCCGCCTTAGCAAGCAGAAACTCTACCACCATCTCATGCCCGTTCACTGCCGCCTAGCAGGGACCAGAAATTGTCTTCGAAGCCCCCAAATGTTAACGGCCGGCCGTTCACAATCACTGAAAATCTTGACTTTGCACTTCGTCACCTTCGTGGACGAATGCTCCATCTTCAATCCTCAGACCCCCGAGACAAAGTTTTTGGCTTTCTTGGCATATGTAGGTATGCCAGTCGTGTCCGATGACTGTCAATCCTACTGTTGGCTGAAGCTTTTCATTGAGGCATGGATCCCGACCGCCTCTGGCTACACCCCCTGTTCTTTTGAAGGCTCTTCTTGCTCCGCCTCTGGCAGCTGTATTGTTGGGATGACGCCCGGATTGGCTGGCGGCGGCTCACCTGTGATCTCGAGCCCTGTCTCCAGACCATCTGGGTCATGCACGATAATGATGGGTAGCCTCGTGATCCGCCATATTTGAAACATCTCTATACGTCTCGCTCTGGCGACAAACTCTTTCAAGGTAGGGTCTTGAGCTTGGTCTGGACAGTGCAATCGTCTAACGCGAGGATCTCTGAGGACGGAGGCCCACAAGTCCGCAGATTGATGCTCATCTGACTGCCATTCTTCTTCTGTTGCTACTGCAACATCATCCTCAGTATTTTCATTGAAATCTAGAGTTGGAAGATCGTGATCGTCGTGATGAGAAACATCCTGTTGGTCTTCTGTCTCGCGCTCATTGGTGGCTGCATCTTCAAGATCATCGCGATCTGGTAGAGACAAAAGAGCTATCGATTCCAGATGGGCTGCAATGTGGTCCCGGATCTTCTTGGAGTCTGCATCTATGCTGTGCTCCACCTCCAGACTTTGGGACATTGACGGCCCTCCCAGGTCCAATGTGAAGGGACAAAGTGGGCAGACGCCAAACATGTCTGAGACGGTGTTGTCCTTGCGTAGAGCTAGCGCGAGAGATGTAAATAAGTCTGGAGACGGTTGTGCACTTTTCTTGATCAAGATGGGCAGCTGGGACTGTGTGAAGGCTTCATGGTGCTCAAGGCGCATATGTCTTTCTAAATCCACTTTCGAATGATACGTTGTCGTCTCGTGACCTTCAGCTTGGCAGCACCAGATCATGGCATGTTGCCACCTCATATGGTTTACCCAATCCTCCACAGTCCGGAAACATTCGTTAGGTCTCTCACATTCATCAAAGAGACATATGTACGGCTCAATGTCTCTGAGGATATGGCGTCTAGCGAAGACCTTAGCTGCTGACACTGAACGGCTTCAATGTACTCACGTCCACCTAGCATGCCGCATTTCTTCTTTATCCACCACGTGGAAGCAATACGGGCATATTGCTTCCTTGGACTGATCGCTCCCCGGGACAGGAGGGCGAGGCACGTCAAGCTGCTCACGCCTTGCAACTGCGGATTTGGTAAGGCCGGAAAGTGCAACCGATTTTGGATACGACGCAAACTTAAGACGGTCCACTGACGAAGCATCTGTTGCCGAGAACTGCAGAGTTTGTGAAGAACTCTTAACCGACGTCGCCTTTTGCGCCAGGAGTGGTGAGCTTGTCCGTCGATGAGCTGTTTTCAGGAGAGTGGCGCGCTGCATATTGGTTGGGACCAGCACATTAGCTGGGTCCGAGTGCTCAATCCCTTGACTTAGTTTCTCTTTGTGACGCTCTCTGTACTGCAGCTTCTTCCTCCGGAAAACGACCGTTGCGATGAGCCGTTCCAGTATCGCGGGGCTGATATCTGGATGTCTGAAGCGGATCTGCCAGCTTACTGAGGCTTTATACTCTTCGCTCTCTGGAGTTTCGTCCTCTTTAGCAATAAATTTGGCGACTTTTACATTCTCGTTTGATGAGGTTGGTTTTCTGATGATGGCTGACAGTCTATAGAGCCGAGTCAAAATGTCGTCAACGTCCGCAAGTGCCTGTCTCGATATATCACTAGGATCGGATGTTTCTTCGGCCTCAGTATTGGCCTCGCCGTCAGAGTCTCTATCTAAACTGATTGCCATTGATGACTCCGAACCTTCAGAGTCCTCGTCATTTGGTTGATCGTCCTCATCTTCCTCCAGGATCGGTGGATCGATTGCTTGCTTTATGCTCTGTCTCAGCCGGTCGAGCATCTGAATAATGACATCTTTGACATCTTGATCGTCTCTCAAGCGATGGTCCGCTGATGCGTTTCCAGGAGCAAAAATGCCGAGGTTTCCTGCCCATATCTTGAATCGACCGAGGTGGTTTTCCAAATCGCTGCGGAGTTGTGGATGAATAGACGACGTTCGGCCCCGAGTGAAGACGGTCGCTACGTTCCTGGCTACTTCAAGAATAGTAGTTGGACCGTGTGGGACCATATGGACGTGAGATGCCATGGGAATTTAGCACGCCAAAGGTCGAGTTACTGGAAGTAATTAAGCTTCTTTCCATGGACAAGGCACGTACTGATGGTATGGTGATTGTTTGCACGTTACGAATGTCCATCCTTGATGGCGTCGCACGTTGCGGGGGTCGTTTCAGCGTACGATACACAACCACTAGCAAGTCATCTGCAGCGGAAATTCGCTTCAAAGGTTCCGGTACCGGGCCACATCTATCGTATGCAAAAGTTGGTAGAATTTCTTGGCGACACTTCACGATTCGCGCTACGCGACGTTGCGCAACTACATAAATTAACATGTTGACAACGCTCCTAGAGAGCCTTATAATTCTATAGATTGCTCTTTTTCCTACCTATCCTCTAGATTTTTAGAATATTTTAGCTATCTTGTAGTGTTGTTGAGATAGAAGGGGTGTTCTCAATTACAGCTTAAAACACTGGCGACACCTTGGACTTGAACCTTAACAGCAACTATAAAAATTAACATCTTAACTACGCTTTTATCAAGTATAAAAATTCTGTTAGTGGACCTTATTTATATGCAAATTTTAGATCTTTTGAAATTTTTTAGCTATCTTAAAGCGTTGCTGAGATATGGGTGGTCAAAAGTGCTGTTGCGCAGCGCGAATCGTGAGGTGTCGCCAAGAAATTCTACCAACTTTTGCATACGATAGATCAGCTGCACCGGAACCTGGCAAATCGAAATCAAACACCGCCTCAGCCCCACCTACGAGAATCTCACAGCAGCAGTCAATTCAGTGCTCCGAACTCAAAGCAGATGGACCGCTCCCCGTCTGAAGAAGCCGTGGATGCTAGTATTTAATACAGTAATGTACTTTTCACTGCTTCAAAGACTGTCTCACCTACAGGCCTGTCAATTATCCATTTAAGTCTCGCACTACAAGACTGAGAGCGCTGTTGAGTGCAGACATTGTCTTAAATACTAGCATTGAACATTGAACATTGCAGGGCTATGCTCGGAAGTCATTTCAGGAATACCACTTAACTGATCTGCCTCGCACGGTCGCGATCAGAAAATGTCAGGTATTGAGGTTGCGGGCATTGTTTTGGCAGCGCTGCCTCTCTTTGTAGAGGCAGCTAAGGGATATTCACAGGGCGCGGATAGCATCCGCAAAGTGGCATCGCGTCGTGAGCGTGATCAGAAACTTGCCGATTTCTATTCAGAATTCTACTGGGAGCTCTTCCAACTAGATCGTCAGCTCCAGGCTGTTGTGGATAACCTCCCAACTCTTTCTGACGCACGCAAAGCGGAGTTGTTTGTGCAGGTGCGCCAGGACGATTGGAAGCCGGGAGCGGATGTTTCTCAGGCCCTCTTCGACTTCTTCGGCGCGAAGGAAGACTTCGATGCGTTTTTGGTTGTCATGAGCAGGGTAGCTCAACTGCTCTGTCAAATTGTCAAGGATCCCTCCATTCATATATCTTCGGGAGATTTGGTAAGATCATGTCTTTGCAACCGGGACTGAAGCGGCGTCGAGTTTATGACTGATACTTAGCAGGACCAATCCAAAATGGTCAACAAACTCAAGAGTTTCGCCTTTGATATGGAGGCAGGGCAGACAAGCGCGACGTTTATTGAGAGACTTCGGTTCTGGAAAAAGGACAAAGACCGGAAAATCTGTCTCAAAAACCTAGGCACCTGGAACAAGAGGCTCTTCCGT
Source organism: Zopfia rhizophila CBS 207.26 (assembly GCA_010093925.1). Lineage (NCBI taxonomy): Eukaryota > Fungi > Ascomycota > Dothideomycetes > Zopfiaceae > Zopfia > Zopfia rhizophila. Next base: position 1,044,653 of record ML994646.1, read on the forward strand.
TTGATAGAGGAAGCGCGCCGAGAGCCAACGCCCAAGAATACCGCGACCACCAGCCCCGGAATTCCATCGTCAAATGTACGGATGCTGTCTCAGAAGCTGTATCGAGCGTTGGCGAAGTGCTGGCGATCATGTAATTGCAATGGTCGGCACGAAGCAAGATTCTGCCTCAAATTTCGCGGCGGGACTAATGCTAAAAGCGATACCGTGGAAGTCGACCTCGACTTTGTGGTCCTCGTACGCGCAGATCAAGCAAGTCCACCGGGGTGGCGGGAAGGGACGGTGGCCATTCGACCTAATAGGTACTGCTTATCATACCGCTTCTGAGCCCATTACACTAACTTGTTCACCTCCAATGGTAGTACTGTTCACGATGATCGATCTCTATTGCAGAGGATCTGTGATGCTATAGATTGCTCGGGATCCGCAGATGACTGCCTTCAACTCCTGGTTGAGGATAGTGAGACCGACCAGGCGGTATGGCAGCTCCGATCACTTCCGAGGCGTCTGCCCAAGTCTGTCACTGCTCAGAGTGTATCCCTGCATTGGATGCTAGAAAACGCCATCATGCTCCCCCTTGCCACCAAGCGACGACTGGCCGTGATATTTGCCCACTCACTGCTGGGGCTCCACGACAGCCACTGGCTACGCAACGGGCTCGACAAAAGTCACATTTTCTTCTTTTGCGACTCAAAGGGCACACCGGACTTCTTGCGCCCATACCTGTCCACGGTGTTTATCGAGGACTCCGGTGCTGTACTAGCCGAAAAGCCAGATCTGACTCAGTTCCATCGCAACAAGAGCATCCTTGCTCTAGGCATCTTGCTAATAGAGCTCCATGCTGGTAGATGTATCGAATCTTTCCGCACGCCTGGCGACCTACAAGATGTCAATAGAAACACCGACTGGTTGGTGGCTGATCATGTCGTGAAGACACTTGAAGATGAATGCTCCTTTGGCTACAGGTACGCGGTGCAGGCCTGTTTGGACACGCATTGGATTCCCGCAGGGCAGAGAGTAAGCTTGGAAGACATTGCAACACGATCGGGACTGTATCAAGACGTCATCCAGCCGTTAGAAGAAGAGCTTTCGTTTCTCTTCCGTGAGAAGTTATGATGGTGGTTCAATAGACAAAGTCTCACGCAATACACGATGAAAGTACGACGAGGGTGATGCACGAACAATGAGTCCGAGACAGGGAAGTGAAGAAACAGAGGATGGGCGAAAAAGCTAGATAAGCGCTCGTAAAGTTCGTTACCTTTACTCACCTCAACTCTGGCTTTGGCTCCCTTGGGTAGACGATAACTAATCTTATAGTTCTTGACATTAACCTTTGAGTGGAGGTTACATCGCTCGCCAAAGAACCTGAGTGCTTTATCAAAAGCGCTGCCAGACAAGGTTATAAGAAGCTGACAACGTATTGGATCAAACTTATTATAGAACCGGCTCCCTCCGTATACGCGATTGCGACTATCCTTGCCCGCTGACTTCGATTAGCGTGGTTCAAACACAGCGGAAGAACTACCCGGGATACTACACAAAAGTTGAAAACGATATGAAACTGGCATTTAAGGATTATGTCAACTGTTTGGGAGAGGAGGAGGTGGAGGCTGTCAAGCAGCCAACGCGGAGGAAGCTTCCTGGCACTTTAAAGTATGAAAGTATGTATGACGCCTCCCTTGATATCGCTCTACATTACTTTGTGGGCGAACGTACGAGAGCGAATAAGGCGTGTGCACTTAATAAGCTCGACAACTACTACACATTGCTCAAAGATGACGTAAAGAAGTTCAAGGAAGGCGACGAGCGACTCAATGAGCCACTGCGTTGGTGGAACGAGGTAGGCGCGAAGGAATACCCTACTTTGTACAGGATGGCCCTTGACTACCTCTCTATATCCGCGACGAGCTGTGAATCGAGCGAGCGTTTAGTTGAGCTAGAAGGACTGTTATAGACGACCGCGATTCAATTTCTTGGCGTTACAATCGAGACCTTACAGCTTCAAAAGAACTGGCTGCGAAACAGTGCTGTACAGAGTCACCTGACGGAGCTTGTTGAACACGTTGAGAGGGTCGATTATGTGTTAAGATAGCGTACGTAAGTCCATCTCAGCTCTCTCCGTACGTACGTAAGCTTATATGACTTTCCGTTAGTACAAACATAGGCTGGGACTGACTCAAAACAGGCGTTGAAGGGCTTACGTTTGTATGTGTTACGTACGATTGAAAGGTTTGAGGATCCGTCCAACTCTCTCATTTGGCAGTGCCCGCACGGCAACTGTAAGAAATTCTTTACCTCAGAAGTTGGTCTTGAAATCCACGTTCGCAAGTAATGTCCATACCGATATACGCGTACGATACCGTGCATGCATCTGGGTTGCGAAATGCTCTTTGCATCAGGGCCAGATATCGCTAAGCATGCCGCTGCGCAGTGCGATCATCAGATAATAGGCGACAACCTTTCCAAAGTTAAATGGCCATGTATTTATCCTGGATGCAGTGTGATGTTCAAGTCACAAATCCAACGAGACATTCATGCTTACAAACGGTGTCACAAGAAGATGCTAAGGCTAGAAAATACTCTCGTGGAACACTATAGAGTATTGAAAGACTACTTGACATCATACATTTGGGACGACTTCAAAAATATTCAACGGAGCAGGGCAAATGGCAAGCTCACTAGGCTATCCGTGGTACAATTCGAGGACCTCAGCACAGATGGCTACGACGAATTACTGAGACGGAAGCAAGTCCAAGAACTGGGGGATGGTGCTACGTTTCTACTACCACACAAAATTGCATCCGAAAAGAAGAGAAAAGATGTCGACGATATTTCTCGTAAAATTCCACAACCTTGCCACAGATGTCTTGTCCGAGCTGGAGATGAGGTTTCCACAATTCACAGGAGCCGGATACTAGACCTATACGCCGCTGTCCGAAATGCTGACAGTTATTTGACAACATCCTGGATCTAGACCGCCACAGTTGCGATAATGAGGGGAAACATAGCATATCACCCGACCCACGTTACCCGTACGGAGCAAAGGCACTCTATAGCTACGAAACAAATCCAGACGACGAACACGACATCAGCTTTCAGAAGCATGACATTATTGATGTATTAGAAATAAGCGACAAACTAGTGGAAGGTCAAGGAGTCTAATGGAGAGATGGGGATCGCACCAAGCAAATATCTCTCCTTACTTCCTTCACTAGAACGGCCACCAACGTCCCTAGAGCCATTCACGCACTATGGACCCTATGTGATTGTTTCGAAGTTGCTCTGTAGGCCAAGGGCACTGGTGATGGCATTGTTAACGAGCTACATCAGTGAAAGTCCATCACTTCCACAACACACAAAGAGACACTTTCATTGCAGCATCCTCATCCTCCACATATAAAATCCTTAAGACCCTCCTCCAATTGATTCCACATCCAGACCAAAGGATTCACCTCAATTAACACCATTCGCAAGCCCTCCGGCCCTCACCTACCCAGGAAGCAAAGTCTAACCACCTAAGAACATCTCATTCCAACACATCATCAGCACTCCAACACACTCAGCAAAATGGCCGATCTAACTTCAACCACCTGCCCAAGCTACATCCTCTACATTCACATCTAGTCACTCCTCAAGTCTCTCAAATACCCACCTCCTATCCTACTCCACTCCTCCTTCTGCTAGGCGGTCCCATACTCTCAACCACCCTTGCCCAATCCACCGGTATACAAGTCAACCGGACCATCTTCAACCGCAGCGGTGTCCAATCTCCCGTCGCTTTAGGCTTCGGCTGGCTCGTCTATACTTTTCTCAGCTCTCAGCTCTCTCATCTGGACGGGTCGTATCACGCCATCTCCAAAATTCCAACCCGTCCTTGTGAACACGAAATTCGGATTTCCGCACGCCAACAACTCATGGCTCCTTGCTTACCTTCTCCGGGACCTCGGGATTGAGTGCACGAGCAAGGATACCACGAAAGGTGGTCTAAGCGTCACTGTCCTACACGTCAATGGCGCTGGCCGGGATCTTCAAGTTCTCATTACATGTCTTCCCATCTCCGATTACGGAAACTACAATATTCTCATTCTTTCTGTTACCGGATGGTCATTAGTGGATACCATGGCTGATTTCCCAGGTTGGGGGTGGAGAAGTTGAATGCTAGGAATAGGGCAATGAGAGCTATTTACCCCTGCGTGGACCCGGACATCGACACGTCTTCTTGATTTAGAATGTAGATGATGAGGCGCTGGATCTGGAAGATCTTGCCATTGGTGCGGGTCATGACTTTTCGTCTCTTCAATTCCTCTATGGACTTAGTATGGTGATTGCGTGGTTGGGATACCTGATCGCTGTCGCTTCAATCAAATAGGACGCTTGGTATTTTGTTGGTATCACGGCTGTCGGAACCGTGTACAACACTCTCCTGGCCGGTATGCCGCGCGCTCCGTCAGCTCATGGCATCGAACTTAAGGGAAATAAAGTCATGGATGCGCTGAAAGAGCGGGAGATGCAGCATCCGAAAGCTGGCCTCTCCTTGCTTAAGACCTTCCGGGGTGAACTTTGTAAGGACGACACGAAGTTTTGGGTGGATAGGAAGGAGGAGTTGAAGGCGATGAAGAAGGAGAAGGAGATACAGATGGAAGAGGTGGAGCGGGAGGCTGAAGGTGACTTGGAGGGTCCAGTTGAATAACCGGCAGCGAGGCTGGAAATGTGAGGCGATTCGGATTCGGAATGGGTGGCAGCATGACTGCCACCGTATTGAAGTGGGACGGATAATATTTTCTAATTTCAAAGAGTTATGCATCGGCACGGGCTTGGTAGGAAAAACCTAGCCTCTGGATTCGATTTCATATTTGATGGATTGATAGGAGTACGCTCCTGGATGGATTGCATTGGATGGTCTGGTTAACATCACTTGATGTCAGGATATGATGAATGACATAGATAATAATGAATGACTGGACAATAAACATTGTGCATTGGATAAGAAACATGACTGAATATTAACATAGTGAAAAGATATGGGCTCCATGTCGATGAATCGGACTGGACGTGAAAATTGTGTCTAAAAGTGTCATGACCAAGCTATGAGTTTTTGATCAGAATTTGGTGACTCAGAACGGAAGGAACTCGCAGAAATACATTTCGAATATGAACAAGCGGCCTACCCTGAATTTTCTAGCTGAATTAGGCATCATTCTGTCCTGGCACCTAGATCTAGACTTACGAATGTTCCTGTAGTCATAATTGCAAGCGGCGTCGAGGCAGAGGAAGGGTGTTGGAGGTGATGTACTTTGCAATGTCCAACCGGATTAGGTGATCTATTCGCCCGCACACTTATTCTATCCTTAGATACGTAAATATGCAGTCATCAGTTTCATCTTCCCGTGACCTAAGGGAAAGGACTCGTTACATCTCGAATATCTATCATAAAGGTTCACGGCGCAGATTCATCTTCGCAGCCAGATGCATTTATTCCTTATGATTCCTCTATATCAGACACAGGCCACTATTTAAGCTAATTCCTAGACCTCGCTTTTTGTCTGGCTCTACATCTATACCACACTCACGAACTACAACTACACTGCAACATCGCCTTATACTTTGGCACATCACCACAAATCCGTTCTTCTTCGGCTTCATCCCAGCCCCAATTTTCTTCGAAAGGGTTGAGATTGAGCCTCATGATGTTGTTTAGAATGTCGCGCTCGCCTCTCTTTTCAACGCGTTCGATCAGTTCGTCTAGGATCCAGGAGCGGGGGACGAACTGTGCTAAAGTCAGCATCTTCTTGTCTTATAGCCGGGAGAAGGGTATTTCTCACCTTCGGATTAACCCTCTCCATCTCCTTCCTCCTATCCTCGTCTTTCCCCCCTCCCCAGTCTTCCTTCACCCTCGCCGCCCACTTTTCTAGCCACTTCGCGATCCGTTCTCGAGATTCGCTTTCTTGTCTCGGCGCTTCACCAGATTTGAAGAATCGACCCGCGATGTCTTTCCTCCACTGCTCCGTTTCCAGCTCATCTAAATTAAGATATCCTAATCGCCTGAATGCGTGATGGAAATCGAGTTCGTACGCCTCCAGCCAGTCCAGGAACTCTGAAAACAGCGCTTGGAAGTCTGACTCCTTGAATGTCTTTAATCCTAATCTCTTCGACATAAGACGTTTATACTCTGCTAAAAACACAGCTTTGTATTCTTCTCCCGCTCGCTCAATAATGCTTTCGGCTCTTTTTACAAGCTCGTCAGCATCCTCTTCCTTAACCCCCTTTGCAACAAAAATACTATCATCGACTTTGGCTCCTGCGCCCATGAGTTCGCCTAACGCTTCACCGAACCTCACCAAATTCCACCATATAATCGTAGGCTGATTTCTATACGAATACCTCAGCATATGATCGTCGTGATTAGGCGTATATATCGGATCAAATGAGTCTAGGAACGCGAAAGGTCCAAAGTCGATGGAGAGGCCGAGGATAGAGGTGTTATCGGTGTTTAGGACGCCGTTCATGAAGCCGTAGGCCTGCCATGCAGCAACTGTTTTTGCGTTGGAGCGGATAACGGCGCGGAATACTCTTGTAAAGCGATTCTCTTCATCAACCCCTTCTCCTTCCGTTACTTCTCTCGCTATTCCGGTTCTCGCTTGATTATGTGTTTCATTCGCGTCCCCGGGCGGGAGTTTCGAGGGAAGTTTGTCCCATCCACCGTAGATATGCTCTGCAGTATATTCCGCTAGTTTTCGAACGAGAGCTCGATCCCCACGCATCCGCGGTAAATCAAACGTACCCAAGCGTACCCAACTCTCCGCGAATCTCGTCACAATCGCACCAGGTTCCATCCTTTCCCTCATAACTTTGCTTTCTGGCGCCAACGTCAATGCCAATGCCCTCGTCGTGGGTATCCCAATTGCATTCAGATACTCTGACACCACAAACTCTCTTATGCTACTTCGTAAAACCGCTTTCCCGTCCGCAAATCGGGAATACGGTGTCCTGCCCGCCCCTTTCAACTGCAACTCGTAGCGCTTGCCAGTGCCGGGATTTGTAGTTTCGAAAAGAGATATGGCGCGTCCATCACCAAGTTGGCCGGCCCATTGGCCAAATTGGTATCCGCCATAGCACTGGGACCAGGGGTATATGCCTTCCTTCGTTTCATCGTCCCACGTCAGGATTTTGTTCCCAGCGAAGACTTGTCTGAATTCGTCTGTCTCTGCTTCTTCGCGGTTGAGGCCGAGATCTTGTAATGCGCGTGAGCTAACGCAGAGGACCTCGGGGGACTTCGTCATTTCTGGCCGTACGTAGGTGTATATAGCTTCTTTTACGAGGCGTGGACCGAGCTTTTCTCGTGGAGCAGAGTGGGAGTCGGAGGGCGTGGGGAAGGCGGGATCGGCGGGGAGGTTGGAGGTGAAGACATTGGATTTTGGGAGGAAGGAGAGGGTATGAGAGGTACCATTGGAGGCGTTGGTAGAGTCGTTGGTATCGAGATGAGCGGCCATTTGGGCGAGGCGCATTCCGGGTTGGGTGTGCGTGGATCCGGCGATGGACTTGAGTCTTGGAGAGAATGCTCGACGGAGCATGAGATGGAACTAGATAGTGGGGGTGGAAGGAGTAATAATTGAAAAGCGTTGTGAGAAGAGAGGTGTAGGTGTTGAAGGGGGGAGGCGAAAGTTGATAGGTGATGAATGTCTCAGTGAATGTCTGTCGTCATGCCTCGGTCAAAACTGACGCGTTATCGATAACAAAATTTCCGACATGACCCGCGTAGACATCAACACCAAACGTTGCCTTCACCTACACCGCGCACTCAAATTCCATCAACAATGACAATTGACAACATCTGTCCACGACAAAGCGCACTCGTTCGCGGGATACATCGAAGCTGCATCTACGCGTCGTGAAGTGCTCTAGCCTGTCTCTTTATACCCAACCATGGACGGCAGAGAGATCCCTGGGTTTTACTACGGTAGACAACACATCAGCAAGTCAAGGTAAAATTACTTACGAGTTCATGCAGACAGAGAGAAGAAGAAATACTTCAAGATTCAAGCTTCTCACCAGGGACCAAGGCCAGATTCTAAATACACCAAGGACAACATAAAACAGGCTCAGAAAGAGCAGAAGGTAGAAGGCTTCTTCTAGTCATGTATTTTTCGAACCCTTCCAAGTGGTCTCCGCTTCCTGTACTCCATACAGCTTGTTTCCTTCAGCCCTCACCCTGGATATCTTGAGACTAGATATGACCTTCTGAAGCTATCCAAGGCCTGTACTAATAGTATGTCTAGAAAGCAGAGAAGCTCGCGTCCTTTAGGATACGGCGCAAAAAGCAAACATTCCCCTCTTCAATCATACTCACATCACCCATATCCTTCTCCCTGCACCGTGAACTAGGCCACGCACCCCGAGGCCTCTTCTCCGTCCCCACCATCTGGCCCCGCGCCATCACCTCAGGTTACTCATCCCAAATCCTCTGCCCAGAAGCCAGCATTCGGTATTTCGACCTCGATGCCGCTACAAACTCCATCTATGCCGCCTACTCCGACTGCGGCGTACGGCGCCTCAAACCTCGCTATTCCCACCCCGTTCCAGATCCAGACCAGGATTATCCTCCCGCCTTTCCATATTCCTATGACGCGGACCGAGGAACCCATTTCTGGAGCATGACGAGCCAGATCTCGTCGCTTAATTACTTAGCCAGTTCAGGTGCGCTGATGGTAACGAGTCTTGGTTCAGATCGTCCCCCAACGATAAACGTCTCGGATCCTAGTAAAGATGGCCCTGGGATCGCCGAAGTTTATACACCCTCTGGCGTCACCACGATTTGGACCGCCAGTCCACTTCCTCCCGCCTCGGTATGCAAAAATAGCGTTCTGCCAACGGCAACGGAAATCGTGGCCATAGGCGCGTCTCGCAAGCTTATAACGCTATGTAGAGGCCCAGATGGCGCATGGAAGTACGAAGAGGCTGCCAAATTCGAGTCGGATGTACAAGCTCTGGCCTGGGTATCGGAGAATACGTTAAGTGTTGGATGTCGGGACTCGACAATCCATATTTGGGATTTGAGATCGCGCGGCTCGGCACATGTCCTCACGCACACCTCACCTGTATCTGCGCTCAGGGCGACAGATCACGAGACTCGGATTCTGTGCTCGGGCATGCAGGATACGCTTGTTCTGTATGATTGGCGGAACCCAAAGCCGCGTTCCCAATCCCGTACTTCTGGTTCGAGCTTGCGGGATACTTCAGACATACAATCCCATTCAATTCGGTCCTTGGAGCACATCCGCAAACGTCGACGGAAAAATCGTCCCCAGCGGCAAGCTAAAGTCCGCCATACATCAACCCAGCACTTCTCCACCCACCCCCCTTCTCAGCCTATATTGCAGTTCCCGCTCTCCAACGCCGAATACCCCGACTTAGGCCTCGACGTTTACGCTCCGCTCTCACTCGTCGCCGCCGCGGATGAGGATGACAGGATCCTGATATATAACCTGCGAACGGGCAAGCTGCTGAGAGAACTCGAGTCGATGGGAACGAGAAGGTGGGATACGAGCTATCAGGAACAGGTTTTATCAAGGAATAGGTGCGTGAGATTTGTGGAGGATGATGGAGGAGGGGTGAGTGTTTGGGGGTGTTTTGGGGGTGGGATTGGGAGGGTGGGTTGGTGAAGGGCAGGAGGTAGCTAGGGAGTGATAAAAGGAGGGATAAAGGCGTTTCGGTATGGGCGAAGTTTGGCGTATAGGGGGGTATGGGATTAGAGATATGGCTTCTGGACAGGCTGTAGGGTTAGACTGTAGGACTGCTACTGGTGTTTAATAACAGGGTGTATAATATATGTCAAGGGTCTCAGGGTTGTGGACTGGGCTCAAGGTCCAACCCTCTAACCATACATATGCATAAGGCGGCGTCCTGAAATTCTATATCGTGAGAAAAAGGTTCTATAAATTCGAAATGTAAAATCTCTACCACCCTACACGTCAACACCGCCAACCAGATATTCCCCAACCTCAATTCCAACCCCCCTCCCGAGACCTCTAACCCACTCCCACCCAAAGTTAACCCTCCACCTCGCCCCAGCTTCCAATGCGTCTCCCCCCACTCCTCCAACCCTCACAAGCAACCGCATACTCGTCAACGTCGCAATCTGCGTATAAATGTCCGCTAACTGGGGTACCGGCCCATCTATTAAACCCCTAAATATCGCCAAAACTCTGTCCAGCGGGAACGGACTCGGAGTAAGCAAGTGCCTAGCAATCCTCCTATGCTTGCTCTTCGTAGCCCCAGCATTCGTATTCACTTTCCTCTTATTCTTCCTCCTATCGGTATGTTTCATAAAATACGTACTATCGGTGCGAGATGGGTTGTAGGAGGCGAGGTACGCGGAGATCAAGAGGTATTTTGAATAGTAAGGGAGGTCGTGCTGCATCCCCACATCCCTCTTTTTCTTAATGATTGCAGTACTGTGTGTTTGTGCGGATTCGTTTTCGGCGTTTTGCGATGAGATTATGCGGTCCAAAACGGCTTCTTCGCCCTGGAAAATGTGTCGTCGATTTACCATGAGACGAGAGAAGTCCCGTGTCCCGAAGGTTCCGTCTACGACGGGCGCAACGAAATCTCGCCATAGACGCAAGCTGGTGTTTCGAAATGAGACAAGGTCGCGGCCAGTGTGTTTTGATAAAGAGTCGTACACGGCGCCGAGGAAACGTCCCCAGAGCCAGGCGTCGTCTTCGGCTGCGAGATCGGGCGTGTAATCAGGGTATTGTTCTTCGGATGGTTGGGTTAGGAAAATTTTTGGGGGGTTCTGGGAGAGGATTGTGAGGAGGGAGGACCGGGAGTAGGGTGGGAAAGGGAGGTGTGGGGTCCCTGGCTTTCGTAATTCGAGGGAAATGGGTAGGGTTGTTATTAGGATTAGGGAGAGAGCGGGGATCTGGTATGATTCAATTAGTGTTTGGTTTGTGGGAGTATTGAGAGGGAAAGGGAGGGATGAGGGGGTAAACGTGCGAGTTCAGAGAAGCGAGCGAGGCCGGGTAGGAATGTGTATGGTGCCTCTCGTTGTTTATCGATGCCGTCGAATACCAGGACAAATTTCTTGTGGCCTTCTAGTATTTTTTGTAGATGATTGGCAAGGACACTGAGGTTCTCAGTTCGGCTATACGGCCTCCTATCAATCCTTTCATCGTTGTATTCGTCTAGCGCATCGAGAACACTGGACACGGTGCGCTCGAGCAAGTGTCGCCCGGTAATGCATTCCTGCAAATTTATGATTGTATGGGGGATAGTGGAGAGGGCAAGGAGCGATTTTATAATGGAGGTCTTGCCAGTTGCGGTCAAGCCGTGGGCGATGAGGAGGGGTGGGGATGGGAGGTTTGACTATGGTTGTTAGTGAATTGTGAGGAGAGTGGAAGGATGGGCATACAAAGTAAAGACTAGCGAGCTGTTGGATTTGAAACTCTCTGCACGGGTATTGTTTGTCTAATTGCGTGAGGATTTCGTCGGGTAGCATTGTGGTGGTTTGAGGGTTTGGCGTTGGGATGCGGTTTGAGATGAGGTTGGAATTTGGATTGACGCGCCAAAACGCGACGCACGTGATCAGAACTCGATATCACTTTCATTCGATCAATTTGTGCCACGCTACAAACACTGAGTAAATTCACGCGTACTATGTATAAAGCTATAGGTCCAATCTATAAATTTTATTTTCTAGGCCTGCAGGGTATCTTTCACCTCTAAGTATGTGTCCAAGCGATCTGTGTCTATCCACTCCCATGCCAGGAACTTCCAGTTAAGCTCTGATGGACGCCAGAATATGCCATGTCCAAGCCCAGAAACGTTCCGAACTACTGCAGTACTCCCATCGCCCTGAACACTTCCCACCCCAGCTGTCATACCCCCGGTTAAAGGCATTCGGCGACTAAACACACATCTTCGAAATCGAGAGTGCAAGATGGCCATAGAGCACATGACACACGGCTCATGCGTAATGTATATGTCCAATTCGGAGCAAAGATATCCATTTGGAGGGATATTGTCCAAGGAATAGAAGTGCTTCTCATGATCCGTGAGTGGTGAATCGCAGAACACCTTGGAGGAAGATATCGATTCAGGGTTTGTCCCTGCAACCCTCAACCGCTTTTTGGCAACCATAGCGATGCCCCTTTGAACGGCATGTGCCATAACGTTCCCGGGCTCTTCCTTTTTCATGGGCCCTCCGTTTCGGGACTGCCAGCGACAGTCTCCCGTCACTGCAATGATCTGTTCATCGCCTCCTGTTTTATCCACTATCACGCATCCGACCTTCTCACCCAAGCTAAGCTCAGATATTTGTTCCCCAGCTGCCTCAGCAAGCGCAAGATAGGTTCCTGCCCCTTCCTCAATGTCCGCCGTATTCCGCGCTACTAGACTGGGATGTGGACCGTATGGGTTGGTGTTCTTGTAGGATATCGGCCAAAAATCTCGAGTCCACTGTGCGGCTTGTTCAGCAGAGGTAGGGGCAAGCGCTGGAACTGGGATGGTGAAGACTGCTGGGAGAGCGGATGCATCGAGGAAAGGGGGTTTCTTTGCTAAGACCTCTATAAGACCTGATTGCGAGATGGCGGTTATGGGAGAGACAAGCAGGTATCTGATCTCAGCCCGTGTTAGCGCAGTAAACCCATCTGTTTCATCTCTAATATCTGACTCGGGGTATCGAATGATCCCGAAGCGCGTCTGTAAATGCTGCGGTAGGTATTCAAACGATACAACTCGTCGTAGATGCTGGAACTCTGCTGTCTTCAGATCTGGCAGAGACTCGCGGATTACGCTACCATTTCGTCAGCAATGCACATGAGAGACTCTTAGAGACGTTACTTGCTTCAGAATAGCACCAGCAAATTTGGCTGACACTCCCACAATGTACGCCTCAAAAGTTTCGAGAGCCGCTCGGACCTCATCCTTCGTCTTCAAGGCTACGAGACGGCCCGGTCGGGGGACATTGCCCAGTCGCTCAATGCTGCAGGAAACAGCCTCTTCTGCAGCCTCGGGTGTGACCATGTCATGGTGTGTCTTGGGTGGCAGTCGAGAAGGTCGAGTCAAAGCTACCAATTTGATAATCGACAAGAAATTTAGTGGCGGTGCAAACGAAACAAACACTCGGCAGTTGTCAGATTTTCGGTCCCGCGATCGGGCTGGAACTCTCCGCGAGTAAGGATTCTTCCAGCCCCTTCTCCGCACGTTCACCGCAGTTCTCACAAATCAAGTCTGTTTATGGTTGGTGATGGTCCCCATCTGGGGTCCCCGCGCACCTCAAGAAACGAGTCCCCGGAAATCATCTCCCAAGAAAGGTCAAACGCCTGTCCATCTACCGAAGGGCGCTTGTTCATGCAGCCGTTTGATCAGCAGCAGCTTAAAGCCGAGCTCTCCCCATGTAGACTTCGATAGATCTAAGTACCACTTTTCCTTTCCTTCCATCTCATTGTTCGTTGCTGTTCGTTTCGTACATCATGGATATGAAGAATGAGGAGGTTCACCAGGTCGACAAACACCATTCTCATAATGCTGAGCTCCATATTGTGCCAATAGAGCAGGAGGCAAAGGAAGATGCCAGGCATATCAATTTGTCTTGGAGATCATGGCTCATTGTCTTCATTACGTGTTTTGCGTATGCTCTTCCCACTCCTTGTTCGAGGCTGCCATTGACTTTATCTCTCAGTATTATGGCACAGGTATTTGTTGTCGTTGCAGCAGGATCAGTGATAGCGTTTATCATTCGAGACCTCGGAGAACCGGCAATAGCAGGATGGATTATTCAAGTACGTACATCCTTAAGTCGGAACTCCGCTTGTTCTTACCTGGTACAGGGACCATTGCTGATGCAAAGTGTTCTCTCACCGTTGGTTGGGCGTCTCTCTGATGTGCTGGACCGCAAGTACCTTGCCTCGATACCGCCACTCATCGCTTTCGTGGGAGCAATTATCTCCGCAAAGGCCACCTCCATGAATATGTTGATTGGTGGAGGAATCTTGATTGGAGTCACGCTTGCCACGATTTCGATTGTCCAGGCAATTCCTTCAGAAATTCTGCCGCTGAAATATCGTGCTCTCGCCAATGGTTTTGCTTTCATAGGTGGTGCTGTGGGTGGTCTGTGAGTAGACCTCCTGAATGGGATTATTTAATACTGAATTGTCGTACAGTGCCGGTGGAGTTGGAGCAGGAGGTGTGACAAACGCAAATAAAGGGGGCTGGCGCAGTATCTTCTGGATGCAGGCAGCTTTCCATGGAGCTACTTCACTCAGTCTGCTGGCCTTTTATTGGCCGAAGCGAAGGTCGGACTATCCGAAGATGAGATTTATGGAGTATGTGTGGGCATGCGATCCCATTGGGTCTGTCCTCTTTATCTGCTCAGCGACGCTGATGCTCCTTGCTCTCAATTGGGCAGGTGGGGATTACCCCTGGTCCGATGCTCATGTTGCGGCGCCATTAACAATTGGACTTGTGCTTCTCGCAGCATTTTGTGTCTATGAATGGAAGGGCAGGACTGACGGCATTGTTGCTCATGTATTCTTCTCAGGCGGCTGGAATTTCGCCTTATCCACGTTTGCATTTGCGGTGGAAGGGTAAGTAATCCCCTGACCTCCTTTCACGAAAGAATTACTAAATTATTTTCAACAGCTGGATCTTCTACTCAGCAGTAAACTCCGTCACACCGCAAGTTATCCTCAATCTCGGCTTCGAAGACAACGCATGGGACATTTCGATCCGCCAGTTGAGCTACGCCCTCCCCTCCCTCTTCTTCTCTATTCCAATCACCCTATATTCCACAAAGTACAAGGACCTGAAATGGCCACTCATCGTTACATTCTTCATCTTCCTCGTCGTCACTATCATGTACTCTGCCATCAAACCTACATGGGACAACGCCCAAATAGGCTTTAACGTGATTGCTGGGACCGGTCAGGCAGGTCCCCTGACACTGCTAGTCGCCTGTGTCCAATTCACGAGCCCGCATTCTCATTTGGCCACAGCGACCGGTCTCGCATTCTCTGCGCGGGCTATCGGCGGTGCGTTTGGCTCGGCTGTTATTAACGCCATCGTGAACGGCCGCATCAATTCTCATTATGCGAAGGATGTGTCATCTGCTGCCATCGCTGCAGGTCTCCCTGAATCCGCGGTACCGGATCTGTTGAAGTCCTTTGCGGATGGCGGTGTGACGCCTGTGCCGAACGCGACGTCGGAGATCATGGCTAAGGCGATTGATGCGAGCCATTGGTCGTATGCGAGGGCCTATCGCCTGGGTTGGGCTAGCGTGATTCCGTTTGTTGTGCTTGCGCTTGTGGCTGTGGCGTGTTTGAGCGGTGTGAAGGAGTTGATGACCGAGAAGGTGGAGGCGACGGTTGAGCATGTGGACGAGGAGAGGGAGAAGGTGGCTGTGTAATTGGAGAGTTCAGGAAGGGCGGTGTGGGGAGTAATGATGCTAGGTAATAAGTGATGATGGCCGGTAATGAGCATAGAGTCCTTGGGCTTGGTAGGAGGGGAGAGGTATAAAGGAAGGGGTTCCCGTTACCGTTGGGTCCTGGTCTTTACTCTCCCTCTTCAGTAAGAGAATCTGTTCAGAAATCCAGACGTCTTATGATTATGACCCCACCCGGAGCAACATGCGTCTCAATCTCTTTACGAACACACTTATGTCCTGGCACTCTTCTCTTTCTCTCTAAATTCGCGAACATCATCTCGCATGTGCAACTTGTTGTTTACAGAGCGCTCACCGCACTGCATGGCTGCCTTTTAATAACCCTAAAAGACAGGCCCATGTTCTGGCACTAGCCTCTTCATTCGGAGCCTCCTGCATCCTTCCGGCTCCGACAGGACGCACAAGATTACATCTTGGACTTTACCATGCAGTCTACCCTACATTTTGAACCAAATCCAAAATACTTCCATCTAGATGCCTAGACCTGGCATTACAAAACTCACTATAGCCATAATTACAGGTAGTGTAGATACTGAGGGAGAACTTTGGAAGCAATGTAATTTGTAGTGTCCTGGAAGGGTGTAGTAGGAGGGCATCACCCATGTGCAGCTTGTTGTCCACAGGCACGCTATTTCTCCAGAATGGGTCTCAACGGTCGTCGAACGGATCCATGTCTTGGCACCTTTTTCTCATTCTAAAATTTCCGGACGTCGATCTGATGTGCGGCAAACCAAAACGAAACGACCCTCTTTCTATGTTGCGCCGATCTTGATCCATCCTCTGATTCCTCAAAATGGCCATCTCACATGCCTCATGCTGGCCTTCCAAGGTACACTATCTTCTCCACCCAGTTCGACAAACATCATAGTTCTTCGACTAGCGCTAATACTTCCTCAGACCGTCGTACAGACACTGCATGTTCCCTTTCCTGGACCCCTTGCCCACCACGCATTCTCTAAAAGTTCCAACATTCCGAGTCTCATGTCGGAGAAAGTCAATACCGGTTGATTCAGTTCCTAAACGTTGTGAGCTGAGAGCTGAACGCTACTGCTACAGATATTTTGGCATTCGGCTGACACATACTTAGTATCTCTATCTATATACCATCAAAGCCCGCGTTTTATCTTGCACGTCTATCCCTATAAGGCTTAAAATGCTTTGCAATGCCTGTACGGAGCATTTCAAGTTTGCGCGTCCTGACGGCGTGCTGAGCAGAAAAAAGAGCGCCATTGAATATGCCACCGAGCATGGCTTTGACGAATCGTAAATTTAGAGCCTACAAAAGGATCACGAGAGGTATCAGCACGCTCTTTGAATCACTAACCATGGGACCGGAGTTTCCGTGTCCCTGGAATACAAGCGAGCCGTTCGAGGTTCCCTTTCCTACGGGTGATTCATTCCAGGTCTGGCAATTGGAAAAGACACGCTCGTGGCGCGACCTGCAGGACTCTGCCACCCCAACAGGATGTGAACTATGCGAAAGACTTGTTACAATGATAGAGTACCACACTAAAGCCACAGTCGATGAAAACGCTAGGACTACAAGCCTATGGTTGGTACCGGGAGCCTTCCACCAGAATGGCTACGCTTCGATTTGAGCGGAGGGGGTTCTCAAAAATTGATGATTAGATTCCACCCATCTGTAGGGGACGTCGAGAAAGGTATGTGATCGTGACAATTTGAGGATTAGTGTGATATAGCCATTTATGGTGTGACGTAGGAAATCCCATGCCGCAGCTCAGTACCCCCAAGGGACATCGGCGAACGACAAAACTTGTATGAAATTGTGGTCACAATCACTGGCACATTACCTAAGTCAGCATAAACCGTATTCTCTTAGAAAGGAGGATGACTGGATACCGACCCGCCTGTTTAACATACATGCAACTTCCAGCGTACACGATTCCATCAGGGTTGTTGAGCGGAGAGATGTTCAGGCTACAGCTGCAAATACGAAGATCAAATACCTTGCCCTCAGCCACGTATGGGGAAGCACACCCGATTTGATGCTAACGAAGACCAACTACAGTGACATGACGATAGGTATAAGAATAGGTCTTTTGCCCTAATGTGTTTTGGATGCCATATATGTCACTTAGCTACTAGGTATACGTTATGTTTGGGTTGATTCCTTGTGCCACCGAGCAACCTTCAGACGTACACAAGAGGTTGGAGAGAACTCGATGAATTGAAAAACTAAGGATGACTATCCTACTTAAATAACGAGCGAGATGAGCTGCAAGGAGGATTCGTAACCTGCTGACGTTAACAAGGGAGGGTTCGCAATCTCCTGGCGACAACGGAATGAAAACAATTGGGGAATGACAACAATCGAGGAATGCTCGGTTACACCTTGTGGTACGCCTTCTCGATATAAGTACATATTTTATCCGTTCACTTAGTTTAGTATAATCCAAGTCTCGGATGAAAACTGGGAAGAAGAGGCAGTTACCATGGATAAGGTCTACCGCAATGGACTTTGTAACATAGCCGCATGTGATGACGCGGACTCTAGCCACAGCATCTTCTTAAAAAGAAATCCGTGCAAAGACGGAACGTTTACCATAAATCAGAAATACGCAGATCAGATAGTCAAGTACACGCTTATTCCGGACTGGTTAAACTTGACTTGGGATACAGCCCCTTTATACAGTCGTGGATGGGCTGTCCAAGTGTTCGAGTAATGCACTTCTTAATGTTCCCATTTTGGGAATGCAGCATCACACTAGCCACCGAAATATATCCTAACGTCTAGAGGCGGATATCTAGTGCTTTCCTGATCTCCCTAAGCCCCAAAGAAAATGGCTCTTCTCATCTAGGATGTTGAGAGGTCCGTATTGCTTTGGTGGTTTTTTTTTTTTTTTTTTTTTTTTTTTGGGAGGGGGGGCAAGTATCTCATTCCGGGCCTTCTGTGGAGAGTGGAGGAAGGCTGACCCCGCAGAGAGCTTGGATCTGCGGAGTACCGAGGTTTGTCGACCCTGATATTTATTTACCAAGGTTCGACTGACCGGAATATAGCGCCATCTTGGTCGTGGGCATCACGGGATGGTGTGGTATCCCTATACCCATATCGGAGAATATTACAACCTTTGATTCAGGCTATATCAACTCATACCGTCCCTAAGAGCGGGAATCCTTTCGGTCAATTAATAGGCGGGGAGCTAGTCCTTAAAGGATCTCTGTTCGAAGTGTCCCATAAAAAAGGACACCGTAAAATCTTGAGATTTCCCGATGAGTTCCATCTTGACTATGATTCCTTGGAAGTTTTTGAGAAAGAGATATATTTCTTCCGCCAGCGGAGGTGTCATCATAGCCGCAACGGCAAGAGCCAGAAAGCTAGCCGCCGTTTACTGGAATCTTTGTCCAATTGACATAGGAGGGCCAAAATCTAGAGAAACTGATGTTCGCTCGAATAGGAGATTGCTATATCATGCATAATGGCGGTGACGGTTGCGTTCTAGAAGTTCACTCATGGAAGAGTTTGGAGAGGAGCTGGTCATTATATAACAGCAATTCACGTAGACAAGGATTAGCAGGGTAGAATCCACCGTAAGTGGATATATTGATCGGCCGCTATCAGGACAACGCTAGAGTCGCCGGTGAGATAAAGCTAGACCCATGGGAGACAGTGAATTCAAGTTGTAGAGTTTGGCATTGAAGCTGTGGGATAGAAGTTAATGTTGTAAGGGAAGGTAACTGGTTTATTGGACTGTAGTAATGGTAGCCTAATGGCAGCCTATCTACAAGTGAAAATTATAATGAGATTCTTGATCAGGGCCGCAGGAGGGGACATACGGGGCCAAAAATTGGCGAGCAAAATCCCGATAGTATAAACACATAGAAATTAAGTGCAGCGTGCACATGTTGCAGCCGCGTTAACACCAATCGAGATTGTGATTGCGAAAATAGTGGCGCGGCTTCAGTTCTGCGGGGATGAAATTAAGTCGAGGGACAAGGGGCACAAAGGAGGCGAAGGAGGGGAACAGGAAGGAGAAAGAAGAGTTAGGGAGTTGTAAATACAGAGGCAAAAGGAACACGTTTAGTTAAGTGGTTTAAAACCGCGGGGACATCACGTAAGGAAACAAGATTACTGAGGCATTAGCGAAGAGACATATTATTTACAGATGAAGGAATTTTCCGACTAGGCAAATCTGATCGCTCAGCCACCCCCAATTCTGGAGGCCAAACTCTCCAGAACTTGAGGGCTCAGAACTGACCTGACAAAAGTTATAAACAGCGCTGGCTAAGGGTGAGCAGCTCCTGGGCACCCCTGAGCAACGCCTGAGCTTGCCATGAGTTCTACTAATACTGGCCAAAACTGGGACAGCCGTGACCAGGACCCTAGACTCAGCCATTTTGCCTAGCAGAGAAGTCCAGATCCGGACTCCTGTATTTTGGTTATACTTACTATTCAATTTATCTTTAGTTCATGGCCTCAGTCTTTGGCTGCACTAGGTTCCTACACTGGTTTCTCTACGACCATTAAGTCCTCTATAAGTAAGAGGTGTTGAGCCTAAACGATTTCAGCTATAACTTGGTAGCTCTGTTAGTGCAAGTGATAGCCTGGGCGCATGGTTAGTTGGTCCGAAAGCCATGCCTCACGGACTATGTAAAAGACAAAAGGATCTCATGGAGGTCTTATTTGGCAGCATGAAGTTCTCATAAATATTGTCTTCAAAGGAATGATTGCATTGATTCTTTTCTGAAGGTAATGACTGCTTAAATACATAATAATCAAATAGGCAGTAACGACATTACGAATTCCTGGTGATTTGGAATGCCGTGGTGGCGCTCGTGGTGGCAAAGTGGCAAAGTGGCAAAGTGGCAAGGTTGTCCATTCTAGTTTTACCAACAGGATCAAACAGCTAATATTACTCCAGGGAGTGCTCATCAATCCAATTGATTTGATAATAATAACTAACATAGCTCCAGCTTGAGGTCATCTGTAATAGTATGGGCCCATTGCCGCGAATCCCTCCAGTATTAGGGCTATGCCGGCCAAGGCACAGTGCCGGTGTTAACTAAGGAGCTGGACCAGAAGGAATTGCTAGGCCCTCACAAAGCTAAGGCGCTAGGCCACTAGGTCTTCTGTTAAACTACTAGTTACATAGGTCGGATTCATGCAGAGTTGCTAACAATCAATCTGATTTGACGATTTGTTTGATTTGTTTGACAAATGTCAAACAAATCAAATCAAATCGACCTCGCTTTTTTTGGCAAACAAATCAAATCGAGAGCCTCGATTTGATTGATTTGTTTGGCTTATTTGATAGCCATGAGAGGGCCATGAAGTGAGGTGTATTTTTGCTGGGTAATCGCTAAATTTAAACTTTTTGGCAGGTTTGACAGGTCGAATCTCGGCAACTCGCTCGGACAGGGTTCCTCCGGGCTCCGAACCCTGGAACCTCGCGTCAAGTCCACATCCACATTAAGATCGACCTACGTACGCCTCTAATATCATTCCTTTTATTCTTTTTATGATGAATTCGAACCTCCCAAAGGCTTTTAATAAGCGTGTCGCCGTTCACAATCGTAAGAACCCTCCAAAGCAGACTCAATCCACCGCCGCGATTGCCACCACCGATTCTTCGCCTGATTCTGACTCGGAGGATGATAACATTAACGGGACACCTGACGACGAACAATATGAAGGGCTAGATTGGCAGCGAGTTCCGCACTTCCAAAAGCCTTTTATGGATGCAAAGGGAAAGCCAAGCTGGATTTATCAATACGGGTGGCGTGTTTGGCACAGGGATAAAAAGAAGCTCTATTTTTTGTGTAGATACTGTCATCAACACAAAAAGCAGGGTGGCGAGTACGAGGCTGGTGCAGCGACCTCGTTAGCTCAAGCACATCTAAAGGCTCAGACTCCTGGCCACGGTGTTGATAAGAACGGCAAGGTTCGATTTTAGCTTCCTTGGGGGCAGAAATCGATTTTAGCCAATATGCAAGCCAGAGGCGTTGAGGTTCCCTAGGAGGTGGCGAATGAGATTATCGACAGCTTTTCTCGCACTACATTTCTTGATGCCGTACAAAACTGGGTAATTAACGATAACCAAGCTCTTCGAGTTATTGAAACACCTTCCTTCCGCGCAATGATTAAAGCTGCTAATTCACTAGCTGAAGAGATTCTTTGGCGTAACCACCAAACTCTCCGCGACTATATTATGGCCGAGTACTACGATTATATCCCTTCTGTAATTGAGAACCTTCGGAATTCGAAATCGCTTATTCATATAACCTTTGATAATTGGACTATAATTAGCGGCAAGACAGCTCTTACAGGGATATGCGTACACCACGTAAATGAGAAAGAAGAGCTTCAGGATTACCTTCTTGGGCTTCCACAACTACATGGGTAACACTCAGGCAAGAATATAGCGGAAATAGTTAGTACAACGTTTAACACCTTCAAACTTCAGGAAAATCAGATAGGCTATTTTGTACTCGACAACGCTACAAATAACGACACCGTAATGCAGCAGCTTAGCGAGCGATATCACTTTTGTGTTATGCACCGTCGATTACACTGCTCTTGCCATATACTTAACCTTGGCGCACAAACAGTTATTTGGGGGAGGGATAAAGAGAGTTTTGAAAACTCTAAGGCTAATTTAGCTATAAGTTTTTGCTTTAATGTCTATTTTAAGCTAACTAGTGCACAGGAGGAGGAGAAATATATGGCCGAGTGGCGTAAACATGGGCCAATTGGCGTACTTTTTGACCTTCTTGCATCGATTATTAACCCTCAGGCTTGAGAGCTACTAGAAAAGTTTCAGATTGAGGAAGCTCAACGCCTTGGCTTAAAGGATTTCAAGCCGAAGGAGTTAGTTAAGCCTGTCAAAACTCGCTGGAACTCCTACCTTGCTACCTTTGAGCGCGCTGTCGAGCTACGAGGACCTCTTACAAATTACGCCAACTACAAAATCGACGAATACAACAGAGAACTAGCTCGGAGTACAGGCCGTGGCTAAAAGAAGCCTGAAGCGCGGTTGTACATACAAGAAGGAGGCCTTAATCAGCAGGATTAGGCGACAATTGCTGAATACATTCAGCTTCTTCTACCTTTTCGAGAAGCCACGCTTTGGCTTGAAGGGCGAGGTGTTTGCGGGCGCTACGGAGCTCTTTGGGAGGTTCTTCTTACATTTAAATAGCTGCTGGGTACGCTTGAAGAGTTAAAATTTCGCCTTGTTAACATCGATTATGAGGATCCAGACGCACCTGAAGACCACCTCAAAACGAACCTCAACACCGCATGGGCTAAAATCCATGACTACTACAAAAAACTTGACGAATCGCCTGCCTATTACGCTGCCACTTGACTTCATCCACACCACAAAAATACACTTGATGCTCTTTGGAAAGTGGAGGACGACGACGACGATAGGACAAAGGAGAACTAGTTACCTGATAACAACCGGGCGTTCCAGCAACTCTGGAAGTCCTATAAGGATACAGCTGCTAAAGCAGCAGCGCCAGATGAGGTCGTTCAACCTCCAGCCAAGAAGCCTCGATTTGCATCAAGTCAGCGAGATTTCTTAAATGCGGCGATGAAGGCAGCTAGAGAAACCTCGCAGCGAGCAATCGTCGATGAGTACGTAATTTGGAAGGAGGAACCACCTCTGCCAGAGGACGACCCGCTCGCCCTCGATCCAATTCGTTACTGGCTTCTTCAGGAGCCTCGATTACCTCTCCTTGCACGATTTGCAATCGATATATTTGCTATTCCCGCATCTAGTGCGGATTGCGAGAGAATTTTCAGCGAACTAGGGGACTTGGTTGGCGTAAGGAGACTCAGGATGAGAGTGGATTTACTCTCCGCACTTCAATCCTTGAGGTCATTTAAAAGAATAGGGCTTAAACGCGCGCCAACGAGGGCAGGTAAGTATATTTAATCCATATTTAGGCCTTACTAACGGCAAAGGGCTCTCAACTTCACGCCAGGACCTCTCGATAGACGCTATTGACGAACTTATTGAGGAATTGAGCGACCTCGATTAGCTTATGTAAGTCCATGTCAAATATCCCAAATCAATCAAATCAAATTAGGGGCTGACGGTAGTCAAACAAGTCAAATCAAATCGAGGGCTTCAAAAGAGCAAACAAATCAAATCGACGCAGTCGATTTGTTTGATTTGTTTGTTAGCAACTCTGGATTCATGCGAGCATGCCTCTGTGAAAGCCCAGGGTCCGGACTGGATATCAATGAGTGGGTAAGCTCGCTGGGCCCGGTAGAAATACTTGACTGAAAGGAGCCGCAAGATTCGGTATCAATGATTCTACAGGCAACAGCTTATGACGTTACGAATAGCGCAATCTCTAATGTCTTTTATACCGACAAAAAGAGGACAATGTTATCATGAATGAAATACAATAACATTAATACAAATATCCAGCGCTGACAAAGTATTGTGTTTTTGAAATTCTCTCCCATGCCGACGTTATCTGAACTTATCTAAAAGCAGACCTGGTTGACATTGAGGTTCCAAATTGCAATTCACATTTCCTTTCCGCAAACGAGAACATGTAAACTGAACGTCGTAAGATGCTCGTCTAATTTGACCCTGATCTCCAAGTCCGAATTGATAATCACGAATCGATTTTCTGTAGAAGTGAAATATTTTTCCAACGATGGGTTTTGCAATTCGGAAGGGCTAAATTCGTATTCTGCCTTCCCACTGACCCTGTTGTTTGTTGGCGCTGTGGCGCTGGCACTTACGGCGGGGGGATCTGGGTCTGGAAACTGGCGCCATATGACGGGCAGAGTCCGCCTTGATATCCGACGCCGAAGGGAGGGGCGGTCCAAGAGTGGGAAGAGGATTATAGGAAGGCTGCGGAATTAGTCAGACAGATGACGCTGGTTGAGAAGGTCAACGTCACAACGGGTGTCGGCTGGATGATAAATATGTGTATCGGCAAGATGGGATCTGTCGAGAGATTGGGATTTCCAAGATTGTGCCTTCAGGATGGGCCGCTGGGTATGCGTTTCACGGACAACGTCACGGCGTTTCCGGCCGGTATCACTGTTGGCGCGACTTGGGATAAGGAGCTAATTGTAACAAGGTTCGATAGCAGCGTAGTAATCTCCATTGCGTGAGGTGAAACAAGTTGAAGCTTGCCCCTCGAAGAGGGCGAGGTCTCCGAGATATATACATGGGGTCACATGACCTAATGAGGTGACGGCTAGAAGGCTCTGGTGCAGCGCCACCGTTACACTCATGCACAACCGAGGCAGGCTCCATGCAATTGAAGCAAAGACTAAAGGAGTCAACGTGTTGTTTGGGCGTGCTATGGAACCTTTAGGAAGAGCTCCAGTTGGAGGCAGCAGTCGAACTGCCAAGAATTGATTGCTTGATTGCTTATGTTAGCAATCAATCAATCAATCCTCGAGGTGCTCTTCTATGCAATCAATCAATTAAGGAGAGTCTCGATTGATTGATTGATTGTATTAATTGATAGATTGTAGGGTGAGGCTATTCAGATGTATGTAGGAGCAAGCTAGTGATGTTTGTCTGGGGGCAAGTTGATGGGTAACATCTAATTACCCAACTAGGCTAGCTCGCTCTCTCGCTTCCCTGCTCCTGCATCTGCACCTGGCCGACTTCATGGTTAGCCGATTACTTCAAAATTAATATCCCATCAACCACCTACCCAATTTATCTCGGAGTTGCTCCAAAATATGTTGGGTGAGTGTACTAAAGCCTTTGAATTAGGTCTTCGACAGTTGTCGAGGTCTCCTACAGCCTCTACAGCTCCCTCCGCACAAGCCGTCGCACCCACCAAGCCCAACCCCGATGACACCTCAGCAGAAGATAAAGATGAGCCAGATGACCTTAATTACAATGGGATTGACTGGAAACGGCTGCCAGACCTACAAAAATGTGCGCGCTCGCTGCTAAGGACCCTGAGCTGAATATACTGCTATAGATATTACTATTAGAGTCAAAAGAACTCTAATCAATTTTTCTTTATCTGTAGGTTCTATCACCAGAAGAAGCTAATTAATCAGGGGCGCCTGGGCAGGTATAACACTATGTTATTAACTTCTTCAGCTGTTGTACATCTCATGTAGATAAAAACTAGCTATAGTTTTAACAAGTAGGGCAAGATAGCCTCTTAGTAGTATAATAGCTAATAATCATTAATTTAATATCTACAGCGCAGGGGAATTAACGTACTTTAAGAAGTTACTAATAAAATAAAAGGATTTAACGTACAGGCCTTCCGTACGCGCGCTGTATACTAGCTACTTATAAATAATTATCTACTTACTAAATTTAAGTCTCCTGTCTTCTGTGAGTTAATAGCTTTTATTAACTTTCTTACTAAATCTTCTCTCTAAGCAAATTACTAATTAGTGATATGAATTATTCTTCTCTAATATAAAGCCTTAGTATCTATTATACACTAGAACCTTACTAATTTGCTATTACTTATATACATAACTTTTAATAATTAGACAACGCGGGGGGGTAAAAAAGTGTTTACAGGAATCTTTATATATTACTTTTTATAAGGTAGCTATATTAATAAGTACTTAGTTATACTTCCTCAACTTTCTAGCGCTTACTTAGGTAAGAAAATTACTAAAATTATATAGTAAACATTTAAGGCCTTTAAGCTCTGTGTGAAATAGATTAGCTACTTTGTACTTAATAACGCCCCTAATAACGACACTGCTATAGAGTAACTTATAATAATATATAACTTTTTTTACTAAACCTTATTAACTCTATTATACACCGTATTTAATTAATTTTATAGGCTAGGTAATAATATTTAGCGTTAATAGAGACTCTTTTAAAAATAAGATAATATAGATATTTAAAGAGAAAAAGTTCTTAAAGAACTAGCGCAAGAAAGATCCTTTAAATACTTTTTTTAATATTATTAACTACATTAAGACTTTATAGTAGTACGTGAAGATTGAAGAGTTTTAAAAGACTCTATATCTTAATATTAAGCCGAAATTGATCGAAAAGCC
The DNA here is from genome assembly GCA_010093925.1 of Zopfia rhizophila CBS 207.26. Taxonomy (NCBI): domain Eukaryota; kingdom Fungi; phylum Ascomycota; class Dothideomycetes; family Zopfiaceae; genus Zopfia; species Zopfia rhizophila. Next base: position 1,071,070 of record ML994646.1, read on the forward strand.
TGTTAAGACTTGCTAGAACTCTTATATTAAGTCTTTTTACTATATAGTTGAAATATAAGACGCCCTTAATGCCTATATTAACTATTATATTAATTAATATTACATAGAGGTGGTAGCTTGACGCACTAAGTAGAGAAACGCTAAAAAGCTAGATACACCTTACTAGATAAAAAATAATAGACTTACATCTCATAATTAGCAGATTATTAATTAATACATTAAATTTCTTAAGCCTCTTGAGGATGCGACGGGTCAGCTTTAAGGAAGAAATAAATCTAGCCAATTTAGTATAATTTAAGAGGTTATATCTATCTTTAACTTCCTCTTATAATTATATGAAGCTGAGAAAGATTGACTTGAGAAAGATTGACTTGGTAAAGTAGATTATAATAAGCCTTACTTACTAGAGGACTACTACAAAATTAATATTAACCTAAGGTAGAGTAAGTTATATAAGTATTATAAGAAGCTTAACGATTTACCAGCCTACTATGCAGCCGTTCTTCTTTATTCTTTATATAAACTGTACTGCAAGAACGCGTGGGAGGATAGCCCTAAGTGGTTATAGAAGCTTGATAGGGCATTTGAAGCCTTGTGGGCTCCTTATCGCGATGATGGAGTTAATTAATGCCTTTTACCCCCAAAGAAGCGCGCGCGAGTCGACGACGAGATCTTAGAGATTATTACCAAATATACTACTCCAAAAGATAAGGTGGAGCAGGGCAACGACAAAGATGATGAGTATAAGAAGTGGGTGAAATTGAAGCCTGTTGATGCGCAACACCCGTACGCTAGGGATCTAATTTAGTACTGGTTAAGTCAGGCTTCAGAGTTTCCGCGCCTATTAAAGATGGCCCTTGATATTCTTATAATCCCTGCATCGAGCGCTGATTGCGAGCGTATGTTTAGTGAGCTTGGCGATCTCTTGGAGGTGAGAAGAATGCAGATGAAGCCCTAGTTAATAGCTGCTATCATATGTAGTAAGGTGTGGATGAAGAAGCCCTGGGGGCAGCAAGCAGGTATGTGATTATATGCGTACGTGGTCTATTTACTGACAAATTCGCAGCCAAATTGACCACTACGCCAGAAGGAGCTATCACCGAAGACCCTATGGCAGCTGCACACATCGACAACTACATATGGGATGAAGATTCAGGCGATGAAGGCTACTCTGCTGCGTAGGGCAGCAAAATATATGTATTAGTAAGCTCCAGCAGTCAAGCAATCAATTATCAATCAATCTTCGTGGGATCTGACTAAACAATCAATCAATCAATTGACGAGGGCGACAACGAGCAATCAATCAAGTGGAAGGCGATTTGGATTGATTGATTGCTTGTTAGCGAGTCTGGGAGGCAGGAACTGAGAGGGCTTTGGAACTGACCGCGTCCATCAAGGCATCGCGGCAGCCGAGACTATCAAGGGAATGCAAGGCCAAGGCATCATTGCGACAACGAAGCATTTTATGGGAAACGAGCGGGAGCACTTCAGCCCAGGTGTGGGAATTAGGCCTGCCGAATGCCATTTCAGCCAACATTGATGACATGACGCTGCACGAGATATACACGCGGGAATTCGCGGAGAGCGTCCGTGCCAGTGCCGGTCCAGTCCAGTTATGTGCTCGTACAACCGAGTCAACACTTATACTTGCCAGAAAAGCAAGCTTCTGAACAGGATTCTGAAGGACGAAATTGGATTTCAGGGTATTGTCCAATCCGACTGGCTGGCCCAACGTAGCGGAGTAGCCAGCGCTCTCGCTGGTTTAGACACGACCATACTAGGAGACGGGTGAGGCGGCAAGATGGCAAGTGTTTCTGGGGAGGCAAGTTGACCCAAGCCGTGCTCAATAGATCAATCCAGCTAGACAGGCTCAACGATATGGTTGCAAGCATTGTGGCTGCTTGGTATATAATTGGACAAGAGGACAAGAGTGAAATGGCCCCTGCCACCCGAAGGAGGACCAAACTTCTATCCTTGGACCAATAATGAGGTTGGTCTGCTGCGTCCTGGAAGCGATGACATGACCACTGGAGTTGCCAACAAATTTATTAATGTTCAAGAGGGAGGAGATAAAAAGGCGATGACCGTCACGGTAACCTAGCCAGGAAAATTGCGGCTGCGGGGCATGTAGTGATCAAGAATGAGAACAATACTTCCTCTCAACTGCAGCAGAGTTATACATCGACAGACAGTTATCTATACAATCTCATCGGCCACTAGTGGAGTAGTTGGAGAGGTAACAAAACAGTATAATTTTGGAGGCGCAGGCTCGTCGTCGGCTTACTAGTAAATCGAACTCTCAGCTAGTTGCCAGCGCCCCTGAGGGCGCTGCCCGCGTGGGCGACAAGCTGGCTGGAGGGCGATTAGTAAGCAGGGCGTTGGCCACTCCTGCGCCAATTATGTTTGTTTTAGTTTGTAAGAGGGGCCGTGTAGCCTGTAAGAAATTGCCTCTGGAGGCTAAAGAGACGCTGGGGATTCGTCTTATAGTACCGTTTGAAGGCGTTGGAGCCCCAACGGCCAAGAGCCTGGATCTGGTCCTGGCTTAGGTGTTGATTGTAGGCGTGCTGGGCAGCACCTTTGCGGAAGCTGTGACCTCTGAAGCCCTCAGAACTCCTTCCGCATCTGTGGAGGCGGTCCGTAAGGAGTTTGAGCACCCTATCGCGGGTGAAGGCTCCATTCAAGAGGCGGAAGAGCGGCTGGCCGTCCTCCTTTGGCTTCTGTTGCAGGAGAATATCCATATGATGGATTGGACAAGCGTCGTCAGCAGCCGTGGCGACGACAACGTCTACGCCCGTATTATCATGGTCTGTTTTGCTGCGTGGTAGGTGGAGTATCATGTGATCTCCTGTAGTTGAGAACGTTACGTATCTTCTAGTCAGGCGCTCAGCCGCGAAGCGTCTTACGTCCTTTAGATCCGACGTTTTGTGGGTAAATTCGCCCATTTGTAGGAAGCCTGAGAAGGCTACTGTAAATGCAGCGTTTAAGTTTCGTGTGTCGATTGGGTCTTCTTCTCGCGTAGCGCGCTCTAAGAGGACATCGAGCAGTATATCTCTTATAATTAGAAGTCTCTTGCTTTTAGACTTTGTAGGGAAGAGATTTTTAGCACCTTGTATAAGTCTTTGGATATGGTCTTCTTCAAAGACGCTTGTAGGGAAGCCTAGGTCGACGTGTACTGAGCGTAGTGCTAATAAGTAACTCTGGAGTGTAGTTCCTCGTACTTGGCCCATGTATGGCGCGTTGCCTCCAAAGGCTCTTTGGGCTATCCAGAGTCCTAACGTTTCGCAAGTCGCCGGCCAAGTTTCTCGTTGGGAGAGACGGCAGAAGGCCTCATAAGACTTAATGGCAGAACTGTAGTTTTTTCTTGTGTCGGGCTTCAGGCCCGCCCACAGCAGCTTAGTATAGTTATACATAGGCGCGATATGCTTCGTCAGAGTTATAAACTCTGTAGGCGGGTCGATTGGAAGGGGAGCTGCCAGTTTTAAGTACAGTTAGCCACGTACCTCCAATCAAGGCGTGAGAGGGCGTCAGCAAGGCCGTTGTCTTTCGTCGTTACACGCTGAACGTGCAGCTGAATGTCTAATAAGGCCGTAGTCACGAGCATTTGACGTAGGCTATCCATGCCAGTACTCTTTGTGTGGCCCTTTAGTATCCCTGTTTCAGCTGTTGTGTTGTCTGTGTGGATAATTACTGTAGTATGGGCCCAGTAGGAGGCCTAGCGTTTGAATGCCAGTTCGATTGCGCGTATTTCATTGACGTTGATATGGATCTTTTGCTCATAGAGTTCATAAATATATGAGAATGCCTGCGATTGCAGCATCGTATCAGAAAAGCAGGTCCAGTCTCTTTATGCTGGGTTACCAATATACCAGAAGCCCCCCATTGCGGTGCCCGATGCGTCAGTAAATAGGTGTATTGTTTAGCGGCTCTAGTCGTCAATCAGACGGACTCTATTAAAGCGAGGGAGTAGGTTCTTCCACTATAAGAGGTCCTCAATTGCGCCATCTATAAGTGGGCGAAGGCTTCTTGGCTTAGTGAACGTTGTAGTAAACGTCTAAAGGCGACGTAGGTACGTTCTACTAAGAGTAACTACAGCACTACAGAACGATAAGAAGCCAGCGAGCTTCTGGGCTTGTAACAGCGTTAATCTCCTAGCGTTTAGAGCCTCTGTTACTAGTTGTACGGCCTTATCGAGTTTCTTTTGTGATAGCCTAGCTGTCATCACAATTGTGTCGATTTCTATACCGAGTGCTTCAACCTGGGTGCCCGCGGCGTTTTTAGTGTCGTTTCGTAGCAGGCTGAGGGCGTTTGTAAGGGAATTATAGTCGCTGTCAATTGCTGCCAACCTTTCTTCGTTTGGTGTCGTAGATGGGTCAAGAATAAGGATGAAGTCGTTAAGGTAGTGCTCTAGGCGGGTCCAGTGTAGCCGTGACTATAGTATCTAGTAGAAGCTCTCTGTAAAGAGGTTAAATAGCAGCGGGGCTGTACGTAGGCCGAATGGTAGGCAGTTCTTATAGTAGTATTGTCCTTGCCATGAGAAACCAAGTAGCCAGCGTTGGTGTAGCGCGACAGGTATCACGCGAAAAGCATTCTTGAGGTCCTTTTTAACTAGCAGCGCTCCGCGGCCTGCACGTCGGACGTGGCTAAAGACCTCTTCAATACTAGTGTAGTGTAGGTTGCTCCACTCAGTAGGAATCCAGTCGTTAACGGAGTCACTATTAGGATAAGATAGATAGTGGATACGTCGCCATCCGCCGTCGCTCTTAGGAACGAGGCCCAGTGGTGAGGCGTAGAAGGGGTAATTGCCATTGTGCTAGGAGACTCGCTGTAATTCCAAGTCCTTTTATAGTTGCAGTGTAATAGCAGTATGGTCCTCGTTGGCAGACGCCAGGTTGTCTGATATCACGTGTTTTAACTCTCCCATATATCCTAATTGGGCTCCAAACGTTAAAATGTTATTAAGGATAATGGGAAGGTCGCCTGGGTAGCCTTCTAAGGCGCGTCTCCATGCTTCGCGTTTTAAAGGTGATGGCGACTGTTGTAGTGGAGCATGAGTTAGGTTGGAAGTGCTAAATTATGGCAGCATATTTGGGCGAGCTGGTAGTCGCAGCCAGCTAGGGTGGTTGGGAATCTCTGGGAGTCGCTCTCTCTGTACGAGCTGCTCTCTCTGTGCGAGCTGCTTTCTCTGTGCAAGCTGCTCTCTCTGTGTGAGCTGCTCTCTGTGTGTGAGCTGCTCTCATTGTGCGAGCTGTTCTCTCTGTACGAGCTGCTCTCTCTGTGTGAGCTACTCTCTCTGTGCGAGCTGCTCTCTTTATGCGAGGTCCTATTTCTTGCGACACTTAATCGCGCTGTGGCTGTCGCTGTTGCAGATCTTACACGTATAGCTTCTTTGGTACCAGTCGGCGGAGCAGCCTTTGGCTGTATTGAAGTTCTTGCAGATGGTAGATTTGTCATTTGGCTGGGCCGCTGCCCTTATGCTCTGAGCAGATTTCGCCTTCTTAATCGACTTTACCGTACTTGGGTTAATGTAGTGGGCCGTCTATTCGTTAGGGACCTTCTGCTAGGCAGTTGGATCTAGTACTGATATTGCAGCCACCTGTTTATGCCATGCCAATGCGAATTGTAGGACGGATAACTAATCGTAGGCGTGGGAGTGCCGGATAACTCTAGCCATGAAGTGTAACATGGCTGGGAGGACTGACGGGTGTTCGGCATTAAAGAGGAGGCTTATGATGCGAGTATAGTTTGTAAAGCACTCAATTCAGACTAGGGCATTGTTTCTAAAGTCCTTGATTGATCCGCGGACACGTTTGACTGTTAGTTGTCGTGTTGCTGGGTCAAACTCTGCCGTCTGGCTGTCCTCCTGGGGCCTCGTGCCGACGTCGTTGCGGAGGCGAGTAAGGTTCTCCGCCTCGAATTTGTGCTGGAGGATAAGGTGGATCTCTTTGGGGCTGACGCCAGGGACCTGCTGTACAACCTCTAGTACTTGTAGGGAGAAGCGCTCACCTATCGGTTCATCCTCGCCTTCGCCGGGTGTAGAGTTGTTTGTGCGACGTAGGGCGCGAATCTCCTCATCTGCCTTCTCCTCCGCCTTTTGCCTCATCCGCTGCTGGTGTTCTAGCTCTTCAATCTGGTTCTGTATTTGTAGTTCGGCCAGTCGTTGCGCTGCAGAGGTAGCGGGTGCAGCAGAGCTAGGGTTGCTATCTGGCTGAGTGTTGACGACGATGGTTTGGGAGCGCGTCTGGCGGCCACGCGTTGAGTCGACCATTGTGGGCGAACGAATTAGGCTGTAGGAGGGTTGATTCAAATCGTCAGTCGATCGATTTGTGTATGCAACGAGGGCGACGATGAGATTGTTGATGGATGAGGAGAGGTTGACCTCCGAGAACTTCTGGAATCGATTTTGTGGGTGCTTGGCAGCAGGGATCCCCGATTCAGTATAGAACCCCCCATCTATCTGGATATCTCTATAGATATCCATAGACATTATTAAGCAAGTAGCTTGGTGCAAAGATGGGGTTATTCGGTTGGCTAAAAAGCTTAGTTTGACTCTCAATATCAAGTTCAGTAGGAGATGAGATAGGAACTGTAAAAGTAGTCACGTGAGCAATTTTTCATGAACTTTTTCTGAAGGTGCACCGTCAATTCTATTAACTTTTACACACAAGACATACGGAATCTTATCAAAGCTATCTACCACGCGTTTAGTTGGAACTTCTAAATACTCAGGGGCAATCTCTGTAAATTCAGGCTTAAAAAGCTCATCAGCGTCGTCAGAATGTACAACCTGTTGGCAGAACCGCGGTAGGCAACCTTGCTATCTTGCACTAGGGTGGGCAGAACCCAAGGTACAGATGCTAACAGCATCATTGATGCAATCATGCTGTCGTTACCACCCATGTGATTGTTATGTATTTAATCAGTGCGCAGCGCGCTCTTAGGCTTCGCTTAAGTTGCTTCACCCATTGATTAAGTCTCAACAAGTTGGGACGACAGTTCATGGAGAAAAGAATGTTTCCTTAGTGGAATAACCTGAGACTCTTCGCTGCTAGGTTGAGCAGCCTTCTTTTGCGTCTTACAAGTCACCCGAGAAGACATTGATAGATTTTATAGAGTTAAAGTCGATGTGGAATGATAGAAGACCATGGAGACGCATTTTGGTGAGGTTGTGTGAGTATCAATGTCAAGCCTTGTAAAGATCCCCCCAGTTGTAATAGACCCACAAAATGAAGCAATAATAATGGGCATATGTCGGTTTCGGACGCAGAGACAATTATCTATGGATATCTGTCCGTCGACGACGAGAGATATCTGTCGTTGTGTAACTCTGAACCGGGGGGGGGGTTGGAGTGAAGATCAAGAACCGAGTAATCAGTCCGAAATACCGAGTCGGCATGTTTGGAGATAATGCACGCTCGAACCCCAGAGGCCCTAAAAGATGTCCGGATCGCGCATGTAATGTTGTGACTCTGGTTTCAGGTGGGGTACCGGTGCTGTTGAGTTTCCTTACCTGATCGCCCCGCTGGCAGCGCTGAAGAAGGCATTCAGTACAGACTCCGTCTATGAAATGGACTGGCCTTCGAATGAACTACCTAAGGAGCGTCAGTTCTTGAAAAAGCAGGGTGTTTGTATCATCTTGGCCGACGCAGATGTGGGCGAAGGATACACGCAAGTGGACGACATCAAGGGTGGCTGTTCCGACCCCTGTCTTCGAAATGGTAGCGATGACTTGGTCAAGCAAGTCGCAGAAGGATGCGGCAAGGGACAAGGCAAAACCATCGTCGTATTTCATTCCGTTAGCAGGATCATGCTTGAGAATTGGATGGACCTTTGCAGGCGTCAATGCCATCGTCGACATCCTTTTCGGCGACGTTAATCCCAGCGGCCGTCTCTCTTTCACCATCACCAAGCAACCCTCCGACTATGGGCCCGGCTCCGAAATCCTCACCTTCCCCAATAACCCCATCCCGCAGCAGAATTTCTCCGAGGGCATTTACATCGACTACCGTCACTTCGATAAGCACTCCATCACCCCATACTACGAACTCGGCTTCGGCCTCAGCTACACTTTCTTCTCTCTCCAACCTCCACATCACGCTCCAAAGCTCCTCCCTTTCCTCCCCGCTCCCAGCGTCCTGCCCCACCGGCATCATCCCTCCATCCTTCAACCCCACCTTTCCCGACCCCCGCAACGCCCTCTTCCCCATCCCTTTCCGCAAACTTAAAAGTGCATATATCCTTACCTCTCCTCCACCAAGTCCACGCCCCAGGCACCTATTCCTACCCTTCCAGCTACACACCCTACAGCCTCCCTCTCCTGCCAGCCGCGCCCAAGGCGGAAACCCTAACTTCTACACTACACTTTTCTCCGTCTGCGCAAGCCTTACCAACACCGGCCTGCGACGGCGCGGCGGTCGTGCAGCTCTACATCTCGTATCCGCAGGACTACTGCGATGGTGAGACAGGCAACGCGGTTGACTTTTAGGTCAAAGTTCTGCGTGGGCTTGAGAAGGTGGTGGTGAAGGATGGCAGTGTGGACGTGGGGTTTGAGATTAGCAGGAAGCAATTGAGTGATTGGTGTACGAGGAGGCAGAATTGGGTGTTGCCTGTGAAGGGCCAGTTTACGGCCCGGGTCGGATTCAATAGTAGGCATTGGCCGGTTGAGGGGGGGGTTGGGGTGGGAGTGAAATGCGATGGGGGTGGAATTGGACGATATGCGTTTGGTGTGGGATAGATCAATACGCGGATGGGCGTAAGGGAAAGAGGTTAAAAAAGAAGATGCGCCGGCGCTATAGCATTTAGTAAGCCATTAATAAGCTTTACAGTTTTTAGCTAAAATTAATTAATCCTTTCTCCCACGAGATTGTTGGACTCATTTATATATTTTTCTTTTTGCATATTTTCCTTAATAATTTTCCTATTTTTATTTTTTCCCTTCATCCTTACTTCTTTTCTTTTCTTTGCGTTGGTCTGCTTTAGCTTGCTTCGGTTTGCTTTGCTTTGACTTCTATAAACTTTGTTTTCAGCTATAAATATCTGAACACTTCTAATTATCTCAAATTTTCTCAGCAGGAATATTACTTGGTTATAAAAATGTGATGTTCTTATTATATATAGATCCCAGGGACGATGCAAAACCGCTCAGCCATTGACTCTGCTAATTTCGACATGCTTACTCGAGCCCTGTTGTGTGCCGCTGTTTCTTCCAGGTCCGCCTCCTCTTCCAAATGCGATACACCACTAGAATAGATTCACCGATTCCGAAAAAGGCAACACCGGCTAGAGGGATGACAATCGAAAGGACAGTGAATCCCCAAGACGCATCCAGAAAAGATGGACTTCCTCCAAGGCGTGGAGTGGCCAGACCAACCTGCATGGCGGTCAATATAATGGCAAAGAAGGCGAAAAGGGCGAAGAGGCCTTCGGTGTTGCGCCGCAGAAAGTTGCTATAATCGCGTGCGGAGGACTTGTATCCTTCGGGAAACCAGCCCCGGGCATAGCAGAGGAGGTTCAAACCAAAGAGCGGAATTTCCCCATAGTAGTATCTCTTGTTGATGTTGTTGCGGTTGCTGTCCGCAAGAAGCTGTTTGACTAGCTTAACCCAGTGCTCCCAAAGCAGCGCTTCGGGGAGGAGGTATAGGGCCTTGGCCTGGAGGAAGTCGCCTTCCGTCTGGATGAGGCCAACGTAAGATATCATGAAGCCAAGGGCGAGACCGTAAAGTTTCCGCTTTGGGTGGCAACTGTCGTCGCAAACATGGTCCTGCTTCTCACCCTCCGCTGCGGGGTTTAGTCCGCTAGGAGAGCCTTGGCTCGCAGAACACAATAGGTGCGCCTGCCAGAAATTTGGGTCCAAAAGGTAGCGAGGCATAGGCTTGATGAGAAGCACTAGGCTCTGCTCCATGTGGTAGAAGACGAGGTGCATTTCCACGTCTTCGGTAACCACAACCTCGCGTCCTCGCAACTTTTGTCGCTGAAGAGGCTGGGGCGGCTGCTCCTGGCATATCAAATTGAGCCCGTCGTGCAGGGCATTCAAGCGCGGGACGTCAAGGTCGTGCTCGAGAAAGTTGACTCCGGCAACTGGAACCTGAAGGTCGGCCCAGCTATGCTGCTTGCTGTACCCGGAGGCTGGGAGGAGCGGATAAAAATTCGGGGGGTGGGAAGGGCGGGTGGAATCATCATCATTCCCATTGTGGAGAGTGAAAACGGAAGAGTCGAAGGGGATAAGGAGAGGTGACATTGCGCGGGGTATTTATCGATTATCGGCGATTAGTAGGTGCTTGGATCAAGTGATGCGAACGTGGAAGTTAAGATGTTGCCACAGCGGTTGATAAATAGATAATCGAGAACAATCTCACTCAAATACCAAATAGCGCATAACGTACACAATACCTTAAATTATCGAACAATCCCGGACCTCCTGAAGATTGCGCCGTGGAACGCCCGCGCGAAGGACAGGCTTCCCAAGACCACTTCAAATGGTCGATGATGGAACAGGATGGCTATTTTTGCCCCCGGTACCGTGCCATTTCCTCCGTCGAGAGACAATTAAACTTCTGCCCAACTGATTCTGGTGATAATAATCGCAATCCTGAGCAGCCGCCACTTTAACCAAGTCCTAAGTGAAACACGAGCAACCCGACTCAGGTCCGCTCACAACCCTTTTCGTCGCACCCTTGCCGCCGAGCCCGAAGAATCAGACAATCCTTCCCCCGCCCACCGGTTTCGTACTAAAATAAAAATATTTCCTTTTCAATTGCTTATCGCCTGGGTGTTTTGATTTCTTTTCGCTTAGCTATCTTTTTTCATTTTCGTTCCCCGCCCTCCTCGGAGCCCCGTCGTGACCGAATACTAAAACCTACCCCCCTCACCAAACTTGTTAGCATATTCTCCATTCTAGAGTAACCCTTGAGGTGCGCGATCCCTTCCTCCAACACCATCTAGTCCTACAAACGCCGCGCTGCGGCCTATTCCTCGAGATGCCCTCATCTTTTTTTCCTCCCTCTACCAGTTCTTATGGCCACCACCGCTTTATACTAGTGGAGTCTTACTTTACTTAGCCTCCTCCTCTTCTCTTCCTAGGGCCCAAAATATAGCCCCTACTCTCTCTTTCTCCATATATATCCTCTACTTAAAAGCCTTTGGCGTTCCTCACGTGACAGTGACTGCAAAACTGCAGAAACTATTCAAACAATTATATAGAAAAGAAATTATCTGCATAGTGCGCCAACTTTCCTGTAGGTTGTTGCAGGCAACGACAACGATGATGCCTGCCGCTACACCCCTGGCGCACTCGGCGGCACTAATATATCGATTAGAATGGAGCCATCAACGAACAAAGACTTGATTGGACAACCTAACTAGCAGGCAACGATGGTAGTTATAGAACAATAGTACTAGCTATGGGCAGCTACGAGGAGAAGCAATTATAGGGGTAAAACCCTTAAAATCGTACTCAAACGAAGAGATCGTGAGAATACGAAATATTGGTCACGGATCTGACGCTCCTGAGCGCCACCGTGGCGTACCCTGATTGACACAATAGCAACCTCGTCTCCGTTGGTGCCATGAACATCAACGATGGTGAGACTGGAGCCATCCCAAGTCTGTTAAATCAGCTGAATCCACTGGATCCGTTGATTCTGAATCTGCCACACTTCTTGAGGAGTAGTCTATGTTTGATGCTGGCCTTTCCTATTAGAGTTTAAAAAACTAATATCACTTTTCACGACCATGATACACTATGTCGGCTGTATGCATGTCTGGACGTATCAGCGTATTTGATAAATAATAGGGGGAATTGCACGATCATGGCTTACGAGCTACACAGCAACTTTAGATACATAGGATCCCTCTGGCATTATACCACTATATCTTTGATTATATGTCTATGGATAGACAGATAATATGAAAATCGATACCTTATTAAAGTCCTAATTCCCTCTCCTAAATATTACAAAGCTTTATTATCCGCTCTTAAGGATTGGATTTAGCCCTAGACTATTGATATATATACTATAACTAACGCCGCCAGTAATAATAGTACTTATCTATATCACCACCGAGGAGAAGCCCCAGTCATTTTCCCTTGCCCATTTAGGCGTCCCAAATCGCTAAAATCAACTTCACTATGGCTAAGAGTATAATGTTAAGCAGACTTGTCAACAATCAGTCTGAGAGGCTCCATTTAGCCAATCAGTCAGTCCGAGAGCCTCCAGACTGATTGACTGATTGGCTGAGACTAGTTCCTAGGGAAGATGGGGGCTCCAGTTGATGAGGCGGATGTTGGCACCCCGGGCCAATCTGGTGATAGTTTCCTTGGTGTTGAGGTTTGTAAAGTCAACCAAACTGGCCACGCTTTATCCGATTAGGTTAATTACGCGAGCCATCTGAACGCGTCTGCCATCAATACATGGCTATCAACACCTACACACTCCACTCTACGCGCTCTCCTACCCCTACGCCGCCCTATAGCATGAACCGGAACTCCGAGAAGGTCTTCAAGCAACGCGTCGCACGCGAAAACCGCCGAAATCCACCCCTAATCCCGCCCTCTGTTGCTCTAGAGCCTGATGACGCGCCTGATGACGCGCCTGATGACGATGCTCCACTCATAGATAGTGACGATCGGAAGGCTTAGTACAATGGCATCGACTGGAAACGCGTACCACACTTACAAATAAGGGACAAGGAGCATACAAGGGGCAATCCGAGCTGGATATACAATTACGGCTGGCCTCTATGGCATCGCCGAAGGCAGAAAAGGTAGTGGCTCTGCAAATACTGCCATATTCACAAAATGAAGGGTGGCGAATATGATGTACACATATTAACTTCCTCTGCCAGCACACACCTCTCAGCTCACACCCCAGGCCATGGCTACAACAGAGATGGCAAGATAAACTTCGCCTTGCCGCCAAATACAAGCTCGATCGTCTATTCGTTACAATTCCAGGGCATTAAGGTGTCGCAAGAGGTAGCGAATGAGCTAGTATCTAGTTTCTCACAGAAGAAGTTCCAGCAAGCCCTTATCAACTGGGTGGTGGCCGATAATTAAGCCCTCTGAGTAATTAAGACTCCGTCTTTCCGCCAGATAATTGCTGCTGCAAATCTACTTGCAGAGTAGTTAGTTTAGCAGAGTCACAACTCCCTACGCGCCTATATTCTTACTAAATACCACGCTATAATTCCTGCAGTCATACAACACCTAAAGAAAGCCTAATCGCTTATTTATATATTCTTTAATAACTAGACTACCTACAGTAACAAACGCGCCCTCACAGGAATCTGCATACACTATCTAAATAAGTAAGGCAATATTAAAACTACGTACTTAGATTACCTTAACTTTATAGCCGCTATAGTGGCGAGAATATCGCCAATATAGTAAGTAAAACTCTCCAGATCTTTAATATCAACAAAACAAGACTTAACTACTTTATACTTAATAATGCCATAAATAACAATACTGCTGTTACAGCCCTAGCTAATAAGTATAACTTTTAGGCTCCTTATTAATGGCTATGTTATGCATGCTATATTCTTAACGTAGCCGCTCAGCTAATTATTTGGGGTAAGAATAAAAAAGCTTTTAAGAATAAGGGCTTAAATGTATAGGTAAAACTATGTAGCCTCCTCACCTACCTATCACCTGCTAACTAGTTACTAGGAAGAAGAAGTCTTTCTTAAGAAGTAGCGTAAAGGCAGCCTAATCAGTATACTTTTTAATATTATCACATTTATCTGCACCTTATAAACCCGGGAGTTATTTAAAAAGCTACAAATTGAAGACGCTAGACGGCTTGGTCTGTTAACAACAGAGACCTACAAGCTTATCCACTCTGTAAAGACTTGCTGGAACTCATACTTCTTAGCCATAGAGAGAGCTGCTAACCTTTATGGCCCAATTAACGACTATACCCACATCAAGATTAAAGAAAGTAGAGTTGAGTTAGTCTTTTAACGTCAGAGTACGCAGTCACAGCGCGCTAAGCCTAGGTTATATATTTAAAAAAACAGATTACTAGCAAAGGACTGGGTAACGATAAATGAGTATATTAAGCTTTTAGGGCCATTTCAAGAAGCTATGACGCTGCTTGAAGGCAGAGGCAACGCTAGTCAGCATGGGGCTGTCTAGGAGGTGATAATTACTTTTGAATGGCTCCTTAAAGAGCTCAAACAGCAGAAAGATCGGCTCACGGAGGTGGATTATGACGATCCTGATGCCCCTGAGGATCACCTGAAGGTCAACGTCAACCTGGCGCATGCGAAGCTCTCGGAGTACTATCAGAAGTTTGACGACTCGCCAATTTACTACACCGCGACAATCCTCCATCCTTACTACAAGCTCCACCTAGAAGCTTTGTGGGGCGTTCCTGATGACTACGACGAGGAGAAGGATGGGCCTCATTATAAGAGGAACTGGCTGCCAAACAACAACAAGGGCTTCCAGAAGCTATACAAGGCGTACAAGGAGAAGCTAGCTACTGAGGCTGGCAAGAGCTCTCCCGCTGATCAACGCCCTGCCAAAAAGCCACGTATATCGTTATCCATCTCCAGCCGAGAAGCCTTCTTACAGAGCTCTATGAAGGCGGCCCTGCGCCAAGTCAAGGAGGCACTTGACGACGAGTACGAAGTCTGGAAGCGCCAACCGCCTCTAGAGGAGAACGACCCGCTTTGTCTTAACCTTATACGGTACTGGCTTCTTCAGGAGAAGCAGTTTCCTACTCTAGCCAAGCTCGCTCTTGATATATACTCGATACCTGCCTCCTCCGCTGACTGTGAGAGGATATTTAGTGAGCTCGGAGATCTCCTTAGCACCCGGAGACTACGCATGAAGCCTGAGCTGATTGCCGCCCTGCAGTCACTAAAGAGCTGGAAGAGAATAGGCATTAAACGTTTGGCCACTACTACGACGACTACTCCAGAGCTCTCTCTCGAAGATGTAGGCAAAATCACCACCCAATTAGAGCAGTTTGAGTATACTTAAGCCAATCAATCAATCAATCAGTCAATCAGTCTCGAATTCACGCCAAGAGGCTTGGCAGTCAATCAATCAGTCTAAGGGCCTCCTGTTTAGCCAATCAGTCAGTCTGAGAGCCTCCGGACTGATTGATTGATTGTTGACAAGTCTGATGTTAAGCTCTACAAATTCCACGCCCTGTTTCGGCAGAGGCACAACTTCTGCGGCAGACTCAACGTAGGCGGTGATATTTTGTGCAAATATGGTCAACGCGGTACCAAGTCATGCCAAGGGAAGTGAGAGCAGCAATAGTATTAGGGGACAGTAAGCCGGAATCTAAGTAGACTTTGACCGGACTATGTGGATTTCGGTCAACTTAGTAGATTGCATGGCTACAGACCAGACAGCGCAGGCTCGATTGGGGACTTGGTAAGAATGAACGGCCCAAAATGGTTCAATAGAGAGCTGAGAAGTAGATGTGCTGTATATTGAGTGGATTGGGTGGATTGGGCTACGATCCGCGGCTGTCCTTATACAGAGTCATGCAGGTCGTCGGCCTGGGCTATTCACCTAAATGGCTGAAAGTGAGAGCATACTTCGCACGCAGGAGTACGCATCGTGACCAGGCAGAACACTACAAGCCATGCTGGTGATCATGTAAGCAACTAAAGCAACTTTATATTCGAAAACAGGAGATAGACTAGTTAATAAAGTGTATAGCAAGGACAATACATTATATCTACCATGTGATAAACTTCTCCGTCCATACAGGACCTCCATCCTCTCCGCCAGTTCTTTGCACGCACTGTACAAGAAAAACACGTTGGGGAGGACAATGACTTTTAGCGGTTAGTACTGCCCTTGACGATTCCGGGATAAATCCATCCACCATGCCCTGTTCTTCGACCTCCATCATGAATTGGCCGATTGCAGCAATCATTAGAGGATCCCACCAGCATTCCACCTGCCATGATTTCAGAATTTTGATGGATTGTCGACGCAGCAACGAGTCTCTACACCTCAAAAGGACAAGAAATAACGGGACCACGAGACCAAGGTCTAGAAGAAAACTGCCTCCCCAGAAATCAAAATTTGAATTTCTTTGGCGCGCGGTGGCGATTTCTCCTGCGAGGTGCACGATTTCTTGAAACTCTGGGTGGAATGTATCATATAGCACCTCCTGGGTGAAAAGAACTCCAGATATTGTTATCTGTGCAGCAAGGGCTTGGATCCGGAGCATAGTAGCAATAACACAAGCCCTCAAGCTGGCAGTGCCTGTCCGGCGTGTGCTAAGGAATAGTGGATCAAAAGCTTTTAGCCAGAGAGATATTTCAGTAGAAAACCGCTTTTGCTCTGTACGCAAAGAGTCTTCAACTTTCCATGAGGTGGTATGAATGGTGTCGCCCATTGTGACTATTACACTTCCGGGAATTTTCGTCTCAAATTCTCGTGCGAGTGAGGCGCATTCTGTTTGGGACCATGTTGTCGCGATGAAATGACAAGTCCTTCGCATGACAAGATTCCAATAACTTCTAGCTTGATTCAGATGCTCAAATCGCTCCGGCATCCACTCCACTAAATGGGAATCTTCCTCCATTAACCTCCGGTGTGTTTCAAGTGTGCGCCCGTCGCTGACTGTAGAAATTTGAATATCTAGATTCTTGAATGCTTCTACAATTTCATCTTCAACTACCGCGGGCGAAGGAGACTGGACACTGGGCTTCTCTGGGTGTTCGAGTTTATTTCGAACAACCCACTGTTGTAGAATCTGCAGTCCATATAGTGCATGGGTTGCAGCCCTGTACCGATTTCCGACGTGGGTCTCAAAGCAAATTATGAGTAAGCAGGCGATTAACGCGTGTCGTGGTCCAGAACTAGCTTCAATCGCAGACTGCATCTTATTTACGGCTTTGCCATACATGAGATAGGCAAAGTCACGATGAATTTTTGCCATCGGTTGAGCTGTCTTGGTATATGATTCTTCTCCAGTGGGTGACGACATGCGCAGTGACTTATGGAGAGCGCCTATTGCGACAACAGCGTATCGGATAAACGGCTCATGGTGGCTCCCCTGTAATACCAGCCGATTCCAGAGAGTCCAGTCCCACGTGCTTTCAAAGCCACACGTCGTTTCTTGCTGGAAGTAACGGAGATATCGATTTTCAACTTCCGTCTCATTCAGAAGTATCCCTGTGAGACGTGCGTTCGACAGTTGTGGCGCAGCATTTACTTTTGGCAGAATTATCGTTCTATATCTCCTCTCATTGGATGTTGTCGACGTCAATGACGCCTTCGATGGCAATGAATATGCATATCCTTCACAATGCACATTGGCCTTGAGACAACGCTGACAGTGAGGGTGGGTCTCATCACATTTGACTCTTCGGCGCCTTGAAGTTCAAAAATATCAACATGCTGTCGCGGTACCTCGAGTGAGCCACAATATCCTACCTGCATGTAAAACAGCCCGTCCTGGACCTCTGCGTGCTTGCGCGTCGTAGCGTTGACTTCTTACTTTCCGCTTGCATGGATGACTCCCTTGCTATCATAATGCCACGTGTTCGCAGAGAGATTCATTCATCAACATTCATCAAAAAGATCTTTCCACTTGAGTACGAGTACGAGATAGATGCAACGAGGTGGTATCGGCTAGGCGTTATCGTTGTTGGAGGTTGATGACGATAGTTTATGGCTCACGGCTTACGCCTCCTCCGTTCAGCCTCCCTGCCAAGGCACTAGTCCGTATCAGGGAATATCCTTCCAAGTGCTCGTAAGAAGAGCCAATGACAAGTGTTTAATCACGTGATGTCCTTCAAATACATAGATATGCTCGTAAGAGGAGCCAATGACATGTTTTTAGTCACGTGACGTTCTGCTTACCCCTTCCTCTAGCTTCCTTCTAATAACCCAGCGTTGGCTCTGTTGAAACTTAACTGGGCATAATCTTCTATGCTTTATTCAGGAGGGTCGCTCAAGCCAATATGTAAGGATCAAGGGTCTAAAGTTAATTGTCCCTTGAACATCTATAAATATGATGCCCATCTGGACGTTTCTTCCTCTATTCATAAACAGCTCTTGAAATTTGTCTTTCCATCTCAGCATATTTATAACTATGGTTTCAACCGTTATTCAAACTGTTGTCGCCGCCTCCTTTATATACACGATCTATACTTTATACTACCGGTTATATTTAAGTCCAATAGCGATATTTCCTGGTCCAAAACTTGCTGCCGCCACCTTTTGGTATGAGTTCTATTATGATATTGTTCTCGGTGGGAAATACATTTGGAAAATAAGGGACCTTCACAGACAGTATGGTTCGGTTATTCGTATCAACCCTTACGAACTCCATGTTTCTGATCCGAATTTTTGGGACACTATGTACACAGCAAGTACCAGCAGGAACAGGCGAGATAAATGGGCATGGCAGACTAAAGGTATTGGGATCGATGCCTCTATTCTTGGAACCGCTGAGCATGCTCTGCACCGCCATCGAAGAACTGCCCTTAACTCTTTTTTTTCGATGCAGAATGTACGAAAGTTGCTGCCTGTAGTAGAAGAAAGAGTGAACGTGTTAGTACAACGGCTTAAAGCATCCGGAGACAGGGGAGAGATTGTGTCGATCGAATATGCATTTTCGGCCTTTACAAACGGTAAGCTGCTTTATCTTTAATCTATCGATAAGTTAGCTAACCAGCGTCAGATGTTGTGATGAAATATTGCTTTGGTCAGTCAGATTATCATATTGAGGCACCAGGATTTGATCCCAACTATCACAACACATCGTTTGGAGCCGCCAAGTCAATTGCATTATTAAAGCATATGAATTGGATTTTGAAAATAATGCTAGCACTGCCGGAGTCTATTGCCGAGCGAATGGGCGAGGAAGTTTCATCCAACATCCGACTTAAAAGGGTTCGTCTACAATACCTCTTTTCGCTAGGTGCGCATAGATTAATTTACTTGTCACAGGAACGAATCAACCAAATTGAAGATATCCGGCGACGGGGCACAGACGCCGCGCTGAACAGTAGTGCTGCGACGATTTTCCACACTTTGTTGGAAAGCGACCTTCCAGAAAGCGAGAAGGACACGACGCGACTTGCAGAGGAAGCCGTTTTGCTTGTAGGGGCGGGAACACACACCACCTCCTGGGTGCTGACTGTTATTGCCTTCCACTTGTTGTCACAACCAACCTTACTTAAACGGCTGAAGGAGGAACTCGAAATCGCAATCCCGAATTCCGAGAGCAACGTTCCATTGGACGAGCTGGAGAAACTCCCTTATCTAACGGCCGTGTTGAAGGAAGGTTTACGTCTAGGTTATGGTACGACAGTGAGAAGTGCGCGAGTTGCACCAGATACCTCTCTCAAGTGTGGAGACTGGATTATACCGCCTGGAACGCCCGTGAGCATGACAATACCGCTAACGCACCATGACGAGAGCATTTTCCCGGACTCAGATTCGTTTAACCCGGGCCGTTGGCTGGGAAATGGCGCCAGCCGCCTGGAAAAGTATCTCGTCTCATTTTCAAAAGGCTCTCGAGCGTGTTTGGGCCTCAACCTGGCCTGGGCTGAGTTATATCTATGTACAGCAGGCGTTTTCAGGTTGTTTGGCTCACAAGAGGTCCGCGGTGCATCCGATGTAGGAGTTTTGGAGCTTTATGAGACTGACATTGGGGACGTTGCATTAGTGAGCGATATGTTCTTCCCGGTAGCTAAGGAAGGATCCAAAGGCGTGAGAGTAAAAGTCTCGGCCAAATTAGAATAGCTACATATGTTATTGTAAAGATCGAATAGGATATACCCTACTCCTAGCTGGTCAAGTAAGGGCTCAAGCGGCGCCTGGTGTGAGCCATAAACACAGCTCCGTGCCTGCCAGCCTCGCGACTATCGCGATTTCTGGACTGTTTGAATGCCTCATATCTACCATCGAACTCCCGCTTACTATGCGTACCATTAGCAATGAAACGACGCCGCCGTAAAGCTAGAGACTAGACTGTAAGATGGATATGTGCCCTTCCTATCTTGCTTCCGCTGCACAACGTTGTCCTTGCCTGTCTACCTATGGGGCAAATGGAAAACTAGTCCGCTGCTAATCTTGCTGCGCGAATGAGATCTAAGTTCAGAGGCCTAGGGCAAGTTTAAGCGGAAGTAAAACATTAAAGGAAACCAGCTTATTTGCCCATTTTATCCTTGAAGAGACAGTTCAATTTATAAGAGATAATAGTATTATTAAGCCTTAATCGGTCGTAAAGTGGCATCTGAAGTTGTGTCTAGAAGTCGATAGGCCACTAAGCGTACAACAGCACAAATGGTATCAACTGTATTGGCAGGATTTAGTCCATGGATGTGTCCGCGACGCTAGTAGACGGAGCTATTAGTTGTCTATATGTAAGTTTGTATGGGTTCGCCCAGTATGTATTATTTAGGCTTGTGCTCAACACACAGCTCTTACTGCCTTGCACGTATGAAGGGTAAAAATATGGTATTAAATCTAATAGGGCTTTTTTAATGGTTAATGATGGGCTTGTCTGGGGGAAGGAGGGAAATAAGTAAACCGGGCTTTTGGGAGTGTTGGTAAAACTAGAATAAGCAACCTTGCCACTTTGCCACTTTGCCACCACTTTGCCACCACTTTGCCACCACGGCATTATAAATCACCAGGGATTCGTAATGTCGTTACTGCCTATTTGATTATTATGTATTTAATCAGTCATTACCTTCAGTATTGTAGGAATTAATGCAATCATTCCTTTGAAGACAATATTTATGAGAACTTCATGCTGCCAAGCATAACCTCCATGAGGGAGGCCGCGGGGGAGAGGAGGGGGGGAGGGCAGCCGTCTATATATTAAAAGTCTTTCCATACTTACGGAGTATTCTAACCACATTTTCCCTGCAATAAGCCTTTGATGCCATGAAGGTCTGGGTAATAGTCTCTGCCGGAGAGCTTTCCTTCCAGACTTACGAAGTATCTGTCGCCGAGCAACCTTCGGACGTACACAAGAAGTTGGAGAGAACTCGATGAATTGAAAAACTAAGAATGACTATCCTACTTAAATAACGAGCGAAATGAGCTGCAAGGAGGACCCGTAACCTGCTGACGTTAACAAGGGAGGATTCGCAATCTCCTGGCGATAACGGAATGAAAACAACCGAGGAATAGAAACAATCGTGGAACGAAAGCACTCGAGGGATGCTCGGTTACAGTGTCTGTGCCTTACTAAGTCGTATCTGGTATTATCAGCTATATGTCTCTGCTTTAGCTTACGTGGCGGAGCTGATGGGATTGTATGAGCATTTAAGAACTTGAGTTGAACCTAGTATTAAACCTGGCTCCCTACGGGAGTGTGCATAAGGTGGTAGTTATGGACATTCTAGTATACAGAAGCAATTCTAGCAGAGAGTGATAATGTAGAGGAATGATAGTATAATAATGAAACAAGTCTGCTGATTCGATAATCTGTAATAGTGGCGTAAGGGGCTAAAAAGGACTATCGGGTTGACAGCCACGAGAACTGTCGATAGCCCCTACTATTGACAGATATTCAACTTTAATCCACACCCATTTTCTAGAAGATACAGTACCTCCCGGAACTGCAGAAGAAAGTGCTGAACGAAAATTGATTGATGGCTAGGTTAGGAACCTAGTGTAACATGACACTGTTATCTCTTGGTAGCTGTTACCGTGATTGGAGCTTGTGGAGATTGAGAGACTGAACAAGATTGCATTAAGGACCTGAGAATCTAGAGGGCAAGAAGAGTCTATATACAGCAAAGAATTGCCAAGCCGGCTAATAGTATGTCCGACCAGGAGGTCGCTCTCACGGCAACAGTAGCTTTTCTGAAGGACCTATGATGCTAGCTGGAAAACGTGATACAAATGAAGCGGTTCCCCTTTCCTTAAATATACTTCTTTCTTGTTGGTGTTTTAAATAACTTACTTATCTGGAACCAGCTCGGAGAGTATTTCTTATATAGGCCGGAACACTATTATTAACTATTTGAGCTCCCAAGTTCCAGTAATCCACCTTCTGCTTAAAGATATGATAGACTTATTACACCGATTTGTAATAGACTTATACTGCCGGTAGACTAGATCTCTCCAACAACTATATCACTATCGCTGTTGTTGGCACTAGGCTCGCAGTAAGATATAGTGGAGTTCCCTCATCGCCACGTTAGCGCTCACCGCGTCGAACGTCAACGCCTGCCTACGTTTCGCTTGCTCGCAGCTCATGGTTGAACATCTCGACCCGTAAGTCAACCCTGTTATAGTGAACGACTCTTCTGATTGGTAGAATCCGACCCCTTCGGATTTTGTGGAATTAAATACACATGAATCTGGAGAACGTCACTCTTTTCGTCCGTGAAGTCGAACTTGGATTCCAGCTTGGTAAATCCAGGAGTTAGCCTGTCTCCTTATCTTCACCAGGTTTGTAGTAATCCCGCCCCTTACTATATTCAGATTCTCACTTAGTTCTATATGGCCTATGTCGTTGGAGGAATGCGTATTCCCTCTACACGAATTCTCCGGTGGAACCTACGGAAGCAGAACGCCTTTAACGCGACCATGGATATTAAGAACGATCACCAAAGCCTCTCCACTTGCACGACCTGCACCTTTACTGAAGACTTTTCCAGCTATTGGACCACGGTGATGTACTTCCGCGCTCGCAACAGGACGTACAAGCGCGTTCCACAGATGGCGAACATTTGCTTGGATGGCCAGGATGGTGGCATGACTGTGTACTACCTCGAACCGTACGGTGGCAGGTCCGAAGTCACCGCATTTCGTCCCGTTCGTCTAATCCCCATCCTTTCCCCCACTCGACCCGCAACTAATTGTTGGAATTGCAATCACTGCCAAGCACACGTGACCTCGGCTATGTATATAAGCTCCACGCAAGCCTAAAATAATCAAGCAAGCTTCATCAACCTCAGCTTCCAACACTAATCAATCCCGATGACCTTAGGATTTCCGCATGCTCACTGGGACGCCGAGCCTCCGCACTTCGCAAAAAGGCCGACAACCTTGTACCATCGGCTTCCGCCGTCTTAAGCGAGTGGGGTCTTCGAAGGCGGTGCGCCAGGGGCGGGGGGGCGACACGAAGGGTTTCCCGCCCGAACCATGCCATGCGAGGGTGGGATACAGGCGAATATCTACTTCCCAACGTGGATAATACGAACACAGACAGAAGTCGACGTTGTTGTGGTCAAAATTGCTCAGCCATCATCCACGTCGCCGCCCAGTGCTTGTCGGTCATGCACCAGCCCCAAGCGTCGAGCTACATTTTTCGGCACAGACCATCATTTCATAACTTCATATGTAAGTACTGTGCCCAGCACAGGGAATCAAGTCATGGTAACTCTGTGCGAAATTGTGCATTTTCCGGCCATTGGCAGTTCCAAGCTTTGGGAAAGACCTCCAAGTGGTATATGCATAGAGCATGGCGAAATTTCCCTGGCCGTTCGCTGCAAGAGCGGAAACACCGGAACAGCACCTCTTTGCCTAACTTATTTTCCAAGTACCCCTTTCTAGGGACTCGACTCTGATCATTTCGGGGACTCGGCCTTGGGCATAATAATCAACAACATCCGTGCCAATCCGGCCCGAATGCGAAGCATCGGCGGCTCTCACATAAATACTTAGAAGATGGCTGCACATCCATGCCACCTCACCGCCGTACATGCGTTCGTCATCTAATTCCTTAGAAAAATAATAATCAAACAATATGTTCAGTCACTCGCTCCCTTTCTTCCTCCTCATCCTCCAAACTTGTTCCGCAGCCAGCGTACTGCTTCACCCACGCCAAAACGCCACAACCCCCGTCTCCATCGTATCCAACCAAAGCAGCATCAATTCCAGCGCAGGGACCGCCAATGTCGCGGCCGCAGGCACGCTCGAACCTTTCGGCGGCATCGGGCTAGGCTGTGGTATCAACTGGGAGCAGGGCGTGTCATACGGAGGTACGTTCTCTCGTATCGTCCGCCCTTTATCAGATTTGTGATGGATGTTAACAGTGGGTTAAACATTCAGGTGGTTTACAAGCCGGCACGTCCATGGCCGGGCTTGGAGCCGGATTCACTGCCACCCCCAATGGTGTTGACATAGGGCTTGGTATCGGCACTCCGTCTCTTAACACTAGGTGAGTGAGACTTCTGTCCTTGACGTATTTTCTCCCCTATTTGGCTGGTGCGTTTCTATTAGCTAACTGACGCCGTCAATAGCACATCTTACTCCGTCGCATCGAACGGGTCCGTCTCTTTCACATTCGCGTCGACGGGCAGCTTCCAGTGCGCCGACACTACGATTGATGGGATGAAGGGCATTAGCTGCACCTCGACATGAGCTCTTCTGCGCGTTTCTAAAACAGCCCGCAGACAGGTAAGGGGGCTTATGAGGATGGATCGTGAGTAAAGTAAGCCGTACATTTTACTTCCTATAATTGAGGCATCGAGAGTGCACCTTTTTTTCTCCACAGGAACGGTAGCCGTTCCAACATTTCTAGAGTACAAAGGACGAGTGTATTTACACATTCTTATAGTGATGGACCTATTATATTTCCCTATGGCCTCAACCGATGCGGCCTCAAACATCAAAATCCCGCTGTGAAGATGTCATGCTGGTGCCAGCATCCACGCAGTTCTTACCGCATGCTGAGGGCAGAGAGAGCCACTTGCATACCTGGATAGGCATTAATGGCCACATCCCTGACGCAGCCGTTGTGAAGCCAATGCGCAAGGGAGTCCATATACTATTTCTTTGGAAGGGCAGTGCGACGAAGAAATGGTGATGGATCTATCTGACCCTGCTTAGAGCAGTCCCTTTTGCTTAGATTGTTGGCTGCATTTTGCTCAGTCTCACTAAGCAAATGTGGCATGTTGCTTGCTGGCGTTCAGCTGTCTGCAACTTGGGCTCGAGCCGACAGGGAGCTCAGTTCTGGCGCTGTGGAGGGCACACGTTACATGTACAATACAAATTGACAGCCGTAATATACGGTGAAAGCACGATCCGCTTTCTTGGGTAGAAGTTACCCCATGTCGACCTGCAACTGTATTTGGATTAGCGTTGTAGATAAGCGCTTTGGTAAGATGTGCAAAACGCTTCCAAGCGAAGTTGAGGCGGAAGCTGATTTCGCTAGTGACTATACCTGTTCCGCTGTCCGGCAAGCCGATATTTTCACGTGACAGCTTTCATGCTAAATGGTGGGGCAACTACAGCGGCGAAAGTCCGCCGGCTTGCTCATGATTCACAGCCCAAGGATTCCACGGTTGGCTTCTCATGTCGGCTACTGATGCCTTGGCAGTTGCTTGCTGGGACGGGAAGAATCTCAACTCGCCGGATCATCAGTCACGTGGCCTACCAATAGATGGTGGCCCATGTCCGGCTTTCCACCCCGTAAGAATATCCCAACTCTTCTACGAGACTATGTGAGACACCAGGCAATTCAATGATAAGCGCGAATGGCCCGCGGATGCATCCCAGCCCTTCATGTTTAGTACGGGTGATCCGACAGGGTATGGCCAGCATGGGGACTACGTGTTTCGGTGGAAAGGTGATACGTTGCAGGGAGCTATGGACTCAAAATGTCTTGTGAATTGTGCCGTGCTCAGGGAAACACTGGATCCAGGCGGTGAAAATATGTTCACAGAAACAGGTGGTTCAAAAGAACATCATATGATGCTCTTGACCGGGTGTTGGAAAATGTCGAATTCCAAGGTTCTAACACTGATCAAATCTTCGTGGAACACAAGGCGTTTTTCGTCCGGATCGAAGCCCTCACCGGCACAGGAAATTCGGATACAGGACGACAAGTGGAATTGCATAGTCGGAAAATATCTTCCGAGTTCATGCTCCTTCAGTATCCAATACGCACCCCACAGTCGAAACCCGCCATATAGAAGTTGAGTGCGCAAGACCGTGTCCGTGCGACCTCACGTAGCAATTGTAACTATGGCTGTTCACAGCTACACAATCGTCATAAGTTATCATCTTTGGGGCTTCGAATAGTATCAGCCACGATCAACGGACGGTATCTCCATCAGTGATGTCCTCTACGATGTCGTCACAAGCAAGCTCACGTCGCGTGAACTCTTGGGTACGTCAAGATCGGCACGACGATGCGGAGACCAAGCGAACGCTTGATGGAGTGGAAGCACCAATGTAAAGGCGTATGAAACTGCACGACGTTGGGCACAAATACCAGGAGGAAATCCTACCCGTCTACCGCTTCGAAAAGCTCATTCCTACGGAGCTAAAGGGGACAAGAGCACGCAGGAGATGCCACACGTGCAGCAGAGTTCACTGAGAGTAGTTTTTCGTGAACGAGTACCATGCGAAGAGAGTCTCCGAGAAATGGAGAAATTGGATAATGCAAAATCCGTGTGAGAAAGACGCTGCAGTAAAAGATGGTGTGCGGAGACTGAAAAGTTCCATGCAGGGCATTGACGTAAATAAAATTTGCCAGGAGCTGCAGGTAGGACCTGGCCAACCCAAAGAAACACCGTCGGAAAGAAAATGCCAAGGAAGAGCTTAGACTCACACTAGAACCGAAATAGATCGTTGAGAAAGAGAACTCTTAGGGTGAGCTCCGGTTCAACGCATGAACTAAAGTTGCGAGCAAGATGCATTATTTAGACTGAGACTACGTGAACCTATTGCAACCATTACGCTTGCTAATGATAGACTCGATAGAATGTTTCAACTCAGCACATTTACAGGTGTGTATATGCAAGCGTGTATATAGATGTGGCACTATTATTGAGCTCCACTATTTTTCACCTCTTGAATTGTACTTTATCTGTGAGGTACTATTACCACCATCCTCGGCCGGCGTTGGCTATCTGCGCTTTCCTCTCTGATGGGTGTTTCCCTTATTAATTGATCGCGGCCGGATGCTCCTCAGTACCTCAAGCGTGTGAAAAATCTATCCCGCCCAGGCTGAGACTGGTATAGACTTGATCATGGGCCAAATGCTACCGGTCTTAGCTGCTATCGTGATCTCGTTCGAGTCGTTCAATTTGGGCCGCACAGGTAAGATAGGCAATTGTCCACGACCACATAAGCGCAATCTATGATATATATACGTCCATCAGGGTGATCAAAGAATTTCCTTCGACGGTTCACAAATCTACACCCTCTGAGATCCAAAGACTGGTCCCAAATCCTAATATTAGCAGCGGAGATGAACTAGTCTCCCTAAAAGTTTTCGTGCTTCGTTTCGCTGGACCGGGAGTCAGGATTCCTTAGGACTCTGTCCCTCCGCGATTTTCGTCTCAGGGTTTTCGCCCACGGGTTTCTGCCTCAGGGATACCAGAGATCTCGGATCTGCCGTATGAGCGCGGGTTAATTAACTGGAGTTTCCGGTCTTTGCCCGCAGTGGTAGCGCCATATGCTCGAATTGCAAGCGATCTCCGATCACTAGCTGAGAAGGATTCATGCGCTGCCATTGTCCTACTATGTTTTCCGCGCCCACCGCTATTAGGTTACAGCTCGAACCTGACCCAATTTAACGCCCCGGGTGGAGGAGGGAAGGCAGGAGGTGAAGGTTCTTAGATTTGACGAGTCTCGCTATATTCTTACACGTAACGATGGACATGTGTTGGACTATGATAGTGCGCGAAGGAATGAGTCCCGCCGTCCACCCCTTCCCTTCATGCTCGGCGTGCTGTTAGCTGGGGCGCAGGACTTTCGGGCTGGTATGTCAGGGGTAATATATCCCAGAAATCGAGAATTCGGGATGTGTGAGCCTGGAAGGGGCTCTATACGGGGTAAATGACCCCGGAAGTTGTCAGGGGTAATACAACCTGTACCATCTACGGGATCATTCACCCCAGATTCCTATCTGGGATATCTTACCCCTGACTGCTTTAAACTTTGGTGTTCGTTCAATCTTGGCAGCTCTCGGATATGGGAGACTCTGCGGCCCTCCACGCAGTGAGGGGAAAAAAATGCAGAATCAATCGATTTGGCCAAAGTTTACCCGCGCGTAGTTACAGGCGCCTGCGCAGAGTACTCAGGGGCTCCTTACGGGACGTCGTTGGTGAGCAGAGAAGATGTGAGTTGCCACTGTGGGCAGCCAAGCTGTCAAGTACGTCAGCGCCCGACTTCGTGCATTCATCTTCCACGGAACCCCCACGTATTTCGGCCAATCAAAATGGCCCCACAAATTCGGGAAAAGGCGTCACTTTTCGGGATCCTACGTCCCGGTTTTCCCATACAAAATTGGCTACGAATCTGGGACATAGGATCCCAGAAAGTACGGGGTAAGTCACCCCAGAATCCTAGATGTTCCACCCCGGCGAATACTCCATAGGGGAAGACGGCGGCAAGGTTCTCCACAAAGCCACGGACCGCGTAGAACAACATGACATGGTAGTTTTACGGTCCGAGTGACAAAAGCACTCAATAGTCCATCGAAGGCATCAATAAATTTCATGCCTATTCGGCCGAACGATATCCGGGCGGCGTACCTCTGCACGACTTTCCAAATGACTGGGACACGGTGCTCGACCTCTGCGAACCCTACGAAAAGATTTCAGGAGAACCCACCGAGCAAAGGTCATTTGATCGCAGAACCAATCCACTAGCAGTTCGCATTTTGTTACTTGCCTCTAGGTCTGCGTTGGTTCGGAAAGCCTATGCCTATGGTGTAACCGAGTGCACTGAATCAATGTAGCAACTCATGATCAATTGAATGAGTGGGAGACTCGATCTATATACACAATCGAGGTGTATCGTACAAAAGAGAGCCCGTAAAATAAATCCAGTCAGCTGACCTAGCGAGGGTCATGTGCGCTGGAGGACTAAATGTATCCGGCAAGGTCTCTATCTCCAATGGATTACAACAGCGCTGGCCAACAACTTCGTCCCAGAGGAAGCACAAAGTATGCGCGGTGTTAATAACAGTTTCCAACTAGCAATCTTCTTTGTCTTGATCTACATTACTATGTCCAATAAGGGATCCTTATACGGCGTGGAAGCACTCCTCCTACTTCTCCTCTGCAGCGGAAGCGTGTGCTCCAGTCGTGGCTCCGGAAACGCTTTCAACGATACTACATATGAGGACCAGGAAATCCAGATTGGGGCGCTCATTCGGACTCTTCTCGGTGCTGCTACGGTAAATTACGGTATTTGGACTTGTCTCCGGTATGATAGTGGTCTTGGATTCCCACAAGAGGGGGGGGGACGGCCTACACAACATCCCCAGATCCTCAACAAAGCTCATCACGGTCAGAGTTGCTAACAATCAATCAATCAATTTGGTGCATTGGCCAACTGGTCTATGCCTTAGCCCGTATCACCCTGTCAACAACGTGTTAGGTGCTTTTAGAGGTCTGTGATGTCGTTCACAGAGCACATTAGACACAAAGCTCAGCGTGCTGGATTAAACAATCAGTGTTGAAAAATATTTAATCTGGATTGATTGGTTGTTAGCAACTCTGATCACGGTACTCACCCACACAAGCTTCTCACT
The DNA here is from genome assembly GCA_010093925.1 of Zopfia rhizophila CBS 207.26. NCBI lineage: Eukaryota > Fungi > Ascomycota > Dothideomycetes > Zopfiaceae > Zopfia > Zopfia rhizophila. The sequence goes on from ML994646.1 coordinate 1,100,508, forward strand.
GGACCTGGTGCTCTTTATTCTTATGATTGAGCTTAATATCAGGTGGAACCATATCAGCGGCGTATGTAGCGTCAAGAATACGGGACAACTGATTCCTTTAGTTGTGGGGAAGGGGGGAACGGGTTAGGATACTATAAGGCTACATTCAAAGTATTAAGAGGAGATTACCGTAAGCTGTTCTCAACGAAGTACATGGGTATCATGAATGTGGATTGACGATGGCCATAGGTATTTCACCCGGATATAGGCTCATGGCTCCCGTGAGCTTGTTCTTTCGGGTTTGGAGAAGTGATCAAGCACGGGGCGCATGTCAAACAGGTTAACTCCAAACGCAGCTTTGTTACTCTCAGGTTGATTTTATTCACCTTTTAAACCCCGAGCCTTTCAAGACTCCAAAGCCGAGTGTGATCTCAGGCCTCCTGCGTGAGCCGATCTCCTTCGTGTTCAGAATACAGGCGATGCAAAGCAGTATATCAACCCTGCCGATTCTACTGCTATTCGATGTCCGTTTTAAACAACTAGAAGCACATTTTAGCCTTTCCCAGTTAAACAAAAAGGCCTGACGGGTAACAACATCTTTGCCGCTGGGGCGTTCACTCGCCAGCCTTATTCCCCAGAATTGTCGATTGCTATTGGGTGCATCTAAAAAATATAATCTGCCAGTGAATTTGTATGAAAGATTCCGCTCAAAGGAAGTAGATGGCAATTACGTACGCTCATTTTTCGAAACTTGATTTCCGATTGACGTTCCTTTCCACGACTACCGTCGGTAGATGGGACGTGCTAAAGGTTACCGCCCAGGAATGTGGTCACGGACCAAGTATCCTGCATGCCTTCATGGTAACTCTAGCTATGACCACGTACATATCGGCATAGTACATCAAGAAGTTTGGAGCAGGATTGCAAAAGATTCTGCTTCTTCCCATAAGGGTTTTGGCTTGTATTAGTGCTAAAGATGTAGTATAGAGATTAACGGCGTAGCTTAGGTATGTAAGGGTCGGAATAGGTAAGAGATACTATGGTAATGGAAAGAAGGTTAAGGAAGAAGCAAGGTGAAGAAGTGTTAAAGGCGAAATAAAATAGGGACGTAGATGGTCTTTATGGGTGATATCAGGCAAGGGACCCCCGTCTTAGCCAATAATCTCGCTTCTCGATTGGTTTCCCTGGTGACTAATACGAGGTCTCGTGACTCAGGCAACAGCATTATAGGGGCACTTACCAAAAACTTTTCTGAATTACGCCGGATTCTACGCTTGACTTAACGATCAGCTATAAATCGGCGCCCAAAACATTCATTCATCCTAATGTCTCGCCAACAGCCCCAGCCCTCTTCTTTCAAGGTATACGTCAGATGGAGGCCTCTAACTCCAAACGAGTCATCTACGGCGGAGATGGAGCGCAGCGTAACTCAGCACAACGAGTCAACCCAATCCATATCACTTTCATTGCAACCACATTTCCATCGACCTCGAACTTGGAAGAGCGGGGCATCTTTCACGCAAATCTTTGAAACGAGCGGTATCAACAGAACCGTCTTCGAGAGTGTGGTCGCACCTACACTACCTCAGGTCATGGACGGAGCCACCTGCAACTTCTTTGCATACGGTCATTCCGGTAGCGGGAAAACACACACGATCGTAGGATACAACTATGAGGACAACGAACAACTTGGTCTGTGTTTGTCGGCAGCACGTGATCTCTTTCGGACACTCGATGAAGTGAATGTTGGACTGACTACTGGCGAAATCGCACAGGGCGAGAACAAGCAAGAGCTGGGAGTGGCGGTTCGCCTCTACGAGTTACGGGGAAGGTTCGCATTTGACCTCTTCAACAACAGTACCGAGTGTCACGTCCGCGAAGGCCCCGATGGCCAGACACATATTCGAGGTAAAACTGAGATATTAGAGGGCAGGAAAGTCAGGGTCCGCCCGATCGTTGCTCTGCCATGCTGGACCTTTGATGAGCTACGCAACAAAATACAGGCTGGGCTGGAGATGAGAAAGACTGGGTCATCTTCGGCGCACGATGAAAGCTCTCGCACACACGCCGTTCTCGAGCTCGAGGTTGTAAACAAAGCACTGATTGATGCGCGCAATGCGGTCATTGACCGAGAATCTGAACTAGTGCCCATTGGGAAGCGCGCCACCGATGTCTATCTGGAAGAACAGAAAAACGCATACATTCGGACACCTGAAGGGAGATTCATTCCTAATCCGGACTGCCCACCCAATCAAGAACGAATTGATGCCGCAGAAGCTGAGAAAAGGGAATATGAAACTCGCCTGAAGGCAGCCGAAGCTGCAGTTGCAGAATGCTTCAATAGTCGCCGACATCCTTGCCTTGGAGGCAAGTTTGTCTTCGTAGACCTTGCAGGATCCGAGTACTTCGATCAAGGCACGGACGCTTCAGCGGTTGGTCAAAAGCAGACATCACAGGAGCGGCAACAAGGACGTCAGATCAATGCAGATCTTTTCTCACTGAAGGAGGTTATACGTGCTCGCGCTTTGAATAGCTCCCGCATCCCATTTCGATCTTCTTCGCTGACGATGGTGTTGCGAAGCCACTTCTTGGGATCGACTAAGGCACAATCCGCTATGGTTCTTACTGTTTCCCCGTCCAAGGCACAATTTGCAGCTACAGTGAACATACTAAAATATGGGAGTCTGGTTGCGGTCGCCGGTGGAGTCGGTCAGAAATGAGACTGTTAGAGCTTACATTTCAGGGAAAGTATGTCTTTTAGGCCTACTTGTAAGACCTAAATACTATAGTTATTCCACAAACCATGTCTTCGAAATTATTGTGTGCTCTGAGAAGAGGTATTGAAAACCCTTTTGCTAGATTTGAGTAATTAAAGTCAAGTATCACAAGCTATCAAAGATAGTCATCCTCCAGCCTGCTGATTATTTTTAACGAAAAGACAGAAGGATATAGATTGGTTAGGGTAGCCTGTTCTTTGTCGTCTTTCTCAAGGACCACTACTTCCCTTGTTCCTCACGTCGGAATTTCTGATTCTAGGCTTATTTTTTAAATGTTCGAGCTTTGTATTCTGCAGCCATGGTTCGGAAGCTAACAACCTTTAGAAAGCGGACATGCCCCGGGGTCTTCACTACTTTCTACTAGAAAACTAAAGCGCATGGGTTGTACATAAATGCTTACTATATTGCCATAACTTGTGGTGACAATAATTTTTATTCAGCTGTCGCAGCAGACAATTGAGAGGACCTGTTCATTCCAATCATACCTTGGCATTCTCGGATATTTAGAGACAGAGCATACGCCGACGGAGTGGGTACTTTGACAAGACAGGAAAGGTGGAGGGATATGCAGCAAATGACAAGATGCTTTTCTTTCTAGAATCATACTTTAGCGAGTTCAAGGATTTTGAAGCGCTTGCATAGTTTGGGAGAAGAAGGTTTTAGGATAAAGTAGCAATCGGCGTAGCCATTCTTCGTCAGCAATGGCCTTTTTCCGTTCCATATAACGAATCGTCAACGTGCTCCCCTCTAGTCATATTCCTAATGTTCTCGGCTTTTTAGAAGAAAAACAAGCCTGATGTGCCGTCTTGATTTTAGGGGAAGATAAAAGTCTCGGAGGTATATAGCGAAGGCTATTAGTGTTTTTTATTCCCCTTTTTTTGTTTTCCACTTCTGTTTCATTTTGCCATAATCGGAAGATGTTTAAGGTGTTTTTACTCTACAGCCATGGTCCATGGAGTGCTAGATCCAAGAGAAAACGGCATGGATGCGCGAAGAAGAGTATTATGAGAAAATTCAACAGCTTAAACAGAGGGGCATATATTCAATGCTCATGCTAAAGGTTTTAGTCCCATGAAAGCTTGCCTGCGTCTTAACTCGACAGTCATCGTCCGTCATGGCCAAGCTATTTAGAAAGCTCGCATGGAACACATTGCTGACAATTTCCAGATAGAGTCGAGAACATGTAGCAATCATGCATTCCTGCACTTTATTCCTCCGTGTGTTATATTTGGAATCATTTTGTTCCGTGGTCATTGAGCAATGCCTGCAGCGTTCTATGTCCTGGTAATGAATTGATGATGTAACGTCCATCCCTGCAGGTCGAGAAACCCCCTGCGCCGAGAAAAATGAGGGGTACTTCAACTTTGTACTACTCAAACTATGCACACACTTTAGTATCTATTATATTTTAATATTGCATATGTACCATAGGTAATCCTAAACATGTAAGCACCTTCGCACCTAAAAATTACCATCACGTTATTATTACCGCGCCTGATTTGTAGAGAGCCTCCATTTATCACAAAATAGACTTCTCTAGCTACAACACTATTATCACACTCTTGCCGCTACTAAAACTTATAGAATAGTTCTATCTAAGCCTATAAACTTTACTATAGTGTTTAAAAGCTGCTATTAGTGCTGTAGCTGCTATTATATAAAGATTCACGTAAAATTACTACACATGTTAGTACCTTTAATAAAAGTAATTATTAATATAAGTTAGTACAATACAATTCCGTACGTCTTACATAATTAGTACTATATAATATAGTTAAATTAGTTAAGAGTTTAGCCTATAACTACATAGAACCTATAGTATATAGGTTCTAACTTTATAGTTTTAGTAATTTAACTTAACTTTAGTTATATCTTTAGTTACTAACTTAGCTTTTTAGAACTACCTATAGAAATTACTACTATATAAGAATATAACTAGAATAGATTAGTTATCCTTCCTACTTATAATAGTAATATCTAAAACTAAGTTTTTTATTTACTATTATATATTATTTATAGGCATGCTTATATAGCTTAATTATTTTATTTTAGTACTAATTTTATACTCTTAACTTATACATAGCTCTTTTATAAATAAATTGCTAATATAAGCTATTATATAAATAGAATTTATATAAAAAATGCCTGAAAGGCACTAGTAATTTACTTATAGAAAAGCTATATAAATTATTTTTAATTAGATAAAAAATAGGTATAAGCATATAACCTATAAAAAAACACTTATTAAAAGTCTAATTTCTATGTTCTTTATTTTAGACTTACTAAGAATTAGTTAAACTACTAAGAATTAATTACTTCATTACTTATATTAGTAATTAATTAATTAATCCTTAAAATACTCTTTTATACAATTAATTAATTAAAAAAAATCTTAATTAATTAATTAATTATATTAATTAATAGATTATAGGGTAAGGCTATTTAAATGTATATAAAAATAAACTAGTAATATTTTTCTAGGCATAAGTTAATAGGTAATATTTAATTACCTAATTAGATTAATTTACTTTTTTATTTCTCTACTTTTATATTTACACCTAGCTAACTTTATAGTTAGCTAATTACTTTAAAATTAATATCCTATTAACTATTTACTTAATTTATCTTGGAGTTGCTTTAAAATATATTAAGTAAGTATACTAAAGCTTTTAAATTAAGTCTTTAATAGTTATTAAAGTTTTTTATAGCTTTTATAGCTTTTTTTATATAAGCTATTATATTTACTAAGCTTAATACTAATAATACCTTAATATAAAATAAAGATAAGCTAGATAGTCTTAATTATAATAAAATTAACTAGAAATAGCTACTAGATTTATAAAAATATGCGTGCTTACTACTAAGAATTTTAAGTTAAATATAGTATTATAAATATTACTATTAGAGTTAAAAAAACTCTAATTAATTCTTTTTTATTTATAGGTTTTGTTATTAAAAGAAGCTAATTAATTAGAAGTACTTAGATATAATACTATATTATTAACTTTTTTAGCTATTATATATTTTATATAAATAAAAGCTAGCTATAGCTTTAATAAATAGAATAAAATAGCCTTTTAGTAGTATAATAGCTAATAATTATTAGTTTAATATTTACGACATAAAAGGATTAATATATCTTAAAAAATTACTAATAAAATAAAAGAATTTAATATATAAGTCTTTTGTACACATACTATATATTATCTACTTTTAAATAATTATTTACTTACTAAATTTAAGTTTCTTACCTTTTATAAGTTAATACCTTTTATTAACTTTTTTACTAAAATTTCTATTTAGGTAAATTACTAATTAGTAATATAATTTTTTTTAATATAAAATCTTAGTACCTATTATATACTAAAACCTTACTAATTTACTATTACTTATATATATAACTTTTAATAATTAGACAACGTAAAGAGGTAAAAAAGTATTTATAGAAATTTTTATATATTACTTTTTATAAGATAGTTATATTAATAAGTATTTAGTTATACTTTCTTAACTTTCTAGTACTTACTTAAGTAAGAAGATTACTAAAATCATATAGTAAATATTTAAGGCCTTTAAGTTTTATATAAAATAAATTAACTACTTTATACTTAATAACACCTCTAATAATAACACTACTATAGAGTAACTTATAATAATATATAACTTTTTACTAAACCTTATTAACTTTACTATATACTACATTCAATTAATTTTATAAATTAGGTAATAATATTTAGTGTTAATAAAGACTTTTTTGAAAATAGAGTAACATAAATATCTAAAAAAAAAAAAAGCTTTTAAAAGACTAGTATAAGAAAAGTTCTTTAGATACCTTTTTTAATATTATTAACTATATTAAGACTTTATAGTAGTACGTAAAAATTAAAGAGTTTTAAAAAACTCTATACCTTAATATTAAGTTGAAATTAATTAAAAAGCCTGTTAAAACTTACTAGAAATTTTATATTAAGTCTTTTTACTATAAAGTCAAAATATAAAATGCTTTTAATATTTATATTAATTATTATATTAATTAACATTGCATAAAGGTAGCAGCTTAATGTATTAAGTAGAAAAATACTAAAAAGCTAGATATATTTTATTAAGTAAAAAATAATAAACTTACATTTTATAATTAGTAGATTATTAATTAATATATTAAATTTCTTAAGTCTCTTAAGGATGCAATAGATTGGCTTTAAGGAAGAAATAAATCTAGCTAATTTAATATAATTTAGAAGGTTATATCTATTTTTAACTCCCTCTTATAATTATATAAAGCTAAGAAAAATTAACTTAGTAAAGTAAATTATAATAAGCCTTACTTACTAGAAAACTACTACAAGATTAATATTAACCTAAGGTGGAGTAAGTTATATAAGTATTATAAAAAACTTAATAATTTATTAGTCTATTATATAGCTGTTTTTCTTTATTCTTTATATAAACTATACTATAAGAACGCGTGAGAGGATAGGCCTAAGTGGCTATAAAAACTTAATAGAGCATTTAAAGCCTTATGTTATGGACGGTAACAGTAAGGCAACTGCACCCAAGGAGCTGAAGGAACTGGCGACAACGGCCAATAAAGCTCTAGAATGGAAACGTATGTTCGATCTAAAAAGAAAGAACTGTAAGCGCGCACGGGACGCTTTGGCACAGGCTAAAGTACGAGCCAAGAAGCGAGGACAGAAATACGGAACTATGCCGGTGGATTGGAAGCAGTTACGCACGTGACTAGGACAGGATCTTAGCAGATAAGGCAGATAAGGTGGATGAGGGACTTATTACTCTTATCTTCTCTAGCAGTATCCAATATACGGCCAACAAGTATACAATGTACGCACGAAGGGTTTCCTATAAATATGAGACGTGGAACGGCTCAGGGATATTTTGGATTCTTTATAGTTACTCTAAAATCGAGATCTTCTCTCTAAGTTGAGACCTGACCTTGAGTGAAATAGTTTGACACTATCTTATTGAATCTATTGTACACCCTCTTCCTACCTTGTAATAAGACCAAACTCTATCCTGTTAAACCTAGGGCTATCTGTTCCAGATACGGAAAGGGCTGAGAACTTGTTAAGTAATTAGTTAGGGCAGAGCTGCTAACGCAAAACGTACCGTTAAGTTAAAGCAACTCGTAACATTATAACTACCCTTTAAAGAGTAGGAGAGGACGTTGGATTGATTCCAACAAACGAATTTCTGATTACGGTCTATGACGACTTACTACAAGGACGAATAAGAACTTTACTCGTTAAGCGATAGTAGCAGTGAAGAAGAAGTCATGGCAGGACCTTTATCTACTACTGGAAGTATATCAGGAGAAGCCAAGAGCGCACAGCAGATCATCTAGGAACAAGAAGCAGCTATCATGGAGCTACGTAACGCCGTGATTAGTATGCAGCAACAGGTCAAAGCAGTAAAGAACAAGAGAGGAGGGACTGCAAAAATCCAACCACCCTCTAAATTCGACAGAAATCGGGACGATCTCAAGACGTTTATGGCCGCAATGGACCTATACTATCGGTTCAATTAATCTTCATTCACGACTGACCAAGATCGGATCTTGGCAGCCGGTATGAACATGATAGGAAGAGCCATGAAATGGTTTGAGCCGCTCGTAAAGAACTATCTGGTAAAAGGAGACCCTAACCTAGGATTAGCGGGACTCACGAACTGTAATGACAATGTCAAGAGAACCTTCGAAAATTATGAGAGCTTTAAGAAGGAATTGATTGTAGTCTTTAGTAAAATTAACAAAGAAACAGAGGCAATCTAGAAGCTTTAACGACTTAAGCAACGAACATCGGTAGCCAACTACACAGCGGAGTTTAAGTAAATCTAATCACGACTTAATTGAGCAGACCAGCCACTGATGATGATGTACTATACGGGACTAAAGAATAGGATTAAGAATAAGATTTCACGAGGAAAGTGACCTAGCACACTTCTGGGAATCATTGAATAAGCGGTGACTATTGACAACTATTAGTACTAGAGGGAACAGGAAAAGAAGAACAACGCTAGGCCGGTGATTCATGCACCACAAAGAAATGGGAAGGATACTTGAACTTATAATACAATGGAAATCGATCACGTATTAGTTAAGAATATATGGATTAATAAAAGAAAACAAGATAAACGCACTAGAGAATGAATGGACTAATATGCGCGTAAGGCATGCCTCAGATGCGGAAAACAGGAACACTTTATCAAAGAATACAAACAACGAATAGTGGACGTCAAAAAAGCTTATGTCCAGACCAAGGCACTAACAGAAATCAAGGTTACCGTGGTCCAAGTGGAACCAGCCAAGGACCAAATAACAATAGAAACCATAATACAACGAATTTAGAAGGAATGATGCTGGATTTATGGGAGCTATACATATCTTGAATAAGAATACAAAATACTATATTAGCAGGTTAAGGATCATTTAGCAGGACAAGCTAATAACATAATTACTACTATATAGGAAGCTGCTATTAGATAATACTAGGCTAGCTCCATAAAAGAAACTAACTAATTCTATAAGATTATCTAATAAGAAGGAGGACCCTTTAAGAAGGAAGACTAGAAATTTAGACAAAGACAAAATTAAGAGACACTAAAAGGAAAAGAGCTAATATCTATAATAATTAGATAGTAAGTAAGCTAGGGACATTACTAGATCTGCAGGTTAGAATACTATATAGGGGAATATTATATCACTAAACACTAGAAGGTTACTTTAGGAGATAGGATATATAAGTACTAATAAGTACTATAAGTAGCAGGTAATAAGTAACATAGAGAACTTAGTAGACAGAAATTAGCTATATAGATAAATGAGATTCATAGATAAGAACTAATACTACTTATAAGTTATATAACTTACTACCACCCCGTAGGACACCCTAAACTAGGATAGGATTAGAATAAGAAATCCGATAAAAAACTTACTTTACTAATACTATAAGTATAGAATAACAATGCCACTGAAAGGTCTATATAAAAGAAGTGCTGGATATGCAGAGAAAAAACGTATATAGAATAAGAATATAAATAAACAGCTTATGCTATACGAGTTAAAGAACTAATAATAAGATAAGTACTAAAATAAATAGTATAGAAATAAGAACTTAACACACAGTAAGAACTGATCTACACGGATTCTAAAGAAGAACGTTAGGATTTAAAGACAGAGAAATATAAACAGTTAGATTAAGATAAGTACTAACTAGGATGCTAATATTACTAGACTAAATACCACTAAGATAAATAGTTAGCCATAGAATTGCATACTAAATTAAAGACTAAGGAATATTTCTTAGAATGGAAGTGCTGAAATTATAGAGAAGAATTAAGAAAAAAGTATAAAATACTATTATAAGAATAATATTAACTCTAATAATGCCCTATTTACAGACCTAAGGAAGAAACACTAAAGAAATAACTACCACTTAGAAGTTAATAACTAATAAAAAACTAGAAAGCTAGTAAGTAACGACTATGCTGCTAGAAGGCTAATTTAAGATTAAAATACAGAAGTTAGCACTTAACTATACACGACTTAGATAAGAACACGAAAATAAGCTATATATAGATATATGTATTAATAGCTTTTAGACTTAAGCACTCATAAACAGCAGGGCTAATAAGATATTAATATTAAATTAATAGATATAGAGATACTAGATATTAACTAGAGTTTTAGATAAACCTGTATGAGTAATACGCATAGACAATAATCCAGCAATATTTAAAAAAGATCTGATTAATCTTGAGATAAAGAATGTAACTATTAAGGCAACAAGTTACACAGATAACCGCCGCATTAAGATTATGAATCTAGGTAGTAAGAATTTTATACTAGGATAAAACTAGCTAGCACGATAGAACCTACTAATTAACTAGAAGATAAAGTCTGTAGAAATTAGAAAGAACTATTATAGATAAACGAAAGCTATAATATGGATAAAGAAAGTAACTCTTTACGATACCATATTTATTATACTAAACGAATACCAAAAGGAATTCAGGAAATAGTTTATAAAAGAACAAGAAAACTAGATACCAGAACATAGGGATTAGAATTACAAAATCATACTTAAGAAAGGAGAAAAACCGAAACCAGTACCATTATATCAAATATCTATTAAATAATAAGAAGAGTTATGACGATACTTAAATAAAAATATTAGAAAAGAATACTTATAGGAAAGCAAAAATGAAGTTACATCACTAGCACTATTCATACCAAAGAAAAACAAGAAACTATAACTCTATGTAGACTATTAATAATTGAATAAAACAATAGTTAAAAATCGCTATCTAATACCCTTAATATCAGAACTCATGTACAAACTCAGAGGGGCTAAATGGTTTAGTCTGTTTAACATTAAAAATAGATACTATTAAATATAAATGGCGAACGGGCATGAATGGCTGACAGCTTTTAAAACAAGCTATAGATTATATAAATATATAGTTATGCCTATAGGACTTACCAACGCACCAGTAATATTCCAAGCTATTATTAATTATGTTCTAAGGGAATATCTAGATGTCTTTATACTAGCATACCTTAATAATGTCTTAGTATACACGAATGGGACACTAGAAGAATATATTAAGTATATTAAGAAGGTATTACGGAAGCTTAAGGAACATAACTTATATATATAAACAGGAAAATATGTATTCCACAGGAAGGAAATTAAGTTTCTAGGATATATTATATCTAGAAATGGGATAGTAGTTAACCTAGATAAAGCCAAGGATATTCTATTATAACCAACACTAATAAATGCGAAAGAAGTTTATTCTTTCCTTAAATTTATAGGATTCTGTAGGTAATTTATTAAGGGCTATTTAAGAATTACAGCACCCTTAACGGAATTGCTTAAGAAAGATTAATAATTTAAGTAGACAAATAATAAGGATATAGCTTTTATAAAGTTAAAGCAAAGATTCAAAGAACCACTAATATTAAAAATATTTGATTTAGAACTTTAAGCGGAGATACATGTAGACGTATTAGATAAAGCTATAAAAGCTATTCTATTATAAACATAAAACAATAAATAAAAACACCTAGTAGACTTCTTATCTTATAAACTTATAACTACTAAATTAAACTATAACATTTATAATAAAGAATTATTAGCGATAGTTCAAGCGTTTGAAAAATAGAAACATTATTTAGAAAAAGCTAAGTATTAGGTTATTATATATTTAGATTACAAGAATCTAACAGCATTTATAACAATAAAGAAGTTAAATTAATAATAAGTTAGATAGTAGGAATTACTATTAACTTTCGATTTCTAAATACTTTATAAAGTAGGGAAAGAAAACACAGCGGCTAACGCACTTAGTTAATAAGTAGACTATATAAGGAATATACTAGAAATATATAATATAATACTTAAACAAAAATAAAACGGATCCCTAGAAAGCTTATAAATAGATATTAAATCAGTAGTCATTATCGAAAACACTTAAAAAAAACGAATAAGGGAATTTAATAATAGATAACTACTTTAGAATTTAGACTAAGGAATAATTTATGTACCAGACGAATTACAAATGGAGCTAATTAAAGACCAATATTTAGCTAAAATACATAGACATTAAGAAGTTAAGAAGACTATAGAACGGATTAACAGACACTTCTGGATTCTAGAAATTTAGAATAAGGTTAGAAATATTCTTTTAGAGTGCATTGAATATAAAAAGAATAAAATATTAAAATACAAGAAGTACGGACTCATGCAACCTATATCTTCACTAAATAGACTATAGAAATTAGTTATAATAGACTTTATTATAGGAATACCGATAATCACTATCTTAACAGGTTAATAGTATGATATAATACTAGTTATTATTAACAGACTAATAAAGTACACTTACTTTAAACTAACCCATATGGAAATAAAGGCTGATGAACTGGCATTATTACTAATTAAAATACTAATTATACGACACGGGATGCTATGAGAATTTATTACAGACTAAGACAAGTTATTCACATTAATATTCTAGAAAATGTTTATAAGACGGCTAGAGGCTGAGTATTGCCTCTTAATAGCATTTTACTTATAGATAGATAGACAAACAGAACGGATAAATCAGATATTAGAATAATACTTACGAATGTATGTTAATGAACTATAGGATAACTAGATTAACTTACTACTAATAGCTAAGTTTATATACAACTCTGTAAAGTCATTAACAACGGGAAAATCACTATTCTATGCGAACTATAGTTATGAGCTGACGGCTTATTAAGAACCGAAGACACTAGACAAAATATCAGAGTCTGTAAGGATAAAAGTTAAGGAATTATAATAACTTTATTAAGTAATCGCGCAGAAAATCACTTATAAAGGTAACCTTAGTAAGTGAATTAAGAATAAAACTAGGGTTAAGGGACTAACCTTTAAGGAGGAAAATAAGGTTTTCTTAAAAAAGAAAAATTTAGAAATAAAGAGACCATTAAAAAAACTAGATCACGTAAAACTAGGACTATTTAAGGTTAAACAATAAATAGGACCTGTAAATTACAAACTATAACTACCTAATAACACTAGGATTTATCTAGTTTTCCATGTATCTAAATTAGAACCAGCACTATGAAATGCTAAACTATAGACAAGACTCAGACTTAAGAAAGACCATACTAAGTATAAAGTCCAGCGGATACTAGACTACAAGCGGTTTAGACATTAGCGGAAGTATTTAGTTAGATAGAAGAATTACGGACCTGAAAATAATACCTGGGAGCTAATTAGGAACTTGAAGAATAGTTTAGAGCTGATTGACCAGTACCATTAAGAGGGACAGCAAAAGCTTGCTCCAAAGCGGGGTCCAGTAAGTAAGGGGAATGGAGGACGTTCCACTTAAAACCTGAGAAGGAAGGTAAGGCGACACCGGACGCTGTAGGTAGTAGTGTGCCAGATTAACTCTAACGGTTTTGCTCTTCCTTCTTTATTGCACGAACTTTGTCAATTGAGGCAAGCTCACGCTGGAACATTTCCTTCTCCTGAGAATCTATTTGGGCTAGCTGCTGATAAAGGTGTAACTTATGGGAATAAGTGGCTACTATCTCCTCCTGGGCATGGCGAAGTTGCTCCTACAATTTCTTCTTATCGCGATCGAGACGATTCTACTCAGGTTGTATTACGATAAGATCGCACTTTACATTGCGGTCGACGCATTCGGAACAACGGCCAGAAGCCGGGTTTACCAGATATTGAAGAGCGTTGTTACGACAGCGAGAACACGGTGACGGCATGTGATAGGGTTCGTTATAGATTCGAGAAGCTAAATGGTGAGCATGTATTAGAGATGACTCAGGACGTGTCATTATTTAGACACTAGGCAGGACAGAAAGGAAGTTGAGGATCTTACAGTTTAGAGCACAGGCCGGAGGACCTATTGCCTTTATACTATTTATAAAAAGAAGAAACTATCTTCTGAGACGAAGACTTGGAAGAGGGGGATAGTGTTACGGACGGTAACAGTAAGGCAACTGCACCCGAGGAGCTAAAGGAACTAGCGACAACGGCCAATAAAGCTCTAGAATAGAAACGTATGTTCGAACTGGAAAGAAAGAACTATAAGCGCGCACAGGACGCTTTGGCACAGGCTAAAGTATAAGCCAAGAAGCGAGGACAGAAATATAGAACTATGCCGGTGGATTGGGAGCAGTCACGCACGTGACCAGGACAGAATCTTGGCAGATGAGGCAGATAAGGTAGATAAGGGACTCATCACTCTCATCTTCTCTAGTAGTATCTAATATACGGCCAATAAGTATACAATATACGCATGAAGGGTTTCCTATAAATATGAGACGTAGAACGGCTCGGGGATATTTTGGATTCTTTATAGTTACTCTAAAATCGAGATCTTCTCTCTAAGTTGAGACCTGACCTTGAGTGAAATAGTTTAACACTATCTTGTTGAATCTATTGTACACTCTCTTCCTACCTTGCAATAAGACCAAACTCTATCCTGTTAAACCTAGGGCTATCTGTTCCAGATACGGAAAGAGCTAAGAACTTATTAAGTAATTAGTCAGGGCAGAGCTGCTAACGTAAAACATACTATTAAGTTAAAGCAACTCATAACACCTTATAGGCTTCTTATTATAATAACGGAGTTAATTAACGCCCTTTACCCCTAAAGAAGCGCGCGCGAGTTAATAATGAGATTTTAAAGATTATTACCAAATATACTACTCCAAAAAATAAGGTGGAGCAGGGCAACGATAAAGATAATGAGTATAAGAAGTAGGCGAAATTAAAGCCTGTTGATGCACAACACCTATATACTAGAGATCTAATTTAGTACTGGTTAAGTTAGGCTTCAGGGTTTCCGCGCCTATTAAAGATAGCCTTTGATATTCTTACAATCCCTGCATTAAGCGCTAATTGTAAGTGTATGTTTAGTAAGCTTGGCAATCTTTTAGAGATGAGAAGAATACAGATAAAGCCCCAGTTAATAGCTGCTATTATATGTAGTAAGGTGTGAATAAAGAAGCCCTGGGGGCAGCAAGCAGGTATGTGATTATATGCGTACGTGGTTTATTTACTGATAAATTCGCAGCCAAATTGACCACTACGCCAGAAGGAGCTATCACTGAAGACCCTATGGCAGCTGCACACATCGACAACTACATATGGGATGAAGATTCAGGCGATGAAGGCTACTCTGCTGCGTAGGGCAGCAAAATATATGTATTAGTAAGCTCCAGCAATCAAGCAATCAATTATCAATCAATCTTCGTGGGATCTGACTAAACAATCAATCAATCAATTGACGAGGGCGACAACGAGCAATCAATCAAGTGGAAGGCGATTTGGATTGATTGATTGCTTGTTAGCGAGTCTGCTCTATCTACTAATTATGTAAAGCTTCCAGCGATGTCTCTGTAAGAAGATGCTTAGGGCTAAGGATCTATTTCCCTAGCTAGAGGCATTTTTGCATTAATTCCATAATGATATTCTGTTCATCGCAGCGTTGAGACTTCAATGTAAATGCGAGGTCGGCCATGCCAGTCTGCGTGTCTGAATGCTTCGCTCCAAGCACCATCAACCTTTCTTGTGCTTCCAGCTCTTCAGCCTCTTCCCACCGATGTTGATTCTTGTACGTTAACGCTAGGTTGGCCATGCTAGCCAGCGTGTCTGGATGCCCCTCCCCAAGCACCCTTGATCTTTTCTCCATAACTTTCAGCCCTAGCTTTTCAGCCTTTATCCACTGATGTTGATCCCTATACGTTAGCGCCAGACTATCCATACTAACTAGTGTGTCTGGATGCTCCTCCCCAAGCACCCTTAATCTTGTCTCTGTAACTTTTACCCCCAATTTCTCTGACTCTTCCCACCGATGTTGATACCTACACGTTAACGCCAGGTTGGCGACACTGGCTAGTGTGTCTGGATGCTCCTCCCCAAGCACCCTTGATCTCGTCTCCATAACTTTTACCTCCAGATTTTCAGCCTCTTTCCACTGATATTGACCCTTGTATGTTAACGCTAGGTTGGCTATACTAGCTAGCGTATCTGGATGTTCCTCCCCAAGTACCCTTGATCTCGTCTCCATAACTTTTACCTCCAGCTTTTGAGCCTCTTTCCACTGATATTGACCCTTGTACGCTAACGCTAGATTGGCTATACTGGCCAGCGTGTCTGCATTGTCTACCCCCAGCACCCGTTTTCTTGTCTCTGTCACTTGCTTGAACAACTTCTCTGCCTCCTTCCATTGCTGCTTTCCCTTGTATACTAGCCCGAGCTTATTCATACTCTTCACTGTGTGCGGATGTTCTTTTCCAAACATCCTCTCATAACCCCGTATTGCTTCTTGAAGCCTCTTTTCTGCATTCTCGTACTCCTCAGCATCTTCTAATATCAGTGCCATGTTCCACAGTCTAGTCGCTTGATCTGCCAGTCTTGGATTTAAGCTCTCTGGCCCTTGACTAACCGTCTTCAGCAAGGTTTCATATTCCTCTTGGTCTTGAAATTTCCCCAGAGACTTTTCCCACTTCCACACCAGTAGGAAGTCGTGCGGGAAGTTTGTTACCAAAGGAAAAAGCGCTCGCCCCCTGGCACCTTTCCTTTGCGTTCCTGTGTCCTCTAGAGGAGTGATTGCTATCATTATAATAGCAAGATAATCCTTACTTGGTCTGATGATTGTAGGTTGTGAAGCTCCTCGTAGAAGGCAAACGAGGTCACCCTGTCGGATGGGCTTCGCCGAGACCTGGAGAGTCCAGCAAGCGCTCCATTCCATCTTGTCCCCTAAGTACCTAGGCGTGTTCTTGAAAGTGATATCCACGACCTGTTTATCGTCCCAAGAAATATGGCTCTTTACTAAGGATACCTTGCCAAGAATACAGCCCTTGCTCTTAATCACTGCCATCTCCCTATCATCCCAAGTCTCTGCAGATACCTGGCCATAGAGAAGGTACTCAATAAGGTGCTTAAAAAGTCTCCCCCATGGAATCCTGTAATCGGGTGATAAGCCAGCTGCGCTGGGATTATCAGAGCTCATGCCGAGCAAGGCATATACTTTATCGCAGCGCTCAGTAGCCTCGTGAGTGTGGTACATGTCTATTAACTCACATAGAGGGCGTATATCTAGAGAGACTTTGTCTGACGAACTCCTGGCGTGTTTAGGCCGGAAGATTGATCCTCTTATTAGGTAGGTTACTGAACGGATTAGACTCTGCAAGCCTGGACAAGTGGCGTAGGAGAGCCGTAATGGCCTTAGACCTAAGCAGAAGGCATATCCGTCAATATCCTTGGAACCACACATGATCAGGATATGTCGAGCTGCGGCGACTTCCTGAAGCACCTGGACCAAGTATTAGTAGTTTTGTAGATATTACTGAGCGCCTGCTCTCTTACCCATATGCGCCGAAACCACGGTCTTTGAAGCAGCGCAAGGATTGCTTGCTGGTTCTTTTTTTCTCCAGAAGGATTCGTAGACTCATTGCCTGCGGCAACGCGTATTTCCTCGAGCGCTCCATCGCTATCGTCTGCCGCTATTCCAAGCCAAACAACAACACGGTTTGCTTTACTGTAGATCTCCGCCATAAGCTGGACCTGACGACCTCGCTCTTCCCAATCTGCTTGATTGATGCAAACAGCATCTACCCATATGATTCGTTCAATGGTGCAATCTCGAAGATGAGATAGCGCTGCGTAAAGGTTTACGGTGACGGGGAAATCATGATTGTCTATGGATATAGACTGAAGCTTATCCGAATCGCCCCATACGTAAGATAAAGCCTCGTACAGGTGAGTCCCTGTGTGGTCGTCCAGGTCGGGTTGTTCGTACTTTCCCCGTAGAGAGTAGTTGAACAGTTGGCATTGTATGGGGGCAGCCTTGGCTTCATGAGGCATTAGGCGAAGCAGGCGAATGCTGTGAAGCCCTGAAAGCTTAGAATGACTGTACAAAGACATCGCATAAGACATCGTACACAAATACTTGAACTAGCGTATGTCTGGTATTTCTGACGGGTAGTTTGACGAGCCTAGCGATATAATTCGCCTAAGCCATCTTTGTGTTGCCTAGTAATCCAAGTGGATGATTTCAGCACGGCCTAGGTCACATGAGTGGGTAAACCTGCATTGGTCAGCACGTAATGCTCGTACACGCCACTGGGACTAGCAGGGAGGGTGGCTGACCCACGCCAGCCATAGGGTTGTGCGGTGGCGATTTCTGTAGACAGTTCTAGAGAGCTGAGTTGGTGACTGGAGGCACGGCCAAAGTTGAGTCAGGTCGCCAGGACTGTAGGGTTGGGGCCCGTGTGCCATGGGCTCCGCACAGCCACAGGCTGGGCTCTTGACCGATTTGACTATATTACATAGTACTAATTACGTAAGACGTGCGGGATCGTATCGTACTAACCTATATTAACGATTACTTTTATTAAAGGTACTAACATCCCCACATGGGCCGCCTAGCGGCCCGCAAGGGTGTAGGAATCAACGAACGAACGAACGAACGAAGGTACTAACATACGTGGCGACCTTGCGTAAATCTCCGTACAATAGCAGCTATAGTACTAATAGCGGCTTTTAAACACTATAGTAAAGTTCGCAGGCTTAGATAGAACTATTCTATAAGTTTTAGTAGCGGCAAGAGTGTGATGATAGTGTTATAGCTGGAGAAGTCTGTTTCACGACAAATAGAGACTCTCTACAAATCAGGCGCGGCAACAACAACGCGATAGTAATTTTTGGGTGCGAAGGTACTTACACGTTTAGGATTACCTATGGCATACGTACAACGTTAAAATATAATAGATACTAAAGTATGTGCATAGTTTGAGTAGTGCAAAGTTGAAGTACCCCTCATTTTTCTCGGCGCGGGGGGTTTCTCGACCTGCTGGGATGGACGGTAACGCTCCTTAAGGAAATGGCATTTATGGAGGGGTATTTTAGAGGCATCTCAGCGTTTGACTCGGAGATTCGATGTATAAAGCGAGGATTTTCGTTTTACCATCCCCGCGTACCAACCTCCAACACCTCCATTCTGCACAAACTCTCTCGCCCTTGCACAAATACTCCTAAATTCATATCTCAATCGTTTTGCAAGCTTCTCTGTATTATCACACATATGTGGCGGTCCACTACTCCTACATAGTGGTCCTTTGCTTCGGCCACATGTCTGATCATTACGCTCTGTCGACATTGTAGACGGGTCCAAATCACAAATTATCAAGGCAAACCCATCGGCAAATGACTGAATGCCTTTCGCGATCCCTTCTCTTAGGGTTGCAAAGATTTGGCATTCTTGACTCCTTGGACTCGCTGGATCAAATAGGCAAT
Source organism: Zopfia rhizophila CBS 207.26 (assembly GCA_010093925.1). NCBI lineage: Eukaryota > Fungi > Ascomycota > Dothideomycetes > Zopfiaceae > Zopfia > Zopfia rhizophila. The sequence goes on from ML994646.1 coordinate 1,120,096, forward strand.
GAGGGTAAGCTTGACGCGCTGCTGGAGAGTGTTTGTAACCGAGTGCAGGGAATCAATGATGTAGCATCCCATGATTAATTAAATGAGTGGAAGACTCGATCTATATACACAATCGAGGTGGATTGTACGTAAGAGCGTACGTAGGAGTGTACGCAATCAGCTGACGCCGTAAGGGTCAGAGGTGAGAGATGGCGAGAGCACTACTTGATGACAAAGAGCGCTACTCGGTGACAGTGTTCCCAACTGATGCAGGTCTCCAAAACCTCACACTTAACAGGTTATTATAATTGGCATTAACACTTCTCCAATTCCGCTACCACAGTTCAATAGAACCGCTCCAACGAGGTAGAAATATCCTCTCCCATGCAGTTCGCAGCGAGACACCTTATGACGATCTCGGCGTGTCAGCACCCATCCTGAGAGGAAGGTCAATTTGGGCATGTTTGATCAAACGCTGTTGAAACTCGATTGGCGGAAACTGGACTCCATCACTCAGACTGTATCGTGTCAGGCGGTCCCATACACCGATCTCGAATAATGCAACTCCGAGACCGTATATATCATACTGCCGATTGAATCGTGGTAGGAATGGCGATGAATCGTGGAGATTTGGGTGCCTGTATAGATCTAGATTGATCTCTTCAGTTTCCAGTTTCGGAGATTGCCCTTCCGGATCATCCGGTCGCGAGATGCCGAATCCGCCGACCATGCATAAGCCGGCAAGCCAATGGATGAAAAGGAGGATTGATTGTCTGAACTAAGACTTCTGAGCTGCCATTTATATGAGAGATTGCAGGCGAAGGCAATTGCCGAAGCTTGTGTGCAGCTATTGCACTGTGTGGAGGGAAACCAAGGTGCCAGCGAAGGATAGTGCAAGGCCAACTTTCTCTTCTAGTGCTGCTGCTTGATCCCGAACAATCTTTCGGTTTCCTAATAGTGGAGAGAGAATTGCCGGAGGCACGGTGCTATTAATTCCGTTTGGGAGATTATAAACTAAGTCAAATGCCCCTAGTATTGGCCAGATGGTATTAAATGCTATTGTCACGGTAACCATCTGTGACACAAGGGCCTTCTGAGGAAGCCTTCCCCACAAGCCCTCTTTCTGTATCACATGTTTACGCATTGGCCTCGCGCTAGCGCACAAGCCCTCG
>ML994646.1:1123559-1233678 GCA_010093925.1 Zopfia rhizophila CBS 207.26
TTGACCTTAGGTAGTGAGTACTGAGATAGCACCGTCCGCGAAACATTCGGGTATGTGGCCGTAGAGCTTATTACGTTGCGGCTCTGTCATATATAGCTAGTATGGACGGCTAACTTGAAGAACAGCATCGTTCACGACCGCATACTTATGCACTACTTTAAACCACAATTGGACATCTCTAGATGTAAGCGTAGTCGACGTGACAAACGGTCAACAGTGTTTGTCGCTCCCTAACTGGAAGGCCTAGCTTAGGCTAGCTAGACTTCTATGGCTTAGGCGGTGCCTCAAGGTGACGTATTCGGCACGTTCGGTTACCTATTTTTCCTCCTAAGACTATCAGTGGACTTGATTCTGAAGTCTCGACGGTAAAGTATACTCTCTCGACGTCCGGTTCTGTTAACTTGTCTATCGGACACACGTCGATAACGTGACACACCGTCCCACTTTGGTTTCCACGGTCGCTTCCTATCACTTTGATTCCGGTTGAAAGCAGAAGATCACGACGACGAACTAGGGCTTGTTAGAAAGCCAAAGGATTATCGACCTCTCTCTTAACGGCCTCCGTGCCACGATAATTAAGGCAAACCCTCTAATATTTGATTCAGTTTACGGGGATCATAACCGGTCTACCATAATTTACGCTAAGCAGTGCCATTGGTAGACACTGTGTTCCCGGACAGACTCCTTACAGGCAAGAGGGTGTTCGGGAGAAAGACGATAGTGTACAAATGCGTAACCGGAGCGCGATCCGCGTTGTTCGGGAGCCGGGGTTTATAAAGTCGAGTGTTGAACAGTACAAGAAGGAAAGAAGTGCGTTACAGAACCTTACGTAGTGGACCATGATATGAATCGTTAATTAGTTGCGAGGAGTAACTCGTGAACTGGGAGACGAACATCGTGGTGGCACTGTAATGCAATGCAGAAGTGATTAAAGAATATTATCTATTGGACCTGGAATGACTTTAGGAGTCCCTGGAATGGAGAATTGAATGCTGAGACTTCCGCTCATTGCTTAGTGAATATCTGTGGAATCACTCCGTTCTTTGGGTTGTACTTCTCTCGTATTTTTGAGAAGTATGATTCGAATTATTCTATTTCGTTCGCAGATAATCGAATTGGGGGATAATAATGATAGAGGACAGTGGCTTAATCGCGGAGATAGTGTAATCCGGGAGATAGTGTGTTCCGGGAGGTAGTGTACTCCGGGAATAGTGTAGTCCGGAGGTTGTGTAATCCGGGGGTGACGTAGTCGTCCAACATGAGAGAATGCATGTTAGGTGGAGCTAACACATATATCTAGCTCAAAAGGTGAGTAAATTAACTAGTACCCAACGATATAAACTAAGGGACGTGAGCCAATGTCAATACTCGGGCCGAGCACGACAATTAGAAGACGCGCTGATCATATGGCTGCGAATGTGTTAGAAAGTCGTAGAGTAGCGATAACAGTTAGAAAACGTATGAAGGAGTCGTGAAGAAAACTAAATGAGGAGTAGTGATGGTACCGATGTAGAAATCAATACTAGTTTCTGCGCAAAAATGCTACTGAAGGAATGTTCAACTCGGTGGTCTCGTCACAACAGAATAGTGGAGCTTTCTGATGGTGTTAACCAACAAAAAACAGTTCCAACGCCGTGACTTCTGACCTCACACCCAGAATGTAATTAGGACTAGAACATTTTCTACTCGACAGTTTCTTGCTAGGGGATTTCTTCGGAAATGGATCCCTCTAGGTCGGTCGTGTCGATCTGCGGTTGCCCTGCCAGGTTCTATTACGCCGTCGTAGGTATTCCCTGGACCTGTCTCTAGCCGATCGATAAATATCGAGTCTCAAAAGGTACATAGCAGCTACTAGGAAGACCATCAAGTTAACGAGTAGTCTCTCTCGGGAACGTCTCTAAAGGTACGAAAAAATCGCCCTGTTAACAAAAGTACGGTATAAACCTTACATAAGAACAAGAATGAAGAAGAATGAAGAACGACTTCCAGAATACCGTCGTCGAAGAACATAACCGCAAAGCGGAGACCGACTTACTGGGAGACTTCACGATCTACGCAGCGGTAACAGACTACCGCTAAGTACGTTAGCAGAAGATCTACACAGACCCCACCCGTCAACGACTAAACGAAACAGAAAACAGCCGCACCGACCGTTTCCCGGACAGTTTCTCGAACCACCTTACGAAACACGACCTCGAACATTTAGTTAAGGAAGGTCCAAGTCTAAGTACCGCATTACCGGTCAAAGTATTAGCTATTGGTAAAGTCCGCGACCTTAGCCGACAAGTTACTGGACTTAATACAGAAGTTCCCGTAGAGACTGATCGTTCGGATTCCAGACACCTAACCGCAGCGCCATCAGCAAAAGTACCTTATACTGCAGAGAACATGCTTAATGGAGCGGAAAGAGTCCCTAGGTCTACGCTATCTATAAACAACTTAGCATCGGTTGGTTCATCGGCTATTTACGAGCCCTTAGGTCAAAGAAAGGGAAACCTTAGAAGAACAAGTCTCGTATACGAAATGTGGGGGTATGAGAGTCTACAAGGTACCCACCTTCGGACGGTATCTGATAGAGTATCCCACATGCGGTCGGTTAGACGAGTAATCCGCAAGCCAAGTCTTCTATCCGACGTGTTTCCTTATAGAGACCCCCGGTTAAGTCGACCGTTAGCTCGAAGTTCGACGTAACGGGAACGCGCGACTTAGTCGCAAAACGGACTTGCGAGTCGTCGTGGTAAAACGAGTCCCCATATACCTCTGGACTCAAGGTCGAACTAAGGAAGAAGAAATGTGGTAGGGAAATGTACCAACGGACAAAAATGGTATAGGAACGAGTAGTAGTCAGGGTTTCGGTTTATTATAGCTATGGTTTAAGTGCGAAATAGAGACGACGATCTCTAAACTACCGACCTTGCTGCCACCGAAACAGATGTACACGGTCACATTCTTGAGCCAACATAAATGACTGACACAGCATGCTTACGTCCTACATTGCCACCGGTAATATTCGAAGCATGCTCTCGAGATATTACAGCTGCCGTTAAGAAAGTTTTCCGAACGGACGACCCTTAAGCGCTAGCCACGAAGCTCTGTGGCAGACTACGTCAAAGCAGAGACATGTGTGTGATGTAAGCAAGTACCGACCACGAGAAAGAGGTAGTCATTCTTGATACGGAGCTCAAAACCGTCCGTCTACTAGCTAACGGACGAACGATCCTAATGCGCCAACTCGGCTTGGTGGACATTCGAAACAGGATATTTGAGAAATGTGAAGCAAAATTGACAAATGATGGCTCAATTTACTAGGATTTTGAATTGTTACACTGTGGTTACTCTCCTTGTTACTCTCATTTTCCTATCCAATTTGCTTGTTTAGGCTTAGCGTCTTTTCTTTGAGCCTCATCATTCGTTTACAGCCTATACTATGGCTCGTACAAGCTGAGGGAGTGTGTCACCGAATAGCGCCTCTATCACATTAGGCCCTCTATCACACAAGGCCCTCCATCACATGAGGCCCTTATCACATCAGGCCTCCAACACATTAGGCCCCTACTGCATCAGCAGGTTGTACTCTCTTACGTACAATCCACCTCGATTGTGTATATAGATCGAGTTTTTCACTCATTTAATTGATCATGGGTTGCTACATTGATTCCCTGCACTCGGTTACATCTCCCCTGTTAAAGAAAGTCTAGCTCTTGTTACTGGTTTATTTAGAAGTGGCTTAAGTCCTATAACTCTGACCTTACCTATAACTACAACTAGTACCTATCTTTAAGTTCCTTAAGTTATGATTAGGAATGTGAGATTAATTATTACACTAGAACCTACTACACCACTAATAATAACGAAATCTGACTATTTACTTAACCCCTTAATATTTACCAGAAAACAAAAAGACCTACGCATTTTTATTAGGAAACTTAACTATAAGCTTAAAGATAATACTAACTAATATTCTACTAAACGCTCTTAACTTCTATATGCATATTTAAGACTAGAGAAGGACCCAGTAATATTTATAGACTCTCTTATAAATAAGGATATATACTTAGTAGAATAATTAATTATTTTTCTATAAGCTATATATAGAGACCTAAATAGAAAACTCACTATCTTAAATAAGCTTAATTCATTTTACTAAAGATAAAAGAGTTTTATTATTTATTTTACTAAATTCTATAAACTAGCTGCTGACACTAGACTAAATGAAATTAGTTTAATTACTTAGCTAAAAAGGTCGTTAAATAACAATCTCTACTAAGTAATAATAGGTATTAAAATTTCTAATATATTAAATAACTATGCTAACTGACTATTTTTATATAATAATAATCTTTAGTGTCTTTTTTTACTACGTCTTGCTAGGCTATAATCTGTATTATAAAAAGATTTTAATATTATAGAAATTAATATCTTTAACTACGTTTTTATATTATAAGTTGCTAACTTACTAACGTAAATTATACTAGTAATAAGCTGTTTAACTGCTTATATAACACTTAGTAGTTCCCTTACTTCCGGATTAGATAGCTTGTTAGACTTAGTGGAAGTTAGTTAACTCAGTAGAGTGTAAGAAGGAAGTAATATAGTAAGTTAAGATTTAACAGGATAGTATTAAACTATGTTACTTAAGGTGTGAATCTTAATTTTAGAGTAACTATAAAGAATCAAAAGTATCCACAAGTCGTCTAACGTCTCATACTTATAGTAAATCCTCCGTGCGTACATTATATCATGGTTGACAGTATGTTGAATACTATCAGAAGCTGTTAGAGATGTCAGAGCCTCTGGTATCTTCTGATATCTCTGGCTGCCAAGCCTTACCTCATCACGTGGCTGAATGCTCCCAATCCACTGGCATGGTTCCGTATCTCTATCCTCACTTTTTGGCCCGTGCTTTGGCCTGTGCCAATGCGTCCCGTGCCCGCTTACAATTCTTTCTTTCCAGCTCGAACATACGTTTCTATTCTAAGGCTTTATTGGCTGTAGTTACTAGTTCCTTCAGCTCCTTAGGTATAGTTACCTTCTTGTTACCGTCTGTAACACTATCCCCCTCTTCTAAGTCTTTATCTTGGAAGATAGTTTCTCCCTTCTATAAGCAGTATAAAGGCAGCAGGTCCTCTACTCTATGTTCCAGACTATAAGACTCTTAACTCTCTTTCTTCCCTGCCTAGCTTCCTAATGATGACACGTCCTACATCGTCTCTAATACGTGCTTGCCGCCTAGCTTCTCGGATCTATAGTGAACCCCATCACATACCGACACCTTACTTGAACTGTTCCTGCTGAGGCGACGACTGCCTTATGAACCTGAGTTCTAGTCATTACTCAGCCTGTAACAATCGCAACGTAAAATGCAATCTAATTATTTCGTAACCGGAGTGGGATTATCTTAACTGTGATAAGAACAAGCTCTGTTATTAGCTTAAGAAAGCTGAAGAGGATGCCCTAGAGGCCTGTTCCCATGCCCTCCGGCTTCGTCATGAGCTCATAAAAGTAGATTCAAAAGAGAAGGAAATGTTTAATCAAGAGATGACCTCAATTCGTGAGGTCCAGGCTCTTAAGGAGGAAGAGGCTTATTCTTGAGGCTATAAAGCTTATATACTGTAACCCGTAATGTCCGATGTCAGCTCGCCCTCTTTCTCAGATTTTAAGTAGAATATTCTATATTCTTCTTATTTATTAGATGCGTCCCTGGAGCAAGCGTTCGCTAGCTCATCCAATAATACTAATTAATTAGCTCTAAACTGTTCTTTAAGTTCCTAACTGGCTCTTACGTATTATCTTTAAGTCCGTATTCTTTCTATCTGACCAGATACTTCCACTAACGCCTAAACTGCTGGTAGTCTAAAATTCGTTAGACCTTATACTTAGTTGTGTCTTTTTTAAGCTTAAGTCTTATCTATAGCTTAGCATTCAGTAGTGCTGGTTCTAATTTTGAAATATGAAAAACTAAGTGAATTCTCATGTCCTTAGGTAGTTGTAGTTCATAATTCATAGGTCCTATTTATCTTTTAATCTTAAATAGTCCTAACTTGACGTGATTCAGTTTTCTTGATGGTTATTTTATTTCTAAATTTTTTTATAGCAGGAAAACCCTATCCCCCTCTTTAAAGATTGGTCCCTTAACTCTAGATTTATCTTTCTATTGCTTGCTGAGAACTCCTTTCTAGGTAATTTTTCTTACTATTTCCTAGTGAAGTTATTATAATTTGTCGACTTTTATCCTTGCTGATTTTAATATCTTGTTTAGAATCTATAGTTCTCGATAAGCCGTAGGCTCATAACCATAATTCGTAAAGAATAGTAATTTTCTAGTGGTTGATGACTTTGCAGAGTTATATACAAACTCAGCTATCAGTAGTAAGTTAATCTAATTATCTTATTATTCGTTAACATATATTTGTAGGTATTATTCTAGTGTCTGATTTGTCTATTCTGTTTGTCTATCCGTTTATAGATAAAAGGCTGTTAAGAGGTGATGTTTAGCTCCTAGCTTTTCTATAAACGTCTTTTAGAATATTAATGTGAACAGTTTATCTCTATTTATAATAAATTCTCATGGTAATCCATGTTATGCAATTAATAGCCTAATGAGTATAGTTACTAATTTATCTACTTTAATCTCTATATATGTTAGTTTAAAGTATGCGTACTTTATAAGTCGGTTTATTATAACTAATATCATATCATACTATTAACCTTAAAAGGTGGTTGTTATCGGTATTCCTGTGATAAAGTCTATTATAACTAATTCCTATAGTTAGTCTGGTAAAGGAATTAGTTACATAAGTCCGTATTTCTTATATCTTAATGCCTTATTCTTTTTGCATTTAATGCACTCTAAGAGAATATTTCTGACCTTTTTCTATATTCCTAGAATCTAAAAATGTCTGTTAATCTGTTCCACAGTTTTTTTAATTCCTTAATGTCTATGCATTTTAGCTGAATGTTAGTCTTTAATAAGTTCAGTCTATAATACTTCTAGTACGAAAATAGTTCCGGTTTCGTGCTATTATAGTCGTTTATAGTTGTATTCTCTAATCCGTTTTTACCATGTGTTCTTGATAATAACTACTATCTTAATATTTATTTATAAGCTTTCTAGGGATCTATCTGATTTTTATCTAAGTATTATATTATAAATCTCTAGTATATTCTTTATGTGGTCTGCTCTTTAACTGAGTGCATCAGCCACTATATTCTCTTTCCCTAATTTATAAAGTATTTAAAAGTTGAATGTAGAAACTAGTTCCTATTATCTAACCTATTATTAATTTAACTTCTTTATTATCATAAATGCCGTTAGATTCTTGTGGTCTAAATATATAATAATTTAATACTTAATTCCCTCTAAGTAATGTCTCTATTTTTTAAATGCTTAAACTATTACTAATAGTTCCTTATTATAAATATCATAATTTAACTTGATAGTTGTAAGCTTGTGAGATAAGAAGTTTACTAAGTGCTTATATTTATTATTCTATATTTATAGTAAAATAGCTTCTATAGCTCTGTCTAATATATCTATATATATCTCCATTTAAAGTCATGAATCGAATATCTTTAATATTAGTAGTTGTTAGAATATTTTCTTTAGTATTATAAAAGCGTTTTCCTCGGGTTATTCCTACTTAAATTATTAATCTTTTTTAAGTAATTCCGTTAAGAGTGCTGTAATTTTTAAATAGTTCTTAATAAATTATCTATAGAAACCTGTGAATCCGAGAAAAGAATGAACTTCTTTTATGTTTATTAGTGTTAGCTAAGATAGAATATCTTTAGCTTTATCTAAATTAACTACTATTCCGTTTTAGGATACTAAGTATTTTAAAAACTTGACTTTAGTCCTGTAGAACACACATTTCTTTATCTAAATATATAACTTATATTTCTTAAGCTTTTGTAATATCTTTTTAGTATACTTAACGTGTTCTTTTAGCATTCTATTTATATATACAAGCATATTATTAAAATATACTATTATAAATACGTCTAGGTATTCCCTTAGCATATAATTAATAATTGTCTAGAATGTTACTAGTGCGTTTGTGAGTCCTATTAGTATAACTAAGTATTTAAATAATTTATATCTTATTTTAAATACTGTTATCTATTCGTGTCCCTTAGCTATTCATATCTAGTAATATCTATTCTTAATATTAAAAAGACTAAACTATTTAGCTTCTTTAATTTTATCTATAAGTTTTAATATTAGCAGTATTAGATAACAATTCTTTACTATAGCTTCATTTAGGTATTTATAGTTAATATATAACTATAGTTTTTTATTCTTTTTTAGTATAAAAAGTATTAGTGATGCTATCTTGCTTTAACTGGTTTATATATATCTCTTTTATTAATTTTCTTACAAGAATTTCCGTAATTCTTCCTGTTAGTGTATGGGTACTTAATATAATAGTTCTTATTAGCCTATCTAAGTAAATACTTAGAGCTTAAGCTTTAGCTAATCTAGTTACTATTATTAACTATTTACTAAGATAGCTAGCAGGCATTATATAAGCAGACAGCCTTATATAAATTATTAGTAGTTAATTAGCTTAATATAATAATTAACTGATTTTACTAACTTTACTTACTAATAGTTCTAGTTTTAAATACGCTCCTTCTTTAAGCGTGATTTTATAGTTCTAGTTCTAGTATTCTAGTAATTAGTCTTTAGCTTTTTTAAAAAACCATTCTCTAAATTCCTCTTAGTATTTATTTAGCATAATAAATATAGTATTATGAAGTATTACTTTCTTTATCTATATTATAGCTTTTATTTATTACTATCTGTAGTAGTCTCTTCTGGTTTTTATAGACTTTATTTTCTAGTTAATTATTAGGTTCTATCACGCTAGCTAGTTCTATCCTAAGATAAAATCTTTACTACCTAAATTTATAATTTTAATACAGCAGTTATCTATGTAACCTGCTGCCTTAATAGTTATATTTCTTATTTTAAGATTAATTAGATTTTCTTTAAATATTATTGGACTATTATCTATGCGTCTTACTTACATAGGTTTATCTAAAACTCTAGTTAGTATCTAGTATCTTTATATTTACTTATTTAATATAAGTGTTTTACTAGCCTTACTGTTTATAAGCGCTAGTATTTATTTACTATTAATATATACGTCTATATATAACTTATTTTCGTATTTTCTTTAGTTTAGTTATGTGTATATAATTAATATATTATTTCTAATCTTTAGTTCTTAGCTCTTTAGTAGCTTAGTTATAATCTATTAGTTTTCTAGTTTTTTATCTATTACTAACTCCTAAGTGGTAGTTATTTCTTTAGTGTTTTTTTTTAAGTCTATAGATTAAGTATCTCTAGAGTTAGCATGCTTCTCTATTAAGTATTTTATATATATTTTTAGTTTATTCTCCGTGATCCTAGCACTTCCATTCTAAGAAATATTTTTAATATATAAGTTTTTTGTGTAAGTCTGTAGCTAACTATCTTTCTTAATAATATTTAGTCTAGTATAGTCTATATCCCAGTTAATATAGTCCTATAATAACTATTTGTGTTTATTTGAATTTAGGTCCTGTAATTTATTCTCTAAATTCGTATAAACTAGTTCTTACTATAAGTTAAGTTTTTTCTTATTTACTAGTTATTATAACACTTTTCTTATCTTTAGTTTTTTAATATGTATAGCGTGTTTATTCTATTTATAGTCTCTTCTTATATAGTTAAAAGCTATATATATCTAGTATTTCTTTTTTATTATTTTATTTACGGCGTTTTTGTCTTGTATTTATAATATTAATAAAAAGTTTTTTTCTTTCTTTTTGCTCTAATCCTATCCCAATTCCGGATATCCAATAGAGTAATAGTATATTATATTAGTTATAACTAGTATAAGTAGCTGTTAATAGATCTTATTTATTTATATAGCTAGTTTTTATCTAGTTAGTTTTTTATATTACTTGTTTTCTATTAATTATAGTGTTTATTAGTATTTATATATTCCGTCTCCTAAAATAACTCTCTAGTGTTTAGTAATATAGTATTCTTTTTAGTAGTATTCTAATTTATATATCTAATAGTGTCCCTAGTACACGCGCTGTATAATTATTATAGATATAAGTTTTTTACCTATAGTTTCTTAATTCTTTTTTTATCTAAATTTCTAATCTTCCTTATGGAATAGTCTACCTTTCTATTTTATAATTTCATAAAATCTTTACGTTTCCTTCTTGGTTTCTGTATTATATTATTAAACTGCTATTTCTTATATTATAGTAATTATATTACTAAGTTATCCTTCTAAGTAATTCTTAACTTATTAATACAGAACTTTATATTCTTATCTAAGATGTGTATGGTTTCTATATATCTAGTATTATTCTTTCTAGATTCTCTTTATAATTATTTTTTCTATTATAGTGTCCTTTACTTATTCTACTTAAATTATAGTAATCTTAATATCTTTAGGTGCTTTAGTCTAGATGTAAGCTTTTTTAGCATCTAATTATTACTACTTATAGTCTTTAATAAAGTATTTCTATTTTTTATATTCTAAGCAGGCTTTATGTGTATAGTGTTCTATTTATTCTTTAGCTTACTTCTCTTATTTCTTTTCTATATATACCTATTTAATGTTAATGTTTATTACATTATAAGTCTAGTTATCTTTTCTGTTCTTTTTTAGTGCGTGGATTATTAATCTCTTATGTACCTTTTTTTCCTACTCTTATTAGTACTAATAATTATTAATAGTTACTACTTATTTAATAATTTCTAGTAAGATACTTAATTGTTTTTCTTTAGAGATTTTATTCTTAATTTTATCTTTTAGTTTCTTATAGTATATCATAACTAGTAGTTAGTCTACCTAATTAAGTCGTAATTAGATTTATTTAAACTCTATAGTATAATTAGCTACTAATATATATTACTTAAGTTACTAAAGCTTTTAAATTATCTCTATTTCTTATTAATTTCTTTAAAGATAATAGTTATTTCTTATTTGAAATATTTATAACTCTTAAAGGCTTATTATATATTACTATTATAATTAGCTAATCCTATCACTTCTAAATTAGAATCTCTATTAATAAGATAGTTTCTTACTAGTAGTTTAAACTATTATATAGCTCTACTTATTATGTTTATACCAGCTACTAAGATCTAATCTTAATTAATTAGAAATAATTTCTAATTAAATTAATAGTAGAGGTCTATTACTGTTATGAAGGTTTTAAGTTTATTTTAATTTCTATTAAACTTTTTAAGAGGTTATATCTTTACCGTACCTCCTTTCTAGACTACTATAGCTTATTATTTAGTCTTAATCTACTATTATAGGTTTACTAAAGTATTATATAACTTTATAATAGCTACTTTTTACTTTTAGATAACTTATTATATACTCTTCTATTCTCTAGATATACTTTTAGTTGTAGATAAAGATTCTATTATAACTTCTTTCTTATTACTACTTTCTTTTAATAAATAAAGTTCTTGTTTGTCCTTGTAGTAGGTTATTATAGATATTTAATAATTAGTTATTAGAATTCTATCTAACAGTTCTTTTTATTTTCTTGAGGTGGTAGTTATAATATTATAAGTTACTAACTTACTAACGTAAATTATACTAGTAATAAGCTATTTAACTATTTATATAATACTTAGTAGTTTCCTTGCTTCCGGATCGGATAGCTTATTAAACTTAGTAGAAGTTAGTTAACTCAGTAGAGAGTAAAAAGAAAGTAATATAGTAAGTTAAGATTCAATAAAATAGTATTAAACTATATTACTTAAGGTATAAATCTTAATTTTAGAGTAACTATAAAGAATTAAAAGTATTTATAAGTTGTCTAATGCCTTATACTTATAGTAAATCCTCCATGCGTACATTATATTATGGTTGATAATATATTAAATACTATTAAAAGCTATTAGAGATATTAGAGCTTCTGGTATCTTCTAATATTTCTAGCTACTAAGCCTTGCCTTATCACGTAGCTAGATGCTCCCAATTCACTAGCATGATTTCATATCTCTGTCTTTGCTTTTTGGCTCGTGCTTTAGCCTATGCTAATATATTCCATACCTACTTATAATTCTTTCTTTCTAGCTTAAATATATGTTTCTATTCTAAGGCTTTATTAGCTGTAGTTACTAGTTTCTTCAGCTTCTTAGGTATAGTTGCCTTCTTATTACCGTCTATAACACTTTATTAGATTAGCTAAATAAGAAGCCAAAAAGCGTAATAGCTAATATTTTAAATATAATAAATATAATTATATTTCCTAAAACAACTCTATTCTCCTACTAGAACTCTAATTTATAAGCTTATTCTAACTCTAATAAGTAACCCATTTCTGTTCTTTCTCTAAATTTAAATTTTCTTATAGATAAAAATGCTTTTAAATTTCTTAAGCTAGCTTATTAAAAGCTCTATTCTAGTATTAAGTTACTCCTTAGAATATTTCTAATATTAGATTTCTATTAACTTTTAGACTTCTCACCTAGTAACTGACTCTTAGAATTATTAAGTAAATATTTTATATATTATCTAACAAGATAGCTTATCTTACTCTATTACTACTTTAATTAATACTAAAGTAACTAGTATAGATTATATTAGTAGATTTTTAGTTAGTATCTAAAAACTTTATCTCTTATTACTTTTAAACGTTCTATATTCTACTAGTTTTAATAGTAAATATTTTAAAGAGAGTTATATCTTATATACTATTAATATAACTCTTTACTATATAAATTATATTAAGAAAATTTGTCTTTTTATAATTGCTATAGGAAACTATAAATTAATTTTTAGCTAATTTTAAATAAGAAAATATAAAATTAACTTTAACTATAATTTATAAAAGCTATTTTTTAATACTTTTTATTATTAGATATATTACCTGCGCTTGTTTTAATCTCTAATTTATTTAAAAAAAAATATTATCTACCTAAGGGACCTCCTGATGAACTTTTTATTAAAAGATTTTTATTTTAATATTACTTATATATAGTATCTATAAACCCGCTTTCTAAAGTTATTGCTAACTATTTAAACTTAATATAATAACTAGTTAGCTAAAATAAACTATTAATTATAAAAACTTAATATCTATTTAGAGGATTTTCTGGTAAACTGTTTTCTAAAAAGCTCCTATCTAGAATCTAAATTTATACTTAAATCTAATACTAAATTAAATAAAGACTTTATAAGAAAATCTTCTCTTAAGGCTTTAAAGATTTTTTAGTAAAGGCTTTACTAGAAGGCCTTTATAAGAACTCTAAACTAAGTATAAATATCTATCTAATTAGGGCAGCCCCCTTTATATAAATAGTTTAAAAACATAAATATAAAATCTTTACTATTTTAATAGCTAATATTAATAAAGCTTTAGCTTTAAAAACCTATACTAATTTAACTACTAAGGTTTTAAAAAGTATTATAATACTCTTTAAATATTTCTACGTAAGAAAGCTGATAGACTACCTAAATATTATCTATATAATTATAAGATTATTTTTAAGAAAGGAAAGTAACTTAGATTTAAACCTCTCTATAAGATATCCTAAAATAAACTAAAAGTTTTAGAAAGTATTTTAATAACTATTTTATTAAAGAATTTACTAAAGTAAGTTCGTCTCCCGTAGCTGCCCTAATTATCTTTATAAAGAAACTTAATAAAGGCTTTTAATTTTATGTAAACTATTAAGCTCTAAATACTATTACTATTAAAAACTATTATCTAATTCTATTAATTTAAGAAACTTTATTCTGCTTTAGTAAAATAAAGTACTTTATAAAGCTAAATATTATCTTAGCTTTTAACTATCTTTATATAGTAGAGAGAGATAAATAGTTAACTATCTTTTAGACCTAATATAGCTTATTTAAATATTTTATTATACTATTTTATAAGGGTCCAGGCCAATGATGGTAATTAAGTAAAATAGAGTAAATTTAATAAAGAGTTAACTATATATATTATAGAGACTTAATAGTTAACCCCTACTAAGTCACTAAGGTTACATAGTTATGCACGGAGTTAAAGCTAAGATAACTATTTTAGTTAATTATCTTAAGCTCTAGCCTATTATATTACTCTCTTTTTTATAGACTAGGTAGAGGCTCTTTAGTGAATTGTTTACCCAGAGGCCTTTATAAGCCTATCTTAAATTCTGTTTACTATAGCTTCTTCTAAAGCTCTTATTAATAATTTACTAGTAGAAGTTTATATCTATCTTTTTATAGAGATACTATATACTCCTTCTAATAGTCTAATACTATTATATCTTCTAGCTAGTTTACTAGCTCTATAGTTATTAATATATAGTCTTTCTATTTTACTTTGTATTATAGCTAGTGGCCTCGCCCTTGTCTTATCTATATTTTAGTAACGATATTCTATACTACGTGCTCTTTATAGTTATTTACCTGAATTAATAATAGCTAAGAGTTATTTATAGGCTAGCTTAGTAATAGGTCATTACTTACTAGCTATAGTTTATTTATATAAAACGTTAGGTTTAGCCCTAGGGGCGTATTTAGCTTTATAGTATGTAAACTAATTATATTTTCTATAGTATATTTAGCATTCTTCTAGTCTAGCTTTTTATTTCTTTGTTTAGTAGAGAGTTAGTTACTAAGCTTTAGCTATATCTTATCTTTAACACGCAGTTATAGGGCTTTATCCTGATATTAGTTTATCTATCTTTCTTATTTTTATTATGCCTTAGCTATAGTTACTTATACTAAGTTAATATATTTTTTTAGTTTTCTTATAATTTCTCTAGCGCTAGCTTTTGGGTCTTAAGCTGTTATATTACGCCTAATTCTAATATCTACTTATAGCGGTTTTATATTATATCTATACTAGAGAAAGAATAGGCTTATTTCTATTAAAATAGTGTCTTTTTTCTTTACTATAATCTTAGCTATTAGATAGAGCTTCACCTAGTTTGCTTAGTCTTACACGATAAATACTTAAAGATAGGCCTTAATTATGTTGTTTATTCTTTCTATTAAATTATTTATTTATAAATAGAACGCTGTTAACAATTGTCTTTTAATTCTTAAGATTTTATAAAGCTTAGTCTAAAACTCGCTAATAAATTAGCTGCCGTGATTAGATACTATAGTATTAGAAATCTAATAGTAAGTAATAACTTTATAGATAAAAACTTATGTTACTATTTTAATATCTATGTTTAGAAGAGAGTAGAGAGTTATGTTTTTACTTAGCCTATTAGTAATTACTAGTAAGACTATACAGCTGTTGCTTTCTAGTAATCTAGTTACAAAATCTATTAAGATCTTTTTCTAAATATAATTAGGAATAGATAATAGGCGTAATAGCTTTTACTAGCGATCTCTCTATAACTTTATATAGTTATAAATATTATAGTTTTAAATATAACGCTATACATAGTTTAACATCCCTGGCTAAAAGTAATTTCTTATTAATATTAAATAGGTGCTCTGCCGTTCTAGGTATCCTATTACTTATAATAAATAAATTTAGTAAATAATTAATATCCTTAATAGCTCTAAGTTAGGTACTTACTTTCTATTCTAATAATAAAGAGTTTTATCTTCGTTAATCGTGTACTCAGCCAGCGAAACTTTTAGTTTAAGTTCTAGAGAAAATCTCTACTCCTAATTATAGAGGGCCTATACTACTCTTATATACACTTTATTATTTAGTACTATATTATACTATCTTTATTTAAGCTTATTATAAGACTCCTAGGTATAAAACTTCTAGGCTTCAGTTATACTATCTTCTATAATTATTAAAAAACTAATTTAAGTAGAAAAGGCCTATACTGCTTGCCTATTATTATTTAATTTAAGCTCTTCTTTTTAATATATAACTACTAGCTTTAATAGCTAAATTATATAGCTCTTTAGCCTTTTATTATTTTCTTTACTTAGATAATTCTGTTCGTGTTTTAATAGTGTATTAGCTTATATATTTTCTTTTTCTAGCCTATATTAAATCTCTATATTATATTAACTAAGGAATAACTGCTAGCGCGTGTGTCTTTCGCTTAATTTTCAAAGCCTTATAAAGTACTTAAGGTTCTTGTGATTAGTAATAACCTAGAATTTTTTAATAGACCATAATTCAGCATCCCATGCCTCTAGGTAATAAATAATTATAAGAAGTTCTTTATTATGTATTTTATAATTACACTTTATAGGTGTGTTCTTTTTTAAAAAGTATATATATAAACATAACACGCTATTATCACCGTATTATGAAAGAACTTTTTTAGTTATATAATTTAAAAAGTCAGCTTCTAAGACAGTCTCGCGGTTAGAATTAAATTAGGCTAGTATTAGTTCTAATATAAAGATTTCCTTTAGTTTATTAAATACTGTTTGCTTTTTATTAATCTATTAGAATAATACGTTACTTATAAGTCTTATAAATAAAGCAGTAATTTCTAAAAAAGACTTAATAAACTAATAATAGAAATTAGTAAATCTAAGAAAACTTCTAATTTCTCTTATAGTTATTAGAGGCTGCTACTTAGTAATTACTTTTATTTTAATAGAATCTATTTAAATTCCTTGCCCTACTTTAATAATAAACCCTAAATATTTTGTGCTCTTAGTTTCGAATTTGTACTTTTTAATATCTAAATATAAACCTGCGGCGCTAAGTTTCTTTAGTACTAAATTAATTTACCAGCAATACTCTTCTAGTAAGCCTGAAAAGTAAATAAGTATGTTATTAAAAAAGACTAAATAAAACTCGTTAAGATACTTCTATAGGGTCTAGTTTATATACTGCTAAAACATACTAAAGACTCCTACTAGTCTAAAAGGTATAACCAGCTATTTAAAGAGTCTAAATCTTATATAAAAGGCTATTAGCTATTCGTCTCTCTTTATAATATAAATCTTATAGAAAGCTATTAAAACGTTGAGCTTAGTATACTATCTTATTTTACTAATCTAGCTAAGCGTTTTATAGATTAGGGAAAGAGAATATTTATTCTTCTTAAAAATCTTATTAAGTATGCGGTAGTTAATATAAAAGTAAAGACCTTTACTAAACTTATATATAAATAGTACTAGAGCTATAGTTAGGGAGTTACTTATGTAAATAAAGCCCTTCTCTAATAGCAGTATTAACTCTTTTTATAGTACTAATAGTTCCTCTCTTAATATATTATATAGTAGTTCTTATAGGACCTTAGGGTCCTTTCTATTAATCTTTTTAAATTTAATATAATAGTTTATTTTAGAACCTTATAGCGGTGGGAGCTTATCTACTTTCTTCTCTAAAAACAGCTTTAAGTACTTCCGATAGGCCTTAGAAAGTAGTATTCTAGGATCTAGCTTTAGTTTAGACACTAAGGCCTTTTAAATGTCTACTAGTGATGCTATAAAGATGCGTATTTCACTTTTTCTTTTTAACCTATTTATTTATATTAAAAAAGTAGCTGTGCTAACCTCTATTAGCTTCTGCTAACATAGTTTCTTCTTTTTCTTACTATAAACTCTTATTCCTAAAGCATGAATGTAAAATGATTTCTTTACTAGCGTAATTATAACATTATTTTAGTTTATTTAGAGCCTGCCTAAGATAAGATTAAACTTAAGCACGTTATTAATAACATATGCATAGGCTTATTTAGTATGTTCTTTAACATTAAGGTTAATTTATATAACCTAGGTAACTCTTTTAGGTTTTCTATGTACTTTAATAACCCCCTACAGGGCTATATTAATACGCGCTAAATAGGCTTTAGTAGTAAAAACAAAGCTTATAAGACTATAACATAAATACCTAGTATTAATCATTATATATGCGATATTCATCTGGTTGATTAATAAGTATATAGTAATAAAGTCTATATTCATATATACATTTCAGAACTTCTGTTATTCTCTTTATAATGCTATCTTACCTATTTCGGCTGGAGACCCCTACTCATAACAGTAAGTAAGAGCTATTCTTTTCCTAACACTTCTTCTTCTTCTTTATCTCCGTCTTCTTTGTCTCTTTCGTTAGCGTTTATTTGTCTAGCCTTTGCTAATACTATAGTAGCTAGGCGTAATTAATTTGCTCTTGCATATTTATATTTATTCTTTATATAGCTAGGAGAACCGTATCGATAATAGAGGCCTTACTTATAGTGCCGGTTAAATTCCTTTTAGCTCACCTAAAGTGTCCTAGATTAGTTATCCTGTAGTTTCGCTGCCCCTGCATGCGTAGGTGTCGCTTCCTAATCTATCAGTTCAGGCATTAGTACGGATGGCGTTATATAGATAGCCATAGCGGTCCTACGGTTGCTTAATGTAATCTATATAAGGTTATTACTAACATGAATTACTTCCTAAGTGTACTCTTTGAAGCTCAATGTTGCTAAAAGGGCTGTAATGTGCTTCCAGAGCTCTCCATCTAATCCCTAGGTGAACATACTCTTCTTTACGTCTTCATCCAGCCGATCGCTTCCTACTAGCAGCAGCTCCTTGTTGAACTCTATGTGGTACTCTCTTGCCGACTTCTTCTTCTGTTTCATGCTTTGCAGCTTGTCTAAAGACTTTTTACCTTTAGTACTGGTCTTTAAACTGGGAGTCCATAAACGCCCACATTGCTTTAAGGGTGGTATTGTTTCTTCGATTGAAGAGCCATGGAAGGACGGTTTGTGCTGCTCGTCCCTTCAAACGCTGAAAGAGATAGTCCATCTGTCCTTCCTCACCGCCCATATGGTATCCATCAAATCGTAACTTGGCCTTAGCTTGATGCTTGAACGTAGGGTAAAGAGACCGTGTGCCATCAAACATAGGGGGTTCAGGGAAATTGAATGGTTTGACTACTGGTTCGATTGCTGGTTGTGGCGTTGGCATGAAGGGAGTTGCTGGTGTTGTCACTGGGACCTGTGGGGGTGGCCTTGATGGGGAATCACGACCTTCTAGTGCAGTCAGCCTCTCAGACATCACTCATAACACGTTTATAATCTCCCTGAGTGAGGT
Source organism: Zopfia rhizophila CBS 207.26 (assembly GCA_010093925.1). Classification (NCBI taxonomy): domain Eukaryota; kingdom Fungi; phylum Ascomycota; class Dothideomycetes; family Zopfiaceae; genus Zopfia; species Zopfia rhizophila. Next base: position 1,142,546 of record ML994646.1, read on the forward strand.
GCTGTTGCTGGCTCCATTAGCTGGGGATGGAGCTTTCCCTTTGTCGCGCCAAGTAGGGTGGTCGTTGAGTTCAATCTCTACCTGGCTCATCACTGCTTCAACGGCTGGGACTTCTAACCCTTGTGAAGCAAGCGACCGGCGTAGTTTGCGGCTGATCTGTTTGTTGTCGTATCCTGCGTTAAGCAGGTTTGTCGCTCGGGCTATTAGTGCAGATACTGAGTGGTCGTTGGCGTCCATTGATGCTCGGTGTACTGCTGGATGGCGCTTCCCTAATGCTGGAGAGCCTCTCGCTCTTCCACAAGGTCGATTGTACTGCCAAAGGCCTCTCGGCCTCTGCGAAAAATAGGGTTGATTAAATCCAAATATAAGGGTCCAGGCCAATGATGGCAATTGGGTGAAATAGAGTGGATTTGATAAAGAGTCAACTACGTACGCTACAGAGACTTGATAGTTAACCCCTGCTAAGTCGCTAAGGTCACGTGGTTACGCACGGAGTCAAAGCCGAGACAACCGTCTTGGTCAACCATCCTAGGCTCTAGCCCATTACATATTTAGACTAGCTAACATACTAAGTATGTTCTAACACTATATAAATAATATTCTTTAACTATTTCTTAATATGTTTTGTATGGTCTACTTTGATGATATTTTAATCTATAGTAATTCTTTATATAAATACTAATAATATATAAAATAACTTTTAAAAGCCCTAAATGAAGCTGGCCTGTAACTTGATATTAATAAATATAAGTTCTATTAAAAATAAGTTACTTATCTTAAGTATGTAATCTTAACAAGAGAAATTAGCATAGACTTAAATAAAATAAAGAATATTCTTAACTAGGAATTTTTTAAGAACGTAAAGAATATAAGAGCATTCCTAGAATTTACTAATTTCTATTAATAATTTATTAATAACTTTTTCCGTATTACGTTCCCGCTTATAGCCTTAATAAAGAAGAATATTTAATTTAAATTTAATAACGCTTATTAAGAGGTGTTTAAATGCTTAAAATATATATTTATAACTACCTTAATTTTCTAATACTTTAAAGTTACTGATTATTATAAAAGCTGACTTTTTAAACCACGTAACTACTAGAGCCCTTTTCTAGAAAGATAAATAAAATAAACTAAAATCTATAGTCTACTTTTCTAAAAGACTAAATTCTATTAAATATAATTATAAGATATATAATAAGGAACTACTAGCTATTATATATTACTTTAAATAATAGAGACTTAAATTAAAAGGTGCTGCGTTTTTAATTTAAGTACTAAATAACTATAAAAATCTTTAATACTTTACTATAATAAAGTAACTTAGTTATTAATAAGCTTATTAAGCTAAATACCTATTTTAATTCAACTTTACTATCACGTACTAACTAGGTAAGTAGGGTGGAAAACTAGATATTTTTACTTACTATATATAAAATACTCTAGCTTAAGAAGAAGTCTAAAGAGTTTAATAATAAATACTTTTCTACTCTAAACTATTTAATGATATTCTAGAATTAAATTTAACTAAAATAAATAAGTTAATTTAACAGATTATTAATAATAAATACCTGAATAATAAATTTATTTAGGAAATTCTGTTATTAATATGGGATAGAACCCAACACTTTAAAAAGCTTTCTCTAAGTAAATATAAAAACTAAAAAGGCTAATTATACTATCACAATTAGCTAGTAATACTAAATAATAATAAACTTAAGATTAAATTTTTTTTAAATTATATACGATTCTCCTGCTAGCGGCTACTCTAGTTATGAAAAAAATTTTAAAATCTTATAACATAAATACTACTAGCCCTAGATGTTTAAAATAATATGTTAATATATATTTTATTATTATACTTACTAAAGATTTAAGGCTTTTTATAAAAAGTATTATAGCTTCTTAAAACCTCTCCCTATCCCTAAAAGAAGATAGAAGGATATTTTTATAAACTTTATTACTAACTTCCTAGAATCTAAAGGCTGTATTAATATTATAGTTATAGTTAATTATCTTATAAAATACTAATACCTAATATCTTATAGTGAGATAACTACTGTGAATGTTGTTTATTTTTTCTATTAATACATATAAATAGACCATAGCCTTTTAGAGATAATTATATTAGACTAAGAAATATAATTTATTTTTATTTTCTATAATAAATTCTATAAATAATTATGAATTGAATTCTAATTGTCTTCTGTATATTATCTAGAAACTAATGGCTAAATAGAAAGAGCTAATAGTATAATAAAATAAGTCCTATATATATATATATAAACTATTAGTAAGATAACTAGATAAACTAGCTTCTTTTAGCACAGTTTAAAGCTAATAGTACTATATCTAAATTTATAAAAGTTTTATTATTTTTGGCTAATATAGGCTAACATCTCTGAATGGGTTTTAAACTTTTTATAAGAATTTAAAAACGTTCTTACTAAGTGTTATAAGCCTTAGAAGTTAACTACATAATAGAGAAAATAGCTAATATCTAATAACTAATTTAAAAAGAGATAATTTAGGCCTAAGCTCTTTAAAAAGAATATACAAACTAAAAATAATTACTTATATCTAACTATCAAATAAAAGACATAGTCTGGCTTAATATATAAAATATTTAAATAAAATAATTTTCTAAGAAGCTAGACTTAAAGGCCTTAGGAAAATATTATATCTTTTAGATAATTTCTTTATACGCGTACTAACTTAAACTCTTTAAATTCTTAAATATATATCTAGTTTTTTATGTATTATTGCTTCGGCTTGCTATGCTTAAATTTAAATACTTTCTAAGTTAACAAAACCCACTATCTAAACCTATTAAAGTTAATAAGGAAACTGAATATTATATTAAATAAATTAAAGAACTATACCTAAATTACAGGCTGAAACGCTATAAATATCTAGTTAAATAAACTAGATATAATAATTTAACATAGGAATTTATAAGCAATCTCTAAAATATAGCTATTATAAAAGAATTCTATTTTAAAAACCTAAACTAACTTAAATCTAATATCTAATATAAATACTCCTTACAGGAGCTTGGATCTAAAGAGGAGGTATTATTATAATAACTATTTATAATATAAAAGCCTTCTAAGGAAGCCTTTTTTATAAGCTTTTTTTTTATATTATATATTTATATATTAGCTTCACACTAGCGTATAAGCCCTTATTCTAAATATTTTAGTTTATAACTTATTATATTCTTTTTTTTTTATGTAACGTTTTAAATTATTACCTGGTACTATACTTAGTAATTAATTAATACTCTTTATTAAGTACTTAATTTTCTACTTATAGTATTACTATAATAGCTATTAAGTACTAACCTAAAAATAATTTACACATTAAAATTTTTTTTTGGTGTTATATAAATTTTTTTTTTTTACTAATAAAATAAATCTAACTATTAAAACTAAGTGTTTTTTAATATAGAATATAAATATAATATTAAAAAATAGTTGTAAAAAATAAAAAATTAAATTTATTTTATAAAATATAAGTATAGTATATATAATATAAAACTTTTATACTTAACTAATTAACTAATTTATTTTATTATTTTCTATTAACTATTTTAAAAAGAATTTAAGTAAAAAAAAAAAAATTATAAATTAAAAGTTAATAAAATAAAACTTATATTTTTATAAATTTGTTATAGTGTAGTTTTGTAGGAACTGTTATTTCTAAGCCTATTTAAATTAAATATAATATAAAGCTTTTATATAGGCCGTACAGGCCTTCTTATTTCTAGAACTTTATATATTTTGTTTATAGCTTCTATATATAGCTCCGTAAGCTATGTCTTATAATTTAATTTATATTATATATTATTATTATAGTTATTAACTTTATTTATACTCTACCGCCCTCTAATAAAATTAGTTAATAAAGTTATAAAAATAGTTAAGTACATAACTAATATTTTTAAAATTAATTTTTTTTATAATTATTAAATATAAAAACGCTTTAAATAAATAAATAAGTAAATAATATTATATTTAGTATATATAGAATAAAACTAATATATATAAATATTATATAAATAATAGTTTTATAATAACTTTATAATTTTAATAATTTTTTTATATTTTTATTTTATTTTTATTTTATTTTTATTTTATTTTTATTTTATTTTATTTTATTATTTTTAATTATTTCTTAATTTTATTAAAAACTAAATTATTTAAATATTTATTATTATTATTATATTATATTTATATATAGTTATATTTATAAAATAATTTTTATTTTAAGTACTTAAAGTATAAATTTAATTTAGTAATAACTAAAAGTTAATATTATTATAATAAAAATATATATAATAAAATACATTTTTATTATATATATATACTATAGTTTTATTTATATTCTATTAGTAACTTTTAGTGTATAGTAGCTAATATTATAAAAGTTATTTTTTTATTAGTTAAAAAGTATAGTAAAAAGTATAATATATAATACTATAAAGTTTTAAAGTTATATAAAAGTTAATTATTTCTACTAACTAGAAAAGTAAGTAAGAATATTTTTTAGTTTATTAACTAACTATAATTACGTAATAACATTCTATTACGTAATAACGTATAGAGGTATTTTTTTATATAAAGTTTTTTACCTACATTTATAACAAAAAGTTAAGTAGTAATTTTTTAATATTAAGGTTTTTATATTAATATTTTATTACATTTTATAATAGTAATTTAAAAAAAGTATAAATTATATATATTATTTATGTTTATTATAAAAATTATTTAATTATAAATTTACTTTTATTTATAAAATAAAATAAAATATAATAAAGTATTTAAAAAATTAAACTATAATAATTTTCTAGTATTTTTAACTATTAATTTTAATTTAATATATTATTTAGGATTTATATTTAAATAGATTTTTTATTTAAATTTTAACTTCATTTTTTAAAGTATATTAATGCTATTAATTTTCTATATAGTATTTTAGCTTTTGGACTTTTACGCTACACGAAAATCTTTTTTTCCTGTTTAAAGGTTAGTCTTTTAATAGATGATAAGCATACCGATTCATTGGTCTAAATTTGTGCAGCCACATACATGATCGTTGGATGGACATACTATATTCGACAAAAATCAATCCCTCCTCTCATAATGAGCCCAAATTTCAATATATATTGGGTATTTTCTGCCAGTGTATTTAATTTGGGGTTCTTTTCATGGAAGATCTTTTGTCACATTAAAATGGAGGTCCGCAGCTCGTGGTACACGTCGTAGTAGGATAAATCATTACATGGTATGTGTAACCAAGTGAGAACAATGTAAGTGAAAAGGATTGTATTGTTGACCGAGGATTTGCACTCTCCATAGAGATTTATATGTACAAGACGAATGCCAAGTCAGGGAGAGCATCTATTCGACTAGGTAACGTGATAGCGCAATCTTACAGTATTCGAATGCCTAAAATTTTTTTCATAAACTTCTTTTCAACCTTTAATCAGGCGGTTTTGAGGCTTTTCTGGGAAGGCAAGGAGGAGAATTCAGATCTTGGCAAAGCTGACGAGGTTTGTGTTTCCTTCGTCTTTGTTGTCTTCTAGTGATTTGTCCGTTCTGCATTTGTGGTTTCAGAGAGAGGTAGCTCCAGATCTTGTCTCCATTGATATTCTTCGATAGGGTTTCGAATCCCCTTCAATGAGTAGAATGAATACTAATTAGGGAGGGCATATTCTGTTCTCTCTACTCATTAAATGAGCCTGTCTTAATTAATATGTCAGCTTTTAAAAAAAAAAGAAAGAAAAATTTATCTTAGAATAAAATTTAAGGTGCGGTTTATATGTAGGTAACTTAGCTAGGCTTCTTTCCTTCCTCTTTCCTTCCTATCTTGTTTCTGTAAGAAAGGTTAGTATCCCTGGCCTATTAATACTTTAATAATAGAGATAAATGAATAATAGACGGATCTAGAGCGAGAGTTTTGTGTACTATTGTCAATTATTGCTATCTGATAAGATACAATAAACCTGGGAATGAAGAGCGATTTGCATATACTGATATTTCGGAATTTAGAACATCATAACGTTGGGCCAGGATTAGATAGGCAATGCTTCTTATTTTATATCTTGAATTGTTTACAACAGATAAGTTCTCGAAGGTTTATGTGACATTACCTTCCAACTACCCTCATCTCTAACCACCTCATCGGTGGGAAAGAGATGATAGCAAGCCCACATCCAACCCACATACCCACATCGGCCCCACTATCTCCTGCCAGCTTTGCGATAGGCCCTACATACCAAACCTGATACATTCCCAGTATCGCACCCACCCAACCAATTAAAAAAGAAATGCACGCTGCAATGCCTAGTGGTAAACGGCTCCGGTCTTCCCACGCCGTCCAATCAAATCCGAGACCCAAACGACGCCTAAAGAGTATATGCTCTTCACACACGATGCATACCATAACCATAAGCCAATATCCCATGAGCGCTAGAAAATTTTGGAATATAATGAAAAGCTGATTTCTACCTGCGACCGCACATACTAGCTGGACCATGACAAGGACCACAGCCCACACCCAACGCGGAATGGCTTTCCCGTAGCGACCCATGATCTGACACCCCAGTGCGGCCGAATACGTTCCTGGGACATTATTGGCAATGACTCCAAGTGCGACGATGACGGCGCAAAATTTGCCAAAGCCGCCCAAGGGCCCGTAGCCGGCTGTGATGAGCGCGCCGGATGATATGCTGTAGGCCGATTCCCAGATAGGATTCGTTGCCACTCCAGACGCGAGTCCGACACCGAGCATGTTGACAAGACTGAAGGATAGAACGAGACCGGCATAAGTAAGACTGAATGATTTCCACTTCTTGGTATCTTCTGGATAATAGACGTAGAAGTCCGATGCTGCTGCTGCCCAGGAGTTTGGAACGTAGAAGCAAAGGGAGAAGAACGATAGTCGATTTGCTGCGATTTGGCGCGAACTACCGACTGATGCTAGCGAGGTTGCGAAATATGGGGCTGCGGAGCCAAAAAGAATGAATAGAACGAGCAGTTGGGGAAGCCATGCAAATCTTTGTAACAACGAGTTAGGTGATCGATTCGAGAAATAAGAGAGGGCTCAAAGGATATATATTACGTACCGCTCATAGATGTGAAACACATTCAACCCAAAGACAGCGATAATGAGCACCACAAAAGCCACAACAACGATACCTACTGCAATAGTCATGGAGCCACCGCTGACAGCAGAAAGAACTTGGCCGCCGATTATGCAGTCGATGGTGCAATAACCTACCATCAAGATAATATTGAGGAGAGCGCAAATCTTAGAAGGGTAGTATCCCATGAAGTAACGACCAATGACCTGTAAGATGATTAGATTAAAGCCCAAGGCCTTGCGAGAATTAACGTCGAACTCACCATCGTCCGACACCCACTCTGCGCACCCCAGGTAGCCATATACGCTGTGCTCACTGCACCCAATGCGGCTCCGAAAACGGAGCAGGTGTAGGAGTCCAAAAAACCCAACTGGAAGAGAAGAGGACCTGTGAAACCCACGGCTAGGTTATTAATTGTTATATTTGCACTGAACCACAACAGCAGCATCTGTAGGTAGCCCGTTTTAGATGGAGCTTGACGTTCATCTGATGGAATTCGGGTGATTCCGCGAGCTTCGAAACCCGACAGCGACTCTATGCGTGTATTCCATTTTTTGAGACGGTACAGCACTGTGGTGTCATCGGGATGTGATATGGAAGCCTGCTGAGAAACTAAGACAGGCGGAGATTTCTCGAGATCGATGGCACGAGCTGGAGAATTGGCCATCTGAAAAACTGCGCGACAAATTCGACTGTGAGGATTCAACGGATGTAGTTCATCTAATGTTTGTTGGAATAAGGCTAAGCCTTTAAGAGTCGTTTTAGTATGTAACACCAAGAAAATCTTAGGTGTTGGAAGGGAGAAAAGGGAGCTAAAGTGGTGCGCGAAGAGTCAGTTTTCAAAATCTATTCATGGAGAAGGATGTTTACCCCGCATTGTAGGGCAGACATGGGTGATGATCCTCCATGCGACCATTTCCCTATGTGCGAGGTATGGGAATTCTACAGCTCGCTTGACCAGCAACCCCAGCCAATAAAATGCATTTCGGCAGATCGTACGGCTGAATTTATAGTCATTCTCGACATGGTGTTTATACTTTGTTTAGTAGCTGAAATACTATTATCTTCTCTATTTCTCTTTCATAACGTTTTTAAAATAGCCAAGTAATAAAATATCATATTTTCTTTCTATTCCTTAAAATTTCATAAAGGTATTTCTTTTCTAAAAATTATTAAAATCTTGAACACCTAGTCAAGCTAACCACTTGCGCGAAACTAAAATATCTCTATAACTACTCTATAAGACTTTATAAAACTTTATATTTAAATTTACTATGCCATAAAGAATATATAAATGTATTTTAAAAATTATTTTAAAAATGAAATATTCGGCTATTTAGAAAAAAAGGCATTAAAATTATTTAAATTTTTTAAATTACGCTCTAAACTCTTAAAATATTTAGAATAAAATAAAATTTTAATAATTTATATGATTTAAAGAAGTCATATTTAAGTTTTTTCTTATTTTATATAAAGTGGTTATAGAGACGTTTTAGTTTAAAACTATAGAATTTTTATAGATTTAGAGGTAACTTATATAGGTAGCTAGTGTCTACTCAGGCTCTTTTAGTTATTATATAGTTTTTCTATAAAAAAGTCTATACATAGCACGAGCCTCTTAGCTTAATAATAATTATAAACTTAATAATAATTTTACTCTTACTATATCTATCTATATTAAAATGCTGCTATTTTCTATTACGTAAAATAACTAATAGTGCTTTAAAGGTTTTTATATACGCTCTTAAATACTAGCTTATTATAGAAGGTACTGTAGAGTTATAGAAGTATAATAATCCAAATATAAGCATATACGCGCGTAATTAAGGGCTTAACTATTAACACTTTCTATATACTTATAAGGGTAGAAAAAATTGCTTAATGTGCCTATTTATAAACTAAAAGCTCTCTAAAGAGCAAGACCTTACCCTTAAGTAATTTCTTAACGTAATTAACGATATTAGCTTTAGTATATATACTGGATTAATTGCTTAGTAAGCAGATGCGCTGCTGGTAGAATCCCATACTAAAAGTAAACCCCTATTTAAAATAAGTAAGTACTAGGCTAGCTGCTGGCTCTTAGAGTATATAAAGTTTAAGAGAGTTAAAGCTAAGTCTATTAATATTACTTATAAGCTAGCTTAATTACCAGATAGTATACGCAGCTAGTTCTAGAAAGTTTAGGCTAAGATAGAGGAACTAGGCGTCCTCTCAAAGGATATATTGAATATAGATAAATATAGAATTTGAATTGGTATTGGTATTGTAAAGAACTAATACGTATACACGAAGCACAGTAAGGAGATTATTATACCGCATACAAATAACTATAAACAGATTACCTTAGTAGAGTGCTGCTCTATAGATGGCTAATTTATTAAGCCTATAGTTATTATTAAAGCTGCCACAATCTTTAAGCACTGGGTAGCTAATTTGCTTAATAAATACCTACTATATAAAACAGAATTAGGCTACAGTAATGACTAGACGAGCCTGGATTAGATTTAGCACTTTAATAAGATAACTTGCTATCAAATAAAGAGCGTGTGGTGACTCCTTATTATTGATAGCTACAGCTCTCATAACATAAAGGAGTTTTATGAGTACACAGAGAGTTATAAGATATAGCTTATTAGACTGCCTCCGCACACTACCCACTTCCTACAGCCACTAGATGTGGGCTGCTTTCAGCTATTAAAATAGTACTATAGCTAGGTGCTAGATTACGCTACACACTATAGAGCAAGAGACATTAATAAGACGGATTTCCTAGCAGTTATTAATAACGTACGTTAAGAGGCATTTAAGCCTAGCATAATCTATAGCGGGTAGCGGCGTACAGGACTGCGTCCATTTGATCCTAAGCAAATAGTCAGCTAGCTAAGCACTCAGGAAGATGTTAACACTAAGTAAGAAGCAGAATCTGTCTCTAAGCCTGTACCTCAAGTCGTTACTCCCACTTTCAACTTATTAGATTTAGAGAGTGAGGATAGTGAGCCTGTCCTTGCTATCTTTAAGCTAAGCAGCCGTCAGCTACGTGAGCATCTCCATAAGATACAGGACCCAGCCGTAGCTAAGTCGTATATCCTTAATCCTAGGGATTTCAGCTGGTGTATGCCTAAGAGTGTTTAAGAGCTCATACAGTAGTTAGAGCAAGTTAATAGTACACTCACGAGGTGCCTCTCACATCCTATTGCTACTAACGTACTTCGTACGTTTAAAGAAATCTCAGTTATTACTAGAACTGCTAAAGGATTCCAGCGTCAACTAGAGAGCTCTCAGGCAGCTGAACTTACTAGAGAGCAGCGCCGGAAGCATAAGAGACGCGCTCTTAATATTAGTAGAGGTCCAATTTACGCAAAGGACGCCCGCCACATGGTACAACAACATAAGGTGGATGACATTATAAAGCAGGAGAGACTCCTTCAGGCGAAGAAGGAGCGGGAGGTTACCTCACTACTTAATAAATAGAAGAAGCTCCGCTCAAACCTACGCGACTGGAGTAAGAAGTCTTTGAAACGCTAGCTTGAAGGCATCACTAGCTAGCGAGACGTAAAGTAGTGGGTATACTCTGCTGACAATAAGGGCGAAGAGATCACTCTCCAGGCTCTCCGCCAGGCCAATCTTGAGTATATAAGCAACAGAGGACAGTTTCAGCCTTGCTGTGCAATTAAGTACGATTTGACCACTGCTGCAGCAGCAGGAGTACTAGCCCGTGGCGCCCTTAATCTATACACACAGCTTGTGTGTAAAAAGCCGTCATGTCTACCAGACGTCAAAATACAGGTGCTAGATAGCCAGCAAGTTGTTGAGGAGACTTAAACTAAGTCACCTGAACAGAGCGACGCCTCTTCCATAACGTCTACAGGCTCTGGGGGGTCCTATGAACCAGTCAACCCAGAGCAGGCCGACTGGGGCTTCTGATTCTCACCCACACCCTGTTCTGTACGATAAAAAATGCAGTTTATATAGTAATATGTATGGCAGATTCATATTTTATCGTTGAGCCTGTGATTATTGTTGAGCTAGGAGGCCCGTGCTATGCACGGGCTTTTTTGCAGAAAAACTGCGCAGCAGCCGGAAGGGCCCGAGTACTGTTTTATACTTCAAAATAGGATTTTGACTTTTGGTGTTTGCGATTTTTCGCTTAAGGCTTTGTTTTAGCATCGTCTGGTCTGCGTAGCCTTGAGACGTGGCCAGTGCTAAAATTTAGGCGCGGATTGGCCGTGAAGCGAAGTGTAAATACCATTTCGAGAACGGCTGTAATTCGGTTAGAAATTAGTTTCGTCTCGAAACTTGCTACAGTGTAAGGGCAGTAAAGGATGGTAAACCTTTGATAGGTAAGTAGTCGCTCATCATCGACTAGAACTGGGAGAAAGGGTGGTTTGTGACCATTTTCAAGTATATGAATGAAATTAGTTCTTGCTGCACGTTCATCTCCCGGTACATCATGCTGTTCCTTCTGACTGTACGGAGCTGTGCGGATGGAGCAGATTTGCCCAATCTTTCCATGTACACGAATTCCGAGAGTTCGCCGTGAGAGCTATGTAAATTTTTAAGGGTAATCTGGAGCCAGCACTATATTGCAGCTGTGGTGCGTTGATGCAGGATTACACCCGCCGAGTCAAATTTAGCGAGTGCACGAGATCTTCGCGTCCGATGACGAATATCCATCCTCGATAGTCTAACCACTAGTGGAGCCTCATATTAGAATCTAGAATAGACTTTAAAGTAAAATAAACGTTGCTGATGCCAGTGTTGAAATTGATATCAGATCACGTGGAGCGCTCATTCACCAAATGCGATTTTCTGGAATGCCGGAGCAACTTTTGACTCGGACTTGTCTTGAAGACTTTATTACCAAATAGAGCCATCTAGTCATACTTCAGAGCTCCATTCAACCCTGAAGGGGGAAAAGCCATAATCCAACAGATGCAGCGTGTCAAACCTTTGTTTGACGCCGAAAACCCATCAGATGATATTGTATCGTCTATGTCGGCAGCACCCTCCCCTCACACTCGCTTCCCTCTCAATGTGCCTCCTAAAAATGTACATTAATTCTATTGCCCTTACTCCCACCCACTCTCCTCACATATCAAACACCAATTAACTTGCACTTGCCTAAGGAATTACATCATCAAATTCACTTCTGAGTATGCATTTGAGAACAGTTGAGCTCTGTTTCCTTTAGGTCGTATTGCAGAACGAAATCTATGGATCTAACAAAGCCGTATGGTCGTAAAGAACATCCATCTACTAACCATTAACCATTAGTCTATACAAATAATCATAACATAAATCATGTACGGGTACTTCTCATCTGTCCTTCCTCACGCGCTCTCCCCTCCATCGAGCCCCCTCGTACTCCAAGTTCGAATCTTCGCTCCATAGAACCACAGGAGGACCGGGCTTACAATTGCCAATGCTAGCGTTAAGAACCCCAGCAAACTATTACCCCACCCTAGCCCCAACTTATCGTACATGGCCGGCGCGAAAAGAGGGAAGCTGAAACCGCACATCGTCCTAAGAAACGCGCCGACCGCGGCCGCAGACGCCGCATACTTTGCCGAGTAAGCATCGACCGTATAAGCTTGTGAGCATTGAAATGCGATGATAAGACCGATAGCGAGGATCGCGCAGCCGATGTTTGGGATGATCCAGTGCAATTCGTATTCCGCCGACCATCCATAGAGAAAGAGGCCTACGGGAGAAAGAAGACCGCCGAGCAACATGGGAGGAACGCGCCATTCCGGAAGTCCTTCTTCCCTTTTGTATATAATTTTAAAACGAGCGTAGAGTTTATCCATTAACGGGTGACTAATTTGCAGGCCGATCAGGAAACCTGTCATAAGGGAGAGATAGTTTAAGCTGGCGATTTCGGGGTCTTGATCGTACGCTTTATCCCATACCAACGGGAAAGTCGATAGTCTATTTTCCACATCAGATGTTGCTCGAGTGACTTCCGGATGGGTACTTACACAAGATACATGACACCATAAAGGTATGCTCTGTAAATCGACGGCGCCTGAACCGCCGGATGCGTGAACATCATGATGAGAGGTAGCACCAATCTCTTTCTCAAGATCTTGCTGAACCTTTCATTGGTCTCATATTCACTCCTTATCATCTTGCTCCCCGTTTGATTCCGCAGCATCTTCGCCTTTCTGCCAAGAATCGTCGGCGCAAACGTCTCTGATAGGAAAAACAGCGCTAGAACCTGAACCAAAACATCAAAGAGGGAAGTGGACCAAAAGATCCATCGCCAACTTGTATTTTGAGAGATGTAAGCTCCACAGATAGGCGCGACGCAAGGTCCGATGAATGTCAGCATGCCATAGATAGCCTGGCCTTTGCCACGTTCTTCTTTCCTCCACGTGTCTGCCAGAACGCCGTTGCATAACTAACATAAGTTAGATAACATACTCGATAATTAATGCTGGAGGGAAGAACCCACAGCCTGTGGTGCACTCCCACCAATTCCGGATAGAAACCGGAACGCCAGCAACTGTTGCTTGTTCTGCGCAAACCCACATGCAGTGTTGAACGCGAGATAAATCAGGTTCGCGTACTGTAGCACAGTTACGCGTCCATATATCTCAGATAGAGGCGCGAGGACGAATGGGCCTTGCGCATACCCGAGAAGAAAGATGGACATGACCAGTTGCTGCATGAAGCCTTCAGGGATGTCGAACTTGTCGCCGATGTCTTCGAGGGCTGGCGTGACCATAGTGGAGGAGAAGGGTGAAATGAATGTGAACATAGAGACTAGGATCGTGGTGACCCATTTGCGCTTCCAAGACCAATTGAGTGGGTTCGCGGGATCCAAGTCACTATCCCAAGTTACCTGGCAGAAGTGTCAAACTCAAAGGGTCTGGATCGGGACGGGACTTTGGGTAGCCTTACCACGACCTTGGCATCCCGGTTGGTCTGTTTCAGCATTTGCGCAGTCGGGTCATAGGACGTGTCCTGATCCAGCAAGAAAAACTGACTACTGGTGAGAAGACCAGATGCCGTCTGGCTTTCGAAAGAGAATCTCGGGAGCTCGTAGTTCTCATCATCATCGTCAGTAGATAGAGGCCTTGCTAGTGATTTTTTGACTAATTTCTTCCGGCTCCCCTTCGCCGTGGTTGTGTTTTGGTTGGAGAACATTATAAAGCGAGCGTGATGAAATGAGTGTGATAGTATACAGCAAGTGTTCTCGAGGGTTGAACTTGTCGATTATATCCTCCAATGATTCCAACGTGGCAACTCACTTTGCACCGCATTTTCTCCAAGATTAACGTTAAAAAAGGCGGTTCGGCCTTGGAATGTGGCATGTCGAGCTGAGAGAAAGTATTTCGGACCGACCCAGTACCCCGGTTATTAAACCACATCATCATGCAGGCTGGAAGAGCGAATCTAGAGGGAGCATTTTCAAGTAGGGTGGAAATCAGGTCATCCCGGAATAGAAACGTGTCGCGTGCGGTAGTACAAACGGCCATCTAAACCCCTGGTGTCCGTCCAGTCCTGCAGTGATGATGATAAGATAACATTGGTGAATGTTAATCAGCCTCGCTTGCCAACGTCATCGCAGGGCTGTGCTGGGATGTACCGCCAAGGGGATTCATAAGACGCTTGTCTCCACTTCATTTTCGCTTACCTCACTGTCAATACACGTGATTGGCCAGTCGGTATCATCCCAGACATCTTGGTTCTACAACAGCTGGTTTCGTCACTTCACGGCATCTTGTCGGACTGTCGGCACTGATGCTTGTATGTATATGGATGGTGATCATCAAATCTTGGGGACGAGGGCTGTGAGGGTTTCGTAACCTCAGGCTGTGTCCAACTTGCGGCTTTTTTTGAAGCGGTGAACTCTATCGTGCGCCGTAGACTTGAAGTCGTCGTCAACTCCAGGCCCAAGTGGTATGATCAGCTGGCGGTGTGTTCGTCGTCCAAAGGCTGCGCCTAACGAAGTGGCGTACTTTCCAAGGTTCGCCTGAAATTGGAGGTTTTGACACTGCTTCGTGGTCGAGGAGACATGCTTGCAGAGGGTGTATAAGTATCGCCGAAAGTTCAGGAGTTAAGGTGAACCAGACTATCGTTAACATAACGCACATTCGCTAATTGCTTCTCTCAACCCGTTGCACTTGCTGACAGGATACTTCGTTGACGACATTCATTCTAGTCATCCGGCTACCTTCTCTTGATTTTGCCGTTTGACGTCTTTCATCACCTCACAATGCTCAACATGCTTCCCGAAAGCGGTGGCTCAGGCTGTATTACTCCGACTGCTCCGACTGCGGTGCCAGTAGTAGCGAAAACCATCTCACTCAAGACGGGCGGCCTGCCTTCGCAATCAGCAGAGGATACCATCTCTTCCGCAGCTTCCATGCTGCATACTCCAACTTCGGAAATCCTCGGTGAGAGGCCACTTCAAATTCTCGTTGCTCCTTCGGGTTTCAAGGAAAGTCTTGGTCCCGAACAAGTTGCCGACTGTATTGAAGAAGGCTTGCGGAGAGTCGTAGACTACGAGAATGCGATTATTCGAAAGCTCCCTCTTCATGATGGAGGGGAGGGGTTTTCTCGCGCTTTGGTATTCGCGCACGGCGGGCAGATCAAAGAACTGAGCGTCACCGGACCAGTGGGAAAACAGGTGGAGTCATACTTTGGCTTGATCGGCGAAGACCGAAAGACCGCAGTGTTAGATATGGCTGCAGCTGCCGGTCTTCGATTAGTGCCCAAGGACTCCCGTGATCCTACTGTCACGACCACGTACGGTGTCGGGGAGCTCATCAAGGGAGCCCTCGATGAGGGCTGCACGAAGATCATCCTGGGATGTGGAGACTCAGGGACTTCAGATGGCGGAGCTGGAATGCTCCAGGCTCTTGGTGTACGCTTATTGGATACAGATGGAGAGGAACTTCCCAGGGCAGATGGTGGGAGATCGCTGTCACGATTGAGCAAGCTATGTTGGCGTGGCATTCATCAAAGACTTCGCAAAGATGCAGGTATGTTGCATTGAAACCTCACTTTGTCGCGAAAGGCCTGACTAACCGAAAGCCAGCTGAGAAAGTCCAGATCGAAGCTGTTTGCAACATCAAGAATGTCTTGTGCGGACCCAAAGGTGTCGCACGAGTATACGGACCTCAGAAAGGTGCCACGCCGGAACAAGTTGAGCTGCTTTCCGCAGCATTGGAGAGGTTGGCTGCTGTGGCCAAAAATGATTTGAAGAGAGAGATTTCACTCGCCCCAGGTAGCGGTGCATCTGGTGGGTTGGGTGCTGGCTTGATGCTTCTTGGCGCCCGGTTGCGCGCGAGAAGTATAGCCATCAATGAGCATTTCGAATTCGATCGCGTCTTCGACAGTCATTGGGATTTTGTCATTACGGCTGAGGGGAGTCTGGACTCGCAGTCGACACAGGGTAAGATGACGACGGAAATTGCCCGGCGTGCAAGAAGGCACGGTGCTCAGGTCGTTGCATTGGCTGGAACCATTGGGGATGGCGCGGATGTATGCTACAATGCAGGTATCAAGGCCTTTACCAGTATCCTTCGTGGTCCGTCGTCATTGGAGGAGGCGATAGCGGAAACAGAGAGGCTTGTGAAGGATGGCGCGGAGAAGGTGATGCGGATGATTTTGGTGGGTTTGGCTCTTGGAAGGAGGCAAATTGCCTAAGGATACCTAAGACCGCACAGCCCTGGTTCAAGACCAGCTCAAGATTTTAGAGGCTTGGGAGCGGGAACGACAGCTAACGCGATCATGAGATTTGTACCTAGAATGATGAATTTAATGTTTTTTTTTTAATGCAGTTGAGATAGGTCTGAATGGGACTTGTGACGATGATGAAAGATGGAGGGGAAGAAGGTGGAAGTCGAAGAAAGGCATGGAATAAGTTGAAGCTAAGCTATAGCCACGTGCACAGCCTTGAGTGCCAGCCATCGTTGAGGAATATATGTGCACTACTCTGATCCATAGTCAAAGCACCATTAGCCATTTTTGATCCAATCAATTGCCACATTATGCTCTGCGTGACCCTAAAGTTCATTTATAGATACTGGCACGTGATTAAAAGTCACATGCCTACAACCTTGGAATGATTCCACCCCCGCGGGACATCGTTGCTAGTATTCGACAACAAGGAATGGCTTAACAGTGCAAAACTCCAGAGCAACTTTAATATCATCAGCCTTCATCAGATATTTCTCTGCATGAGCAGACAGTGGGACACACGCGGAGACGGATAAGACCGGAAAGTCGAGGAGCCGACCTTGATTGAGGAACCCTTCGCGAAATAGGAATACGCAGTCTATCAATCCAAATTATCGAGAAATTTGGGAGGAATCGCATCCAAGGACAAGATTATTTTGGTATGCTCAACCTCAAGAAGATGTATCGCATTTCCCAATTCGGTAACACAACCCTGAAGCAGTGAAGCAAGTGTGGGGCTAACATTTACACAGCCAAACTTGCCGCGGATATCACAGGCATCTCGAATGTTGTTGATGCATGTAGACACTTCACATAATCTACTTTCTTTTTTCGATATATCTCTTAAGGGAATGGAGCTTTTAGTAGACAAAATGTGGAATCTACATTTCCAAGCTCGATCCGGGCTTCTCCCCATCGTTCTCTCAACCGTGGGAACCTTTTCATCCTTTCCCTCATAATGGCGACGAGCAACGCGCCCACATTAATCCTATCTGGCGCCCGCGCTGCCCTTGCCGCCGCCGAAGCTCATGCAAATCGCATTGGCGTACCAATGAACATCGCGATCGTCGACTCGCATTGCCATCTGCTAACCTTTACACGCATGGACGGTGCAAAAGTAACATCTATCAATATCGCCATCGATAAAGCCTTTACTGCAGCAGGCCATCGCGTACCCACCTCATCCTACAAGGAAAACGTCTGGCCGGGTGGAGTGGCATTTGGGATATGGAACACAAACGGTGGACGCTTCTGTCCGATAGGGGGCGGAGTTCCTATTATCAGCGAGGATGGGCATGTGCTAGGTGCAATTGGATGCTCGACTGGAACTCCGATGCAGGATGAGGAAGTTGCGAGTGCGGGGAGAGATGCGGTGCTGGCGATGATAAAGGAGAAAGTAGCTGTACAAACAAGAAAGGAAGAAGAACGTCAGACCAAAAGGGCGAGATCGGATGTGAAGCCAGTTGAAAGTGTTATTTTTGAAGGAGTCATCTTGGATCAGGCGAAGCTATAGGAGATTTTGAATGGGAGAAAGATAATAAGAAATAGGAGATGAAGTGAAGTGTAATGCAGAAAACAAGATACTACCCACTTTAAAAGTCCACTAACAGTAGCATGTTTCTTCAGGAACCTTTCCATTCCCTCCTTCTGCCTCTCCAATAAATGGAAAATTCTCGCTTGATGCTTCGCCTACGGGTCCCTATATCTTTCCACCACAACCCTCTCCTTATTGTTTTCCTTAATCCACTCACTCTCCTTAATCTCATACTTAACATTCAACCCTCGAAATTGCCCTTCTCCCTCCACCCCCTCAATATCTTCCAAAATGCAAGACTTCCATGCGCATACATCGCATTCCTCACCGCACGAAAACTCGGCTCTCCTTCATTCTTTATTATCATATCCTAGCATACACTCTTAAAGAACTCTGCCTTCTGCTTCGCCCCCTCCACGGTCTTGTCCTTCCATTCCATCACCGCCTCTTCAGTTGGTTCAACTCTCCTCATATTCCTCTTCGTACGCTCCGAAATGACATACACAAAATGCTTTGCTTGTTCACTCGTAACATGCATTAAGTTTGGCGTCATCGCAGCTCTCGGACAATGCTCACTCAAAGAAAATTTGGAAAAACCGCGGGACGTCCAACAATAAACTGTACTCGCTCCTTTTTTCACTTCTCAGTGATAGTAAGCCCGTTGCAGCCGAATATCTTGATGCTTGAGCGATGCGTCCAGGCGATCACTAGTACAAACCCTGTAGCATATATCAAACAATCAACTTCAAACTCCTCTCCATTTGCCATCGCTCCGCTTTCCCGTAATCCCTATCAGCCCCATTCGCTCTTATATCAACGAGTCTCGCATTTGGCCGATTGGATGTTTGAAGATATTCATCATGAAAACCGGGACGCTTGCAGAACTGATTATACCGGGGTTTCAAACTCTCCACGTTCTCCTTATTTCGTACAATACTATCGCATCCAGCGCGAATCTGTTCCGTTTTCGTGAAATCTGCCATTTTTCGCTGTACTGCCGCTTCCACGGGATTTTTTTTCTCATCTCCGGGGTACTTGCGAGCGAGCAGATCGCATGGGATATCGGTCCCACCATCGGACACCATGTTTTCATCTGGTTCGCCGCAGCCATGATAGTTGAAGCGAATCAAATGGGCGTTCTTCAACATAAATATACTCATTCACAATACTAGAGGAGGCCTTGATATCTCATATCCGTCTGGAATCCATATTCTCGTACCACTCGTACGGCTTACCCGATGAGTGTTCTCAGGCTGGGCATCGAGAGGTTCATCTAATCTTTTCGCAAATGCTTCGGGTCTTAGATCTGTCATCATTCGCGCAAAGGGACTGGATACCGAGCGTTTAGGGAGGAACTGGAGTAGAATTATCGGGGTAACAATCAATGCGTGGGGCAAGCATTGTGCTGATCACTAGCGCGGCGTCTACGACTCGGGCGGGGCGGAGCTGAAGGTGGGCGATTGCTGTTGAATATTAATATAGGGACGCAGGGAAGATAGAAAGCAGCATCCTTGGAAGCTCCATCACAGACTATACAACCTCCAGCATCCTTGTTGCGGCTCTACTCGGTCTGTAACTATGAGTTTAAAAAGCTTTATAGAGCTACACCTGGGAGTCTAGACAGGAGGATCATGAATAAAATGGGCTATGGACTATAGAGGGAAAGAAAAGTCCTCGGTCGCGTTTTCGGGTGCCGCATTTTCTCCGCTCTGCACTACTTCAAAGGCTCTCGATATGCAACGTCCTTAACGCGAATCTTGCGAGGGAGGCATTCTGCGGATATATTTGATATATAGTTTCAGATTCAGCAGTAGCGGGTATGAGACGATTTACTGTATCCTCTTCGTCCTCGAGGTTGCAGTCTCGCAGAATCGCTCAAATTCGGGTTGAGCTAATTACCTAGTTTCCTTTCATCTGATCTTCTTCACCGCCCATTGCCCCAATACGGCGTGTCGGTATGAAACGGATTATTTCTTCTGTTTCTCTCTTACAAGCCCGGATTGGGTTAGCGTCGATAAGGAGATTAGAAAGAAGTGACTTGACCATGTTCTCGTCTCCAGCTACATTCATGGCCATCAGTACATCACAGTTATCGGGATTGAGACAGTTTTACTTACCATTCTTCACCTTCTCGGCTTCTTATGGGTATAATATGCGCAGTTTTACCAGCGCCGTCTCGTGAGTACCTTGATGAGGAAACTGTTGGATCTCGTTGTAGCTGAAATGGATCTCTCTCCACGGTTCGTGGTGCGGGATTGGAAGGAGCGAATATGTTTCGGCGCAGATGAAATCGCATCGTTCCTGACTACTACATACGAGTACTTCCAAAGGCTCTTTACCTCTGACATACCACTAATGGAATTTGGCTTCATGGACACATAGCCCGGCCTGGTAAGCGGCGCAAGTTGTATCCTGTAACCACCTTTCCGTGCGTATCCAACCAGTTGCTTCGTGAATTTGCGTTATTCATGGTCATTCTGTCATAGACCCGGTGGAAGCTACCCACGAGACTGTCGTCGTTCCAAAGTTTTACTTGCTGCTTTGTAGTAAGCACACTTGGATTGCCCTTCTTTTCCACTCCTTTCGTGTCCCTAAATCTGATTATCGCGGCAACAAAGTTAGGCTCCTGTGGAGCTTTGAAGAACGCTTGACATAGGACTTGCTTATGGCCGTTGCGGGGAGGGTTAAAACTTCCACGGTAAACGACTATCCGGTTGGTATGACACTTGCTGAGAGTTGAGGGAGCGAGATGAAGGGCAGGGGTGAAGATCTTGTCGTCTGGAGAGATTGGAAATCCGTTAGCTATACCGATATGGTACTCGAGGAATACGGAAGTAGTTAGCTAATTTGTATCAATTGGTAATGACATTCTGCAGCGGTTGGCCTCCGAAAACTTTTGGGATACAATTTTCCGGTATGCTGTCGAATTAGGATTAGTTTGAGGTATTTGAAGTTATTTTCACGTCCGAAACGCGATGGAAAACTTTCGAAGCTTCGACACGTCACGCAAACATCGCCAGTTAATATCCGGAGTAATTACGGAGTGTTCCATTTCATACGGTGTGCATTCCCGATTCATAATTCAGGGACATTTCATAGTATGATAGAATGTTAACTATTACATCGTTTCTGAATTAACCTATTGCTACCCATATTTTTATGTCCTTTTCCCATCTCAAAGTCTCCTTGTCGTTTTCCGTTTTCGCATCTTGAAGCTCGGAAGTGTGCTAAACAACAAAATCGCCAAAATTTTGTGACAGGATACTCGATCATGGAGTCGTTAGTCCCAGGCTCCAGATATATGGATCCAATCTATTATTTTCAGTGGAAATTGGAATAAAAGAACCATCTTTCCAAGGAGGTAGTTAATCAGAGTCATGGAACCGCCTCTTCGTTCTATTTTCTCCTAGAACTCGACAGAATTGTATGAGGCTCCATAATCGACAGGGAACCTAATGATCTTAATACCTACTTCGAAGAGATAGAGATCAATTGGTAGTTTTTCAATCCGAACCCCTCGATCCAGAAAGCGCTCTGACAAATCCACGTTGTCTCTCACAATACCATGCTTCAGAAGCTCTTGCAGGTCCTCTTCATCTGTTCCTGCATCCAGAAGAAGTCTGCATACATTGAATATTAGACCGAAATCGGGAATGAGTTTTACAAAAGTGCACGGCGGGCTCAACGCAACCTGAATCGCAGACATTGGTTCTATCCCATAGTTGTCCTTCTACGGCAACTCCACGCGGGCATCAGCACCGTGGTGGCGTATAATTTGATTGTATATTTTATGTCCTCCAACTGCGGCAGCGTGGAGCGCAGAGTCAAATATGTATTCCTGATCGTCGCTCCGAGCAGCTCGAGCTCGAATTGAGACCTCGAGGGAAAGCCATCTATCAACGTATTTGAGATTGCCTTGATAACATGGAACATGAAAGAATTTGAACAGACACGGATTGTCCGGGGGAACCCTTTGTCCAACTTCAATAAGGAACATAACGACACGCCTCCCTTTGTCTTCCAATGGACACTTCCATATCGGCGGGATGGCCTGGCCGTATTGAGCCCCAGGCTTAAGTGACGTCCATTCCTTCCACGTATCAATATCTCCCTTAAAACCGCTTCGTATGTCGGACCGAAATCTGCTTCGGCCTCAATCAAAGCTTGGAATGTCTCAAGGTGTCCATGAGGAATGGCGTAATATGTAGGCGTACAGCCAATCGGATCAAGAGGGTTGACAGGAGCGCCGTGGTTGATGAGGAGCCTTATGATGCCTTTGAAGGGTCCATATTCCGGCTCTCTCCTATATTGTTACGTGCATTGCTTCAATACTGTGAAGTGGAGATGTCCGTTTCATGACTGAACAATTTTGATGCGGTGCGCTCCAGAGCGGAACGAACGAGCCATAATTTTCGCTTCCGAAGGTAAGTCACAAAGCTTCAATGCAGTTATTAAAAAAAAAAAAATTTTTTTCTTATTATTATTATTATTTTTTTTTTTTGGTTTCTGAGTCTTTCCCATATGCAGTTAATTTCCAAAAATTATCTAGAATCATCAGCACTACAACCCTGGTACTCCTATCTAAACACAAGATTTACTTACACACTCAGCAGCGTGCTTACATCCCTTCCAGTCCCCGCACTCGCCGCTATTATCGGCCTCGTAACCGTCCAAGTGCGGGTAGCCGTGTACGGAATGACAGATGTGAAAGTGGTTGTCGACGTAACCTTAGGCTGTGGCAAAATCCCCGCACACAATCCCTTAAGATTCAAGGCTTTCAAAAGAATGGCTACAGTATTAGGTTTACATGCATTGTCCTGTCTTTCGTGAATATCGTAATTTAGAGGGAGGGAGGCAGAGGATGCAAAAGAGATAAGAAGTGTAGAGAAGACGAGGAGAAGGTGGAACATGTTCATCGTTGTAATCGTACAGGAAAATATAGGGGAACACTAAGCGGAGGAATGGCATATGAAGTATAAAAGGGATATTTTAAAGGTAATGTAAATCGGTCGAAATGCGAGGCATACATGTTTGATGTGAGTTGGTGTACGTTGGAAGGTTTCGGTGGGGAAGGTAGTATTGGATAATTTAAGTGTTTTATAGGGATTGTGACATTATAGATTCGGTTTGGACGATGATTGAAATGGAGAAATATATATTGGGTATCACGAACTTTCAGGAACACTAAAGAAAGGAGAGTTTCTAGAAAGTAGGGATGATACGAGGGAAATTTATAGGTGGTAGGTGACTGTCCCAACAGTTTCGACACGCCAATGACGGTTACTCTATTTCAAAAAGGCTTCCCACATCCTCGACGTCTCATTCATCACACAATTCATCATTTCCAACCCAAAGAAGGGAGTAGCTCCTTAAAGGACGCTCTCATATATTTGGTGACTACCATAGGTGTTCGTTTTCTACCATGTTCATTTTGGTAATTCAGCACTGCGGGTAGGTCCCCGCCCGTCCTTTACTGGCCCGTCGAATTCTCCGGCGTCGAACAAATGACTCTGCACATCGCAGCACCCAGTCGAGCACTGAGAGGTCAGGTCGCATGGAACTCTCTTATCCAGCAAAACTTCTCCCAGCTCTCTAGCTGCATTGTTGGCTGGAGCAGCCACTGAGATGTTGAGAAAGATGGTGGTGAGGATGGCGAGGGTGAACTTCATGGTGACGGTGGCGGTTGGTGGGTGGGTAATGGGGGTGGTGGACAGTTGGTGGAGTTGGAGACTCGCCGGGAGTTTAGGCTAGAGGCTGAAAAATGGTGGCACAGCCGGATTGAAGTGAAGTAAGTGAAGTAGCTGTTGGTGAACGAAATGAAGCCTGTTTGCCAACTGGGGCGCAGTCTTTATACTTTCCAAGCTATGTAGATTCCAATCGCAGAGGGCATCTTTTAGCGCCAGGGGGCTCGGAAACCGCGTACATGACCAGTACTCTGAACATCAAACAGCCTCACCTGTATCAGCAGTTCTGAAGACGGTGAGAATTGAACCTTTTGCAAGCAAGTTTTTGTGGGTAATCCCTAATAAACTCTGCTGGACGGATCGCGGATGGGCATGTTTACTTCTAGACGGAGAATAGGAGAATATGTGAAACTTTGCAAACGAGCGATGTCAATGTTTGGGGATACGAGATCGTCACAGAGAGTGTTGGTGGTTCACTGAATCCTTCGGCAGAAATTGCCCAATGACTGAGTCTTACAGTATGTTGTCGTACGTACACAAATGATGGCTAGATTTACATGGAAAGCTTCGAAGAGCAAATCATCTCTTTCTACTTCGAGCGAGCATGAGAACCTTGTACAACGACGAAGAAGATTGATAACGAGGCACGGAGGTTGGAGAGGAGGAATGTGTAACAACCTCAAGATATTCCTCGTAGTTACCGGATTCGGGAATCAAGCGAGCCGCAACTTCACTTCTCAATTTTCTGTGGTTCGGACATCTGAGCAACTCCCGAATAGATGTACATTTCATTCATGACAATATCTACAATGCATAGCGAACGAGTGTTGTGAAAAATCCTTCAGATGCAAATGCAAATGCCCAATTCCCCCTTCTAACTCCAAACCCTGACCCCGAAATCAGTTACTTGCAAACAATAACACCATTGTTCAGGTTAACCGTTCCCCCCTTTCCACCAGTAAGGTCGACATTGTTGCCATTCGCGTTCAAAGTGCCTCCGACTTTGTTCTGCGCATTTGCGTCAGAGAAGATCTGGCAAGTGCCAGATCCGGAGACAATGTTGGCTCGGTTGGCCCGAACCGGGTTGCCCAAGTTGCCGAAGTTAGCCTTGATACTCGTCTTAGCACCATTGGCATTGATGTTTGCCTGCACGGCGGTATCTGTCGCGTCGTTCGCGATCAATACTCGGACAGTGCCTGAGAATGATTAGTGAAGAGGAGGAGCCGGGAATGTTGGGACCTGTACCGGCACGAGCATCAAGCTGAGCACCCTCGAGAGGGGCGGCCGAGGTGAAGGCTGCGAGGAGGGTGGTGAGAATGATAGCGGTCTTCATTTTTGATGTCTGGGGAGAGATGGGTTATTTCGGTTGGATGATGTTAAGTGCTAGGATATTGATGCTGGAGCTGGAGCCGTTGGTGACGAGGAAGATTCTGCGACGAAGAGATTCCCTTTTATACTTTACCATCCTGCCTCCACTTTGCGTGCTCGAATTATCAGTTACCTTTCTCCAGCGCCCTTCCGCATCGCCGCTTCCATCAAAGACAGTACAAAACGAACGTCAGAGACATCTCAAAAATAGTCGGCCGTGATCTATTTTGTCA
This sequence comes from Zopfia rhizophila CBS 207.26, assembly GCA_010093925.1. Lineage (NCBI taxonomy): Eukaryota > Fungi > Ascomycota > Dothideomycetes > Zopfiaceae > Zopfia > Zopfia rhizophila. The sequence goes on from ML994646.1 coordinate 1,168,202, forward strand.
TCGATTTGGCCCCGCTGGGCGAACGCAAAATATAGAGCTGACTAGATAGTGGGACAAGAACTACCAAGAGGCCAAGCTGTGGAGTATTGCTGTGGGTTTGCGGAGCCTTGCGGAACCGTTTGGTCAGACATCTGTTCCTGGAGCAGGACAGCTTATTCTTAGATAAGACGGCGAACAACCGTTTGGATGCATGTTCAAGGCGAGGGAATTTTTCTTTTCTATGAGCTGGGGAGATGAGGAATCTAGTAGTACAAGCTAGATGAAGGTCAGCGCTGATTGGTCGAAATATATTAACTGCAGAAAAGGAAGCTTACTGAGCAACAGCCATTACGTTTCGACGGCTTCGATATTTAAGACATGTCAGCAGCAACTACAGCTGGCTGAAAGACTTTAGTGGAGCAATTCGTTTCCAAATGACCGATTGAGAAAGTGGTGTTATTGGAGAGTGTCAGGCGTCCAGCTGTATGGTGAAAATAACTTGTAGAATTTATTCGAAACACAACATCGTAGATTAGCCCTATGTTGCACAGTAATAAGACAGCAGTTGATCTGCTGACTTTTCGGCATTCCTCATCATGCTCCCTTCATTATTGATGTCACGAAAGGTCGCAGCCTATTTCTGGTTCCCGGCGCTCTTTTCCCCTCCCTGTATTGACTTCTTCGCCTTGTCGATAGCATCGCGGCCGAGACTGAAATGTGATCCGTACCTATCCTATACAATTGTAAGCAGATGGCCTATGAATGGAGGTGGAAGTAGTTCCTCGTACCTGCTCAGCCCCGACGCCCTTCATGCTCGCCATTTTCTTCGCTCTCTCCCAGCCATCGTTCCCGAGTCCAAAATGGCTCTCATAGCGATCTTGCTCAGCCCCCGATCCCTTCCGGCGGAGCAGGTTCTCTGCTGTGGCCTTGACTTTCTCCTGGTCGAGACCAAAGTGTCCTTGATACCTGTCCTGCTCAGCGCCGCCGCCCTTGAAATCAGCAGCCCTCTTGATCCGCTCGATTCCATCGTTGCCGACACCGAAGTGCGAGCCGTAGCGGTCTTGTTCGGCACCAGAGCCGAGCTTAGAGGTGAAGTTTCCCATATTAGAGTTGGTTTCGGGGTTATTGGTGTTGGTGAAGGGGTTCATAGTAGACGTCGAGCCTGAATATATAAGCTTGGAGCAATTTCAAGGATTGAGTGTGCGGGGGGAGCTCGAGCGGAGTGGTGGAGTGATGTTCGTGGTCTGGTGATGGTGAAGCTTAGCTATTTACCCCTCTGGTGGGGCATGACGTCACCTAGGACTGAAGACTCTTCGATCGATGCGATCGTCGGGGGACCTTCATTTGTGTCACATGAAAGGGGAAAAAGGATTTGACTCCTGGTTGGCTGGTTGAACTTGTGCCTGACAATATCGATAAGGCGCGTCATATATTAATTCTCCTTCACACCACAACATTCCACCGTCATTTCATCCTCCTTCCATTGCAAACCCTAATCTCTCTTAAAAAAAAAGAAAAAATTTCAGTATGCAGTGCGCTTACCACGACGCTAACGAAGGGAGGTGAGGCTTGAGGGCTTCTCAGAGTCACGACCTTCAAACCTACAACGCCTTCACCCAACATCTCTCTTCATATATTATCACTCCGTCTCATTCAATCCCATCCCGTCTTTTCAGCCCTCATTGGCGGTTCTGGCTGACGGTGCGCTTGGTACGATGCATATAGATGTGTGGTAGTGGGCTGCGTCCATTCTTTGGCAGCCAGCACTTATTGTATAAGCCATCAACAGAGTTGCGTTTTTGACTGGCTTGAAAGAATTCTAACACTTCAATAGGAAGCCATACCAACACGCTCAAAAGAGAGAACAGCGTCCTTCAGCAATTTCGAAGACAGAGCAGCTAAGCATTCCGCTAACAAGTCTAGAGGTACCTTACTCTGGGCTCCTCCTCTTACTCCAACTCATTCATGTCTGGCTTGGCGGTCTGTGACGACCGTGAACCAGACTTCCGCTTCCTCGTCCCATACCGGCTTTATATTATGAACGTCTGAATACGGACAAAATGCGAGCCCTGATGACCCAATATATATTTCCTATCCCCCAGACCTCGGCGTTGCCGACAAGCTTCAGCTCCCGTGTGGACTTCAGCAGCATGCTCGACCAACCAGCGCTTCCAATTACAGATTTCTGGCAGTGAGTGGTCTAGATCACGTTTGATATCCCCAACCGTATATCAGCCACAGCTCTACTTTCGTCGTCTCGCGTTGCCCAGCTTTTACGAGACCTTGGCTTTTGGGACTTGGTTACTTGGCCCAGATATTGTTCGCTTCAAATGCTAATTTATATCAGCGTACCATAGCACAGCCGATATCGCGAAGTCATGTTATCTTCAGAGGATGGCTGCAAATATAAAGAAAGCAGTCAGTTCTCGTTGTCAAGGTCTGCGCTATTCCTTCGGCCCCAAGTCACTCTTTCTGTCGCCGACGCGCGCCGTTCATCTACTATCGTTTCAAATATCTATTCTTGCGAACACAAGCTCCCGATTTCCCGTTACAATCAACCCGGCAAATGAAGCTCACTCTTCTCGCTGCTATTGTCTCTACCGCTTTGGCTCTCGCCCATCCTAAAGACTGCAATGAAGTTCTGGTCGAAGCAAAGTCTACTGAGTCGCCCACAACAACAAGTTTTATCCCAACGCCCCCTTTCTTTACTCCTTCCGCCTGCTTCTCAGTTGCCACCTTCGTTTTCACAATGACATCCCTTTAGCATAGTCAGGCCTGCAGCGTCGTCGAGATGGCACGGACCATCACGAAGCAGATATATGAGGGTAGCTGCACAAGTTATACAACGAGTGTGATTCTTACTTTCGACAACAAGGGCGTCGATGGGAGGTGCTAATTGTGTTTCGGGTGTAGAAAATTGGAGTTGAATTCCGTTATTTTCGACATCAACTTTCGCAAGGCCTCTTCAGCTGTCATGGACTAACGCGCCCTTATTGTTAACGAACATCACTTTATGATTTCTTCTAGCCTTCTTCTCTTTTCTTCATATCCTCTGTGTAATCGCGCGTAAATCTCCATATGCCCCGACGTACTAGCTCCAGTTCAGAAGGTTAAGTTCTTCTATCATGTGCGTATAGGAGAAACGTACGTGGTATCGTAGATCTAGGAGCCGGCCAATCAAGTGAACAGTCACTCTGATGTGGTGTGGATTGCAAGGAGATTGCGGGAGGTGGCGAGCTGGAAGTGTACTGTGCATCGGGACCGCACACTCTCTTCGTTTTTTACGCCCAAGCTCTCAGTCTACCACAGTCTAAACCGCCTTCGGGGTCGTTCCTGATTCCGAAGACTTCGTTTCCTGAGCATATTCGATCAATAGCGCTGAGCTCAACACCAGCGACTTCTTGAGTATCTCATCCGCATCCTCGCAACCATATATATTGCTCCGAATCGCGGTAGAGTTAATGGCGGGCTCTATCGAGGCATCTCCCGCCATCCCTGTGAATATCACTGGTACGAAGAGGATGCATCGATCTGAAAAATTGACGTCTCCTCGAAGCAATTTCGAATCTCCCCACAACCCTACATACTTTCAATCAGACGATTCCAGACCATGGTGAATCGTGCGACGTCTGAGAATTGTATTAGCATGGTAGCAAGTTCAGGGGCTTGCAACTTTCCATCAGATGGGAGATCCTCAGCTTGATCAGGGAACAGTATAGCTATTCGGACGAGGCTTGATAGCCAAACCTCTGCAATGATCCATAATCAAACAGTCTGTTTTCCCAAGGCCCAAACCCACGGGTTCCAGAGAACACATCGGAGGCCCTAACAGATAAAAATCGGCTCGTTTGTCGCTAGCACTGCCGCATATAATTGTTTCCGCGCCCGCTGGTCTGTATTCTTTTGACATTTTATCAGGCCCAGCAAGGGTAGTACATGTGTTCATACCCATCCCGTCCTGCTACTTCCTTCAAAATATCTAGCCACGCACCGAGATTCTTATGGCTACCAGGATACGCCCAATGCAAACCGCCCTCGATTCCACCCTCGTTTCAGAGCTTGATTCTCCGCACTTTACTCAAGATTAGGGGATTCAGTTCGCCTTTGCTCTTGGCTTTTTTTGGTAATTTATAGTCGTCCATGAAAACGGTGATGGTGGCTACAATATTCAACTGGTCGCCGCTTCGGAAGAAGCCATGGCAAGGCACCTCTTTGTCCCCTTGGTGTGGAGGGTTGAAACAGCCACTGTAGAGTAGGAGGCGGTTTGGTCGGTCTCTGCGAAGGGTTGACGGAGGGATGCGACTGTGGATCGTAGCTCATCTTTGAAAACAAGTAAGTGCCGAGTGCATATAAACTTCCGAATATCCAGCTTTTCATAACTCCCTAGACTAAGTCAGGAGGCCAGGAACTATCCTTCTCCTTCGCCTTGCGAAAGGGTACGACTGCTGTTATTCGCTCTCACAACTGCCTACAGCTCAGCGATTAGCATCGGGCCGGCATCTGTCGGCGGGGTGCCGCTGAAGAAGAGCTACCATGGCTGATAGAAAGTCTTTATTTTGAGATATTTCACTCTGTTTCTTACTTCATATGGAGTCACCCTAGTGTCACAAATTCATCCCGCGTTCCTTTCTCGTTCGCCGCCACGTGCCAAGTTTCGAACGAATTTCTTATCTATGAATAAAAGTTGATACAATATTTTGGGGGGTCAGTGAAAGTCTACGGAGTAATTATACAGACTATCTTCAGTCCTCATTGGCCATATCCACTGACGTAGTTGACCAGCTTACAAGTACACAACTAGACGCTCCCAGGAAGATTTTTGAGTTAGACACAAGCTCGGTCGCCAATGAGTCGCCTTGGTTTACTTGGCTTGAACCGTCTTTCAAAAATATATCCATCCCATTAGCAAAATCTAACGAATAAGCATCCAATCGACCCGCTGTCTAAACGGCCCCATCACTAGCAATCCAATCGAAACTCGCAAAACTAATCTCTCGATTAATCCCATCGTCCTCCGCCCATTTTTCTAGTAGTATATTCTCGGTTCCATTATACCTCCTTTTCTTTGAACGAACTCGATCAACAGGTTCGGATTCAGTACGATAGGCTTCAACTTCTGCCTCAACTCCGACTCATACTCCATCGTGTCGAATATTTTCCTAATCCGCGTTGAACTGATCTTGGAATCTTGCCTCTCGAAGAACCATACATCTCCAATTATTCCGATGAACTGGATAGGAACGAAGCGGACCGTCGAGTTTGGATTGTCTTCTAGATGACATTGGCGGATGTGGCCGCTGTACCGCAGATGCCGATAGAGACGTTCTTTTCACGTCGACGCCTACCAAAGTTATTTGGAGCGCACTGCACGGTATTACTTGATTCACTTGCCTTGTTCGATGGGGCCTCTATCCGGTTCTTGCGGATACAACATTTTCAATTTCGCATAAGCGTATTCCTGAGAACCGTCATGAGTGAAAGCGCGCAAAGGATCCAAATACGAGCGATCCATCGGAATCTCCGTCCAACCAGAACATCCAACTATGTTTGAAAATCCCGCCGTCGATTTATCGATGAAGTGCGCCCGCTCACTAGCACCACATATAACCAAATGTTTCGGTCTCCACCACGGCCTCACGATCCCTCCCACATTATCCGGTCCACACAACCTAACATACTCAATCATATATCCATCCCTGGATGTAGCATCCCACAAGCGGCTTTCGAAACTCCATTGATCCTCGCTGTGGCCCGGATACACCCAATGCCAGCCTCCAACAAGGCTTGGATCCTTCCACAACGCCCTTCGTTGGTCTTGACTCAGAATGATAGGATTTGCTTCCTTTTTCCGACGGATTTTATTTTCTAGTCCTTTGTCGCAAACTGGCACCACGATTGCGGCGACGAGATTGAAGTGGTCTTTGGATCGATAAAATGCGTGACATAGCACTTGCTTGTGGCCTTGATGTGGTGGATTGAACATGCCGCGGTACGTCAGGATACGGTTCACTTGTCCTTTGATAAGGGTTGGAGGATTGGAGAAGGGACTTGGTTGGAAGATGGGCACTGAGTTGTTGGCTTTTGGGAAGGGGTAGGCTTGCCGAATGTACTGGTCCAGTAGGGCGGACATGGTTTCCTCCTTGGATTCCAACTTTGGTTCCCCATTTGGTTCCTTTGAGCTAGCGAGTTGTGAGGCGCTCCTCGAACCTGGGTGCCGATTTTGGATGACAACGTCGTTGGTGTTGGAAGGTTGTTCTTGTTTTATGGCGTTGGGAGATGGAGTGCGTTTTGGATCGCTGTCACGCTGTAGTCCGAAGAACCTGAGGACCTTCATTCTAGATATCTGAGCGGCTATCAGCCGATGTCTGTGTTCCTACCCAGGGGTTCAGCGATCACTTCCTTATGGACTGTCTTCAGTTTTCCTTGGAGTAGTGTTTGATGGTTTCAGTACTTTTTCCAGGTTCAATAGGATTCGGAGTAGGAGTACTAGAAAGTCGTCAGCTTTCTTTACGGTGAAAAATCTCCTGTTTGGAACTCCTGACTGGCCGGCTTCGGTTGAGTAAAGTGCTCGGTGTTAGGAAGCGAATGGAACTCGAATGGGACTGCTGGGATGGCTTCAGCAAAACTAGGTGAGCTCGTTGCAGTCGCAACACCCAAACGTGGTTACGCGTCTAAATTCTGTGTCACGGGTATTTATGTTTGCTATCTCGTTCACTGTGTTGTTTTGGACCGCTGATGATAGTTCAGGTATGTGATGGATATCAGGTGAGTGACCGGAGTCGTCTATAGCTCAAAATCCATTTCCATTATGGTGAAAGTCCATGTGGTCAAGTGAGCCTAAAAATACAAGTCCATACACTCATATTTCAAACTGATGTCCCAAAACAGCTATATTTCTATATGATCTATTTCCATAAGAAACTTGGGATACATTTCTAGCCTCCCTGCTCAAGTCCTACCATTCAAAGGACGCAAATCAAATATCAACTATGGTGATTGTGCAAATACGGGATATTTTTGCAGCTAGGTGCATCAAACTCACTATATCATTCAAGTTTTTTGACTGGCCACTGAGTTCCACAATGTTTTAGAATTGTGGAAATTATATGTTCATTCAACATATTCATAGATATTATGATAATAATTAAGTTTTCCAGGAAATTTTGGTTCAGCCTACCTCGAAGGAAATAGCCTTAATAGGGTCCGCATAATCTGTTGCAAGCGTATGGAAAGGGACTTCTGGATATAGTTTCACATTCCTACGCAATTGTTAGCCAGCCACCCATCAACTACTTTATCGGAGTGAAATATTGCGTCAAGACATCTGACTTCAACATCGACACTAAGATATCCAATATCCTACTTTGCAGTCTCATGGATTCGGTGCCTGGCGGAGTGCTTCGGAAACTAATCGGGTCTTCGACGGAATGATATCATTGAGAGTAGAGTCCGAAGATGATGGGGTCTAACAACAAGCGGCTTCAAACATAATTTCTGCCGCAATATCCTGAGAAAACTTCACATAGGGTTGATATCACAGCCACCGTTGGTGATGGGTCCAATGCTCCACGCCGTTTCGCCGATTTATCCGTGGCATTGTAATCGCACAGTACTGGATCACTGCATTTCTTTGCTGAAGGGCACTCGAGTCACAAATGGAGCAAAATAGATTGGGTAGAATGGTTGATGATGATTTCAGCCACCATAAATGATCCAAGTCAGAAGCGTCCCGCACATTAAATCACTGAACGATTACCGAATAAGCGCATATAAGCGTCAATCGGCCCCTATTGCCTCCTGAGACCTCATCAGCCGAACGAACAACCTGCGTCCTTCGAGCATCAACAATTGGCGATCAAGCAACGATTCATAGACCGACCATTAAACTCAATCCGTAAGATATTCTGGTAAATTATGGGGGGAAACCAAGGTGGTGGAGGAGTGGCCGTGGAAATGTGGGTCAAAAGGTATGGCGTGGTGGGAGATCAGTGAATGCAAAGAGGACGTAGATAGATAATTACACAGTGAGCGTTTGGGCCACTGGTATCGTGTCTCCTGTTGGAGGCACTTGTCCTTCATGCGTAAGAGCGACTGTAAAACAGCCACACAAGACTTCGGAATATCAGGCCTTTCTAAAGTCCCCAAAGCCGCCAAATATTCCACTTCAGCTTCTTCATCGCGCCGAGACCATCCGGTATCCTCCTTCGTCTAACTTTGTCATATTCGGCCTTTAGTTTCGGGTTAAGTAGGGTATCATTCGCGAGGTCGCATAGGATGAATTTATCACAACCCTCCTGATTTCCGGGGTTTCGACCGGAGTGGAATTTTTAGGATGTTTCGCTGTAGGTACGGGTGATGTCTGGTTCGAGAGATTCAGCCTGTACGCCGAGGAGTTCATAGAAGTTGTTCGACGTAGTTGGTGCTTTTCGAGGAGGTTTAACTCGGAGAGGGAGAAGTACGCGGAGCCAAGAAGCCGCTGTTGGATCCTGGTATCGAGCTTGTAATAGTGGAGACAGGCCATGATGATGAACTCGTAGGCTATGATCCGATCGGGAGCGGTAAGAGACACTAGGGGGTCCTTAACCGTCTCCACAGCCTGACCCTTCCCCCCCAAAAGCTAGAAATCCGCACTCCAAACACCCTCAAATTCGCCTAGAGGCCTTCGTTCTGACTACCTGCGACAACATCATTCAACATCGACTCCGAATCCACAGTGCGACTCCTACTCCGGGGCCATGAGAGCGACGGGAGCGAGTTCGTGATAAGACCGATACGGAATGCACCGGCCACAAGGAGGACTCAGGTAGAGATTTGAACTTAGAACGGCAACTCTTTGAGCCATCCTCTAAGATTTAGTCGCGATTTCTTAAACATTCGCCCAGGTAAGAGAATTGGAAAAGCGGTCCAACGCTCTTTCGCCTTCGTCTTTAGATGTACACGCTACGCCGAACTCTAAGTTGCGGTCGCATTCCAAGCCCTCTTCGGTAGCGAAGTAGCAAAGCAAAGCAAATATGAAAACGCCGATGACAATCAAGGATGCGAGTAAATGTTCACCTTAAGTTCTCATGACGTAATAACCGTGGTTTCTGTCGCCCACTATTCTCCTCAAACCGGGAATACCCTTTTAATAAGTCCTATCCTGTGTGAATGTAGCCTTCTCAGTCGAAGTAGGAGCAGCAACAATGACAGTTGTAGAACTCGTCGATGTCATAGAAGTCGTCGTTTCTACCTTCTCAGCCGCCGTCGCCGAGGACTCAGAAAAGATATTCTCCTGGATAATCGAATACCATGACGATCAGGGATTAGAAGACACTTCCTCGGGAGCCTTATCAGGAACCTTATCAGGAACCTCAGTCGGTCTCAAAATTGGTATCTTCATCGTAGCCGGAAGAGCAGAGGTAGCCGAAATAGTAGGCATTGCTTGAGGCCCATCGAACTTCGCATTCCAGTCCGGAAAATAATGTGACAAAACGAGCAGTACAGCGATCAAGTTCGCAAACGCTGTAGCGGCGTACGGCGCATTTTGCTGAGCCTACAAAGCATTCGCCATACTGGTCTAATAAATCTTGTCACCGAGTGAGGGAAATTAACGTAGCGGCGATCTCATGATGAATTGACGATTTACCTAGTGATTTAAATACATAAAGGGGTGACGGGGCGGACGGGGGCCAAGCAGGCTGCAAACAGCTAGTGTAGGCAACAGAGAATTAGCATAGGTGGCAGTGGACTAATGTAGGCTGCAGTACCAACCGGTGCTGTTCGGTGAGAAATGTCGATATCGAGCGCGCCTATTTGTTAATTGTCGGTCGCTGAACACAGCCAAATCGTAAAAGAAGGAACGTTTAATCACTGTGGTCTGTGATTAAAAGTAGTCGCAGTTAAAAATCAAACAATGTGAGATTTTCGTTGAAGAGCAAAGTCAATTGACAGAGGACTTGGACGATATAAACAGTGGATTTGATATCGAAGAGAAGTGGGTTGTTAAATATGGATTGTTCTTTGATAGTTACGGACGATAATGCTCTGTCGAACTCGCTGAAGACTTGTCTCAGAAAGAATGGGCGGCGTGGAGAATGCGATTGTTTGGATGGACGTCAAAGAGAATGTAGGCCCAAGGACAAGGCAGAGAAACAGGGCTGGCGGCGATGGGACTGGATAAGGAAATGTTGGTTGTGGAGGTAGAGGGGCAGACCATTGATTTTTTGATAGCAGCTACTGTGGCAGCCTGGCGCTCTGTAGTCTGTTTTGTCAGTAGGTAAGAGAACGGTCGGAGTGTCATCCAAACCAATACGAGGTGAACGTAAACATGTATTGGATTTGGCACCAACCACAAAGTACACCATGACATTGAGTCGTCCAAACATGATACCATGCTGCAGAAGTAATTGACCCTCTAGTGCTATTGTAAAAGCTCTAAGTTCTAAAGCAAAATTGTTCAAGAATGCTAGCCCATCGATTTCCTCACAAGTTTCCTCCTGCATACCGTTAGCATATTTAACCCAATATCAAAGCCTGAGGACAAACTCACGACTGACTCCAGCCCGTCGACTTCTGCCGTGCGGCTTCTGCCGAACCGTTGACCACATTCTCTTTCTGAGGCGCCGCCGTCTTCGGTCTCATCTGCGCATTTTTGTCCTTCGGTGCCAATGCCGTCTTCGGTCTCTGCTGCTCTTTCTCCCCCTTGACTTCCTTCTCAAGCTTCTCATCCTGCTCTTTCTTGGTCATTTTCCTCATCAAACCCTTTAGCGTCAGGCTCTTCCTCCGTATCGATCTCAGTTGGGGTGGCGGAACATCATTCGAAATCTCCGATGCGCGATTCGCATCGGTAGCGTTAGAGTCCGAGAAGTTGGTATCTGCAGCCACAGTGACCGGTCTCGGCGGTAGCGGAATATCAGAACTCATGATCAGGTGGCTCTCCGGTCTGCTGACAAGTGTTGCGTCGCTATTCCTCGCAGAAGTGTGCTCCGCCGAAACGTTTCTATCGCGTGCTCGGGTCTTGGCGAGGCGTTCGTGATCCAACATCAGCTGCTCCTTCGTCGATTCAAGCTCGGTAATTGACTTCTTTAATTTCTCGATCTCTCCCTGCAACTGCGTTCGCATACTGTCGGCAAGTTCCTTGTCCTTCTTGAGATCTTTGACCTGACTATCATTCGCGGCTGCGTTACGCTGAAGTAGTTGGATCTCGTCGTCCTTCGTTGCGAGAAGATCTCGCGATTCCTTCAGCTGACCTTCCAATCGTTGGAAGTGGACGCGGTGGACGAGGCTGGGCCGTGCGGTCTCAATGTCGGCATTGATCGCTTGCTCCAACTTCAGCTGCTCTTTCAGAGAGGCGAGTTCTTGTTCATTCGCAGAGAGTCTGGCGCTGGCCTCCCTGAGGTGTTTGTCAGTAGCGTCGAGATCGGAGTAGAGTCGAAGGTTATCTTGCTGTGCCGCATTGAACATTGCCTCCAATTCTTTGTGATCGTGCTCATTGATAGTTGGAAGTTTCGTTGGCGAGTCCATTTGGCTATTCTTCTTTAACTCCGCCTCAAGTCTGTGATTCGTCTCTTGGAGCTCATGTCGCGTCTGGATATGGTGTTGACGTTCTTCATTCAGGGAGTTTTGCGTTTCGAATGTTGCATCGCGAGCCTGCCGCAGTTCATGTTGTAGGTGCACGACCACTTCAGATGCTTTCTCAGCACCTACGAGATTTCCCCCGAGCCCGGCGATTTCGGTCTCTTTGTCTTCCTCCGAGCGCCCCTGCTCGGAAGAATTTCGCCCTTTAATCCGCAGCAACTTGACCTGAACAGCAGAATGGTGTTCTCCATTTCTATTGGTGTCGCCATTGGTCTTTTCTTTTCCGGGCCCTTCAGAAAAAGCGATCCGTTCTTTCAGGTTCCGTATCTGCGCATTCTTGAGCTCCAGAGTAGCTTTGTGCTGTCCAGTAATTTCTTCCAGCTTAGAGTCCTTGTCCTTAACGTAGTTTTCCTTTTGTTCGATCGCTTTTCGGAGAGCGAAAAGTTCAATGTCTTTGCGATAGACAATGGCTTGATGGTCGCGACCAATGGAAGCCTTCATTGTCTTCATTTCATCCCGGAGGCTGGAGTATTCCACGAAGGTCTCATTAAGCGTGTCCCGCGCATTGCGAAGATCATTTTGCGTTCGCTTGAGATCATTTTCCTTTTTCTTATCTGCTGTCTTAATATCGGCCAGAGTTTTCTGGAGTCGTAATATTTCTTCATCTTTGGAGTCAGCAATTGAGAAGTCGCCTATGTCAGTTCCCGGCACGACAATATCCGAATCGGCAACGACGGAATGCGTTGAGGGAAGAAGCGTTTCAGCAGGCGAGTGTGGATTAGGAACTTCATTGTTGGTCACAGAGTGGAAAATTCGCTGCCATGCCTCGAAAGAGACCATGACTAAGGCGGCCACTAAAAGGTCTTGAACGGATATCTTTTGATTTGCAATGGTTACCAGGGCTAGGATATGTAACACATTTGCGACCTGGGTTTGATACCTGGCAGCCCATGATTCCGGATGGTGCCGAATAAACAGCAAGAAGGCCCCGGGAAGTGCTGTCGTGATGGCAATTGATATCAATCGATGAAATGGGTACTCGTCGGTCCAGCGGCCTTCCAGACTGCGAGGCATGCTGTGTAGATTCAGTCCTAGGCGTTCAGATTTAGCCGAGAGAAATGAATTGAAGTTCTTCCGGGTCCCGTCAAGGATCTGGAGAAGCCGCATTCGTGTTGGCATGTCAGTCCACCTTGAGATCGGGAGGCTCAATCGAACGTCAAGCGGGTGTTGCGATTCGTATACGGACAAACCGCTCGTCATTCCAGCTGCAGGAGAGTGTGACGGGCTAGATGGATCACTGCATAAGCCAGCCTTCTTTGCGATTGTATCAACACCCGGCGTTGCGCATGGTATTGACTTTCCAGTGATGAACATATAGGTGCCGGGAAGCGCAATGATCAGACCGGCAGCCACAGACATCGGGTGCCTCTGAGCGTAGTCTTGGACAGTATCAAGGACTCCCGTCATGGTTGCCGTGGTGCAGAGCAGGCCTACTGTTCCTGATTGGTAGTGGTCGAGCGTTGCCGAGACACGACTTCGTTGAATGTGGCTCGTCAATGATAGCGAAAGAGACCGGGATAAAAGAATCGTAAGAAGGGACAGCGGGGTTCCTGAATAAAGAGAGACAGACCATGCGCTTGCTCTTGTGAGGTCCGAACGTGGCAATCGTTTCCATTAGTGGCCGGCTAGAATTTCATACATGATGCTACCAGGACATACAAGGCATGAGAGAGGAATCCATGAAGGAATGCCCAAATTGATGCCCGAAAGGATGCAAGAATCAGAAAAGCAGGAGAAATGCACAATGAGGAGAGAGGGTTGGATTAAACGTCATGAATGACGTGTTGTGGGCAATGTCCAGGAACGCTAGGCTTAAATGCAAAGAAAGGGGTTCGATGAAAAGAAAAAGGAGGGCATTGACCCAGGACCTTGGGCGAGCAGGATTGCTTATATCTTGAAACGTTTGGATCCTTCCACCAAGCCATCCCCAAGTTTCGTCACGATCGACCACACAGGCATATATTGCTGCACTTCATCAAAGGCGGGAATGGAGCCAGTGTTGGCGTCGGACCACAAACATACAACTTTTCCAGAAAGCGTCGAATTCACGTTGCGATTCCATTTTACGCTAACGTTCCAGGGCTGAGACCACTCGCGGTGCCAGAGGCGAAGCTCCTGGGAGCCGTTGTCGCCAGTCGCATTAAAGCGGGGGTCTGAAACCGCACCATTAACCCCCAAATTGGTGATCGGCGCATCAAAAAGAATGCGACATCCTCGCGTGTTTTGACCAACAACTCGAATTTCGGCTTCATTGGCATTTGCACCCTTGGCGATCGAATAATCGAGCCAAGTGTCGAGATAAGTTTTGTTGCTGAATGGTGCCACTCGTTGCGGTACAACAAGGGCGGGCAACCCCTTCCACGAGCATTTCGTCAGTTCCTTACGCGTGGCAATATCTGGCGTGGTGCAGTTGATCATCTGGCCTTGTGCACTAGGTATTTCCTTGATAATCTTTTGGACATACTGATCGAGCCCAGTAAGAGACACCGTGTTCGCTCCACTGTCGCAGTCAAACTGCTGCACGAAGTACACTTTCAGACGATGATCCCTGGAGAATGGGAATGCCACAAGATTGTAGACGGCTGTACCGACGCAAACAAAAAACAGGAATGTCGGAATGTGGTAGGTGAAGCGATGGATGAAGGGTCCAGTTGGTACAATGAGAAGAGTAGTGAGGGCTGCGAAGGCGATGTAAATGAATAAGGACGAACTTCCATCCGCAGGGGTCTGGTATAAAGCCGAGGTTAGTAGGAGAGACACCTGCCCTACTAGGATGATAGGAATGGGAACTAAGAGAAGGAACTGGATGACCCAAAGCCAACTTGGCAGTTTGCCGCTCCATTCCTGCTCGCCTGGATATGCTTTCCCTAGATTGACCGAGCCATGCCGTTCCTCATGATGATCGGTTCCTTCACTAGTTGATTGCTGCCTACTTCCATATCTCGCAAAGCTCCGCCGATCTCCGCGAAGGAGAGAGGTTGTCTCGGTGGCATCGTCATCCACAAGCGGGCGGTCATCGGATTGGCCACCGCCAGTTGTGCCTGTCAAAGGTCTGCTAGCGGATTCGGAATTTCTGCTGGTGCTATCATCCCTGTCGAATTGTCCCACATATGTGGACTTCTTGGATAGGAAGAAAAGTTCGAGGTACGAGATCAGCAGAGCAAAGAACACGGCGGCGAAATAGAACATGACAAAGTACCCGCCGGCAATCTGGTAGTTCCGTGCCCCAACAGTGGCGAAAACGAGGAGGGCAAAACTTCCAGCAAACATCCAGATGAGGGTGTACATGCGATGCAGAGCTGATGGTCTCATAGCACTTGCACCTCTGAGGAAGAACCAGGCAAAGACAAACCATGCGCTGAGCATCATGCTGTAAGGAATATTAGTAAAGCCTCCGAATATTCCAGGCGGTATACTCACCTCCAAATTGAGAACGGGCTACTGTACACAATGTAGGGATTTACCCTTACCACCAAGTACGCCAATGCAACCACGATAGCCGTTACCACGATGAAAACAAGGGGAAACCGGAAGAAGCCTCGCCATCCATTGAGCGGAATTGCTTGATCATCATCTGAAGAATGGATGTATTTCTTTCTCGCAAACAAATACATCTTATCGGCCTTGGACAGAGCGATGGTAAGGGCAATGAGAGTCACAGGAGCGACCACTAGCAGCGTGACACAGAGAGCGAACATGGTGTGTAAGCGGAAGATGACAAAAGCTTTACCGAAAAGATCGAACCATACAGCATCGGTACCTGTTCCGGCATCTACTTTACCATCATTACGCCATTTCCCACTTCCACCAAATTTCGGACTGGCGTCAGAGGCAAGACCAGACACAGTTGCAATTGACGCCGACAGCATGTGCCAGAGGGAATTCATTGATGTCTCACGGACTGAGTCCTCGAATGTGTGATAACGCGCCCGGGGCTCCATAAAGGCTATGTCGAGCCCACGTAGACCGAGTTCTCCATTGAAGACAACATAATCGGTCTCACTCCGAATTAGCCGCTTCTTGAATCCATCACTGCTAATGACTGTGCCAAAGGGGTGCTCAGATTTCTTGTAGAATTTGGTAACTTCAGTGTCAGTGCTTCTGAATAGAGTAGCTCGGCCGCCAGCTCCAGCACCCTCGAGGTTCAAAAAGGTATGTGGAACCTGTGAGATGGGGTGACGCATGAATACTTTTGCTCCATTGAGGAAGTCTTCCTCGCCATTGTTCAAAAGTAGAATAACTGTTCGTTTTGGCCAGTTCTTGGACTCGGTAAGGTAGGAAAGCAGCTGGAGTACAGACACAACTCCAATTCCGTCATCTGTAGCGCCGAAGCCCGTACTAACGGAATCGTAATGAGCATTCACGAGAACACCACCATTCTGGGCGGCCCGGGGAGAGGCCTGCAGGTCTTGAGTCTCGGGCCAGAATGATTCCTTGTCTTCTGAACCTCTGATAGCAACGATGATGTTGGTGCCTTCGAAATACACACTGGTATTTGAAGCTGATGAAGAGAAGGTGACGTTCGATACATTGTCATCGATTATCTGGACTCGATCGTTCCCTAGATTCTTGCTTGCCGTGATAGCATTGACACGTGAAAGAAGATATTTCCGAACATCGTCATTCGCATGGCTGTTATAAGGATGAAACTGACGCGTTATGATTTCCAAATCTTGCCACGCTTGTGTGATGTTTATTCCTTCAGGGGTGGAAGGTGGATAATGAGGAACAGTAAGATGGACTGTGAGCAAGGCAGCGAAAAGAGCTATGTAGGTGACGGACGTCACGATGATGACGGGCAACGGCGAAAAAGCCAAAGGATTCCGAAGACGAGCCATCCCCAGCTCCAGTCCTCTTTACTTTGACATAAAGGATGGTTTGCAGGATGCCGCAGAGTGCTGAAGCCCAAGAAGAGGTGGCTGATGGCAATGGACGCGCTCGTGGATGGTGGTTGGAGGTTGTTGCTGCGGGGAAGCGAATGAAGTCTGCAGGAGCTATGGCCACGGAGTGACTAAGCCACCAAGCTCTCACGGTCTCAAGTCCGCCTAAACCCCATATGAACATTCACCTAGCCCATAACTATGCTACTCAACTGTATGCCATCATGCCATCCTCACTTCGCAGTACACAACACGGGAGCTTGTAAAAATGACCGCAAATCATGCTTCCCTCCTCATCTTACTCATTACGCGACTCCAGTATTCATGACACTATTCTCCTACCCTTTCACCCACTCATTCTCAGGACTCCACTCCCCGGCACCCGGCACAGCTCATGATGACAGCCAATCATTATGAAGTCGATCTCGAATACCACTTAGAGCATGCATCAACTATAGCGCCCATCCCTGCCGCGCCTCCCTTCCCCATCCTCTCCGACACCCCATCGGTCCATCCAGACTCGTGTCTCGCCCTCAGCGTCCCCCTCCTAAATCATTTACGATCGCTTCTCTCCCAAGAGCCGGATCTGGTTCTCTCTATAGGCAGCGGTACCGGCCTTCTCGAATATTTCCTTCTAAACCACGCTTCAGCCTCCCCACAGAAGCTCAACATCCTGGGCGTGGAGGTCTATCCCTCCCCCAATATCTACCTTCCTCCACCTCATAATCTGACTGTCATTGGCACCTGGTCTCTTCATCCACTCGCTGGTAAGGCTAAAGCATGGCTTTTTGTATATCCCAAGCAAGTGACGCTGGTGGAGAGATATTTGAAGGTATTTGGGGCAGACAGTGCTGAGATGGTGGTATGGATAGGCCCGCGCAGTGACTGGGATGACTATAAACATTGCTTTGATGAAGACCAAGGCAGGTTCTATTACGAGGTGGAGGTCAGGGGCGCTGATGAGGTTGGAGGAAGTGCTTGGGAATTGATAGCCGTTGCTAGGAAAGCGGATCTTAGAACTGATGATCCAAACTAAGAGCATTTGAAGTTTGAATCTTTCCATCGAGATATCAAACACATAATATTGCCGTCTGAACAGATCTCCGAGAGTACGTGACTTCAAATGTGGATATGTTTTCATTTCTGCACGCTTTGTACTTCAAGCCGAGTGCTGCATTGTTCATTTTACTTCTGTCCACCACTTTAGCTTCGATCTATTCTCCTTTCTAGACTCCTTATTTCCGCCCAATGACATACCCCTAGTCCCTACCCCATTCTTCCATCCCACACTGTCAATTTCCACATTCACATCCATTCTGCCCTTTCTCACACATACTCCAATTTCTTGTCGCTTTCTTGTTCGTATGAAATATAGAGGAATTCTCCTCTTAGGTCGATTCCTTCTCGCTTAAGTGCCCTCACATTTCTCCAATCACTCTGTAGCACGCGATCTGGTCCACCTTGAAGCGTTATCGATCCATGACATCTTCCAGAGTTTCTGTAGCTGGTGCAGCAGCATCTTTAGTGATAGTGTGACCTGAAGACACGACTGGAACCCCAGTCTCGTGACTGCTCTGGGATTCAGCATCGGTTCGAGAATGGCTATGAGACGCGGCGTCGGAGTGAGATGGGGACTTTCCGGAACATGGAAGACCGGTAGAGTTGGCAGCGGCAGTCGGGATTGGAGATATTGGGATCAGGTCAGGGAAGAGATAGAAATAGTTGGTGTCTGCGCAATGCCGGTGTTAGGCTTCTTACTATTCGCTTGAGACGTGATCACGAAGATATCGATAAAACTGGGGGCACTTATCATAGACCGCGCTTCTTTGTTCCCCTTAGATTCTCACCTCTCCAAAAACGACTCTTTCCACTGTCGACGTCCGCGGCAGTATCATCCGGTCCTAACACCCGTCAACATCTCCCCCAACCACCTCATCCAACACAACTCTTACCTTTCGCACCGTGCGCAAACCGAATCTGAACCGTCCTCCTCAAAGTATCTCCCCGTCTAACCCTCGAACTGCACTCTCAGCTTCACTCCTAGTAGCTAATGTAACAAAGAAATACGGATTCAGCGTTCGGGCGTGAATAAAATGATCGAAGATCTCAACTTTGTAGCTTTGGAAGAAGTTGATTATATCGGAGCGCGTAGTATCGTGGCGTAGGTTGCTAATGTATAGCTTGCGTGATCTGATGGGAGATGGCGTTCCTTTTCGGCTTGTTACAGGATATGAGTCTGTCTGCGCTTTCCTGTTAGGTTGTGGAGCCAATGGAGGGAATAGAGCGGAGCGTTTGAGGGAGGAAGATGACATGGCTGGGGCTAGTGTGATGATTTTGTGTTGCGTGTCAAGGGAGGAGTGTAAATGATATCACTATATCAAGTCTCGTGAAAGTTTGAGAATACCTAGGTTTTGCAGCAGTAAAAAGCCCCGAAATACGCCCTTCAGACGCCTCTTCACTCTGGTATTGCTCAAAGTGCAGTCCTACACAATGGTTAGTACAACAACCGAGATTGCAAGACGATCTCCCTCCTCAGAATCTATGAAAACCAACCCCCCCACTTTCATCTCTATTTTTCTCTCCATACACAACACATCAACCCACGAGTTAATCTCCTACCACCGGCGACCATCCTCCAAAGTGCTTTCTATGATATTTACGTACGACATTTCTCAACACCCATTCTAACATAGATCACCTTTTTCATTGGCACTATTTCCTACCTCCGCAAAACCATCTAAGGTTAATACCACCACCGTATTCACACTCATAGCAAACAGGCAACGCGGGAACCACACCATCATGTCCGCAGACGTCATTGCGGAGGGAAAAGCCCGTCTTAAGGGACTTTCTTCTATTCTTAAACGCGTGCATCATGACCACAAGGCGATGAAGAGACAGTGCGATAAGAAGGCTGCGGAAGCAGAGTCTAAGCGCAATGAGAAGGAGAAAGGGATCCTTTCCATTGGTCAGCAGCTACAGGAGAAGGAGGAGACTGGAGAGAAGAAGAGTGCTGAGCTTGAAGCGGAAGGGGGAGTATGTTCCTACGAAATCTACCCTTTGCGACCAAACCACCAAGGCTATGCAAGAGTGAGGAGAGAAGGGCAGTCAGATCAATGGACTTGCGGAGAAGCTGGTCTCATGCGAACAGCGTCTATCGCAAGCTAAATGTGAGGTTACGGAGAAGAATAGATAACTTGAAGACAAGAAGGAGAATCCCACCAACACTGAGGGG
The DNA here is from genome assembly GCA_010093925.1 of Zopfia rhizophila CBS 207.26. Taxonomy (NCBI): domain Eukaryota; kingdom Fungi; phylum Ascomycota; class Dothideomycetes; family Zopfiaceae; genus Zopfia; species Zopfia rhizophila. The sequence continues at coordinate 1,187,912 of ML994646.1, forward strand.
AACCTCCAGGAGTCTCAACGCCTCGTTACTCAGAAGGACGAAGAGCTGCGGGATCTCAGGGCTGGTCATTCTGAACTCGAGAAGCGGTATTCAGACACATCCAAGGATATTAGGACATAGAGAGCACCATTAAGGCTCAAGCCGCTCTTAGTGTTTCTATGGAAGAAGAGTACGATATGATCTGCACAACTCTACGCGGGGAGCTCTAGGCTCAGCTCGCAGATGCCAAGTTGGATGCAGACCGGCTTCATTCGGAGAATCGTGGCCTTTTGTTGAAAATTAATCAGGTGGAGGATAAGCATCGACAAGCATTTCAAGAGCGAAATGACCTGCTGATTGAGATGGGTAAAGCACAAGGCATGGAGTGCATTTAATGGACTTGCAGGATTGGACAAGATTGCGATTGCAAGTTGTGCCTCCGCTATCGTCTCAGGACCGCTTCGGGATGCGGTGCAAAAGGAATCCGCGAAGAGCGAAGTGGAGGTTATTAAGTCACTCAAGAAGGATGAAAAGATTCCGGATCAAGCTGCAAGAATTCGTGGTCTCAAGAATAAGGTCAGTGGTGTGTCTCGAGATCTCGAGGAGGCCTCAACTCGCCTTCTCAGTCGGGATCAGAATACTAAGTCGCTGCAAGATGTCCTTACCAAGATTGAATCTGATAATGACTTCAACTTCGAGGCCAAATCGCAGGCGCAGAGTGGACAAATTGAACTCATGGCATTTCAACTCCGGTCAGAATCCCATTTAAGACCGCGCTATTGCATTGCCTAGTCGGATAGATGCTCTCCCGACTTGGCATTCATCTTGTACATATAAATCTTAATGAGAAGTGCAAATCCTCAGCGAACAATGCGGTCTTTGGCTTTTCTCCAAGCTAAGCTCACTATTCACCATCTGCGATGAAAGAATAACGACTTTAGCAAGAAAGATGGCAAAGTCAAATTTATTCTGGTAAAGGATGGCTCAGAACTCCCCATGGACAAAATTGAGGTCCAGAATAGCCTCGAGAAAAACCTGGATGAAAACAAAGACATGTGTAGTATTGAAAAGCAGGAAGGTACTATCACCACGGACCAAAAGCTCAAGGCAAAAACCATGGAACAAGCGATCCACATTCGGAGACATGAAATTCAAATCGAAGAGCTTGAAGCCGAGATAAAAGAGCTTTCACAAATAACCAAAGATGGAGAGAAGACTGAATGCAACGTCGATCTCCCAACCCCCCCAAATTCGCCGAAGCCTCCGTTCAGTGTTCTACATGGATGGATCTCCGTCCACCATCCATCCATGGACTCGCTACTGCTGATTAGTTTTATTAGTAGATCTCACCCAAGGTAGATATCAACTAGCTGGAAAAGGTTAATTTTACGACTATATCAAGGACCTTAGAGGTGAATTGGTGGAGTCATATACTGAAGTCAAAAAATTAGTTGAAATGTCCATTAAAATCGCACTACAACGTAAACAATCAACGAGACTATGCAAATCTACTAAATCCAAGTCATCTTATTGGTCGCTGCCGTCGTCCTCCACTTCAATAGCCCGACTGGAAATTACTAGCTCGTCGCTGAGGATACTATCAGGTGCCATATCCACATCTTTGTCGACATCAAAAGTTTCCTAAGATCTTTGAACTTTCTGTTCATGCTCTCCTATAGTAATAAAGCCGTTTTTCTTCCAATTTGCAAGGCAAAGAGATGCCCCAACAACCTTCTCGTTAAGCCTTACTCGTCAATTTGCGAGAACTACTCCTGCCAAGACAAAAATTCGCTCAGGCTCAGAGCTCATGGCTGGAATTAAGAGTATATCAATAACCATATGCAATAGCCTCAGAAATTTGAGCTAGATTGAAGTCCGTCTCTAGTACTAGGATGGAATAATAGTTGGATCCTCTTCTAGGTTACTCTTAAAGTATGCCTCAAGTTTACTACTTTCCACCTTTGCTGTAAAATTATTCGTTGCTTAAAGCCTATCACCAAGGCTAGTAACTTTCTACTTCTTCCGACGCTTTGTAAGTAGAATAGCTTTAACCTGTACAGTTTTAAGTGCTTGATACTCATTTCTATATAGAGATTTCACTTTTACAAGTGCTTAGGTAGAGTGTACATTCTCTTACTCTCTGTCCAAGTATTGTTTCTTCAACCAAAGATTAAGAAGGATGGCAGCAGTGTAGGCAGGAGTGTCGTTAGTAAGCATGTAATACTCCTTTGTCTTCTGCCAAACCTACTTAATAACAACATAGATGCTTGTTTCCCTGCGGGAATCTTTGTACGATACTTTAAGAATTGGAACTACTTTAGTAATTTCCACCTTTTTATCTCGGTTAGGCTAACCTTTAAGCCTTTTAATTGCGTCTTTAAAAGGCTTAAGAATTACTATAAGCTTTGTAACAACTAATTATTATCGGCCTTTATTTAATTTAAAGATATATAGTACTTAATTCAAACCTTCGCAATTTTTTTTGTTATTAACTAGCTTATTATAACACCTTTTTTTTAAAAAAAATATTTATAAAGTAATGTAAATAATATAAAACTTAACAACTTAAATTAATATATTTTAAGGAAAAGTCTTTTTATAAAAAGTAAGTATTTTTTTAAAAAAAAATTTAATAATATAAGTTGCTTTTTAACTTTAATACTAAAGCTATTTTATTAAATAGCATTATTAATAAAAAATAAGTACTTTCTTAATATAATTTAAAAACTTTTAAATTAATTAAACTAAAATATAAAATATAGCTACTAATTTTTTTTTATAAAATAACTTTATTTTTATAGTTTTAAGTATTAAAAGCTTTAATTTAAATAAATTAAAATTATTACTAAAATAAAATTATTAATTAATTAAATTTATAATATAGTTTAAAATTTTTTTAAGTATTTAATTATTTTATTACTAAAAAAATTAGCTATTAAATACAAAATATATAATTTTTATTAAATTATATAATATACAACTTAAGAATTTTATTTTATATAATATATTTAATAAGTAACTTAAATAAATAAAAGCTTAATTTATTAAAAAAATAACTTATTAACTTTTAAATATAATATATTAATAAAATAATACGTAATTAATTTATAATAAAAGTAAGCTATTTTATTTTATTATTTTAGTAATTAAAAAAATTAACTATAAAATATGTAATATATTAAAATAATATGTAATATTTTTAAATAATATTAAAATAACAATATATTAAAACTTTTTTTTTTAATATAATTATAAATTTAATATAAAAAACTTATAAATTAAAAAAATTACAAAAAGTAACAAAATATTAATATAAACAATTAAATATTAAAAGTAATAATAAAAAAACTAATTAATTAAAAAAATTTACTTTTTTAATACTTAGTTATTTTATACTAAATAAATACTAGTAAAGTAATAATTATGTAAATGTCATGAATATAGTAATTTTATAAGTATATAATTTACTAGAGTATAGTTATTTTACTTTATACTTTATTTATTATTAACTAAGTATAATATAAACTTTATTAAATAAAATTTAATAAAATATAAGTAAATAAAAATACTTTATATAATAAATTTTAAAAGTTAAAATAATATATAATTAAAAGTAAAACTATATTATAGTTAGTAATAAATAAAGTAATAATTACGGATAGAAAATAGTAAACTAACTAAAAAAAAATTACTAGCTATTAGCAAAGAAGTATGTACGAGAAATTAATACTAGATAAAAGGTAAAATAAATGCTCTTAAAAACTAAATAAAAAACAAGACTTTTAGCTAATATTATTAAAGTAATTAATAAGACTAATAATAAAAAAATATATAACATCTTACGTAAAGAGTTATAAGTATAATATAGGTAATTAAAATTAATAAAAATTAAGCAGCTATAGCAGGCCTAAGTATTAGTAAATTATAAATAAAGAATTTACTATATAAAGGGTATTTCTTTTAGCTTTTAAATAGTTTTTTTCTTTATACTTATTTTCTTATTCTTAGAGTGACTCTCTAAAATTGTTATGTAATAAATTAGTTAGACTATTACTTATTACATTTTTATATTATTAGAATAATTGTGTAAGTAAGTTACTATATAACTTTATAAACTACTAAAGTATTTAATACAGTATATACTTATACTTACTATGTTAAAGAGATACATATATTGTCTTTTTATAATATAATAATAAAGGCTACGTATTTTTGTATAATATATAAAAACTTTAGGTACATAGGAGCTATAACCCGTTTTATAATACTATAAATACCTATAGATTATATAAATTATATATAATAATAGTAAGCCTAAGTAGGTTAGCCTTAGTACTAGTATTATTTATAGTTTAAATTATGTAGTAATAATAGGCACAGATCTTAAAGCTATAATAAATAATTATAAAATTAAAGAATTAAGCTAATATAAAAGTTTATGTATTTAGTATTAAGGTATAACTATTAAAAAGGTTTAACAAGACACGTAAATACTTTAAAGAATTTTTAATAAAAATAGAAATATACACTTACTTTAATAAAAATTTTTTTTTTTAAGAATTAGAATAGAATTCTTGTAGCTAGTATAAATATAAAAGAAAGAACTATAAATTAGTTTAAGCTCTTAGTTAGAAACTATATAAATAAAAAAATTAAAGGAATTAAAATAACTAATAAGATAAAAGCAGTTTTCCGAAGTTATAATAATTTTAAAACTTAAATAACTATAGTTTTTAGCAAGATTAATGAAGAACGTACTATAGAATATAAAATACAAAACTTTAAGTAAATAAATTTAGTTTTAGTATATACTATAAAGTTCTAATAGTTATAGTTATAAATTAACTAAAATAATGCACTATTAATAGTAGCTTACTATATTAAACTCAAAAACCAAGTTAAAAATAAGCTAGTTAAAAGAGATTAACTAAATAATCTTTATACTTTTATAGAATCTGCTGTATATATTAATAATTAGTAGTATAAGTATAAAGTAAAACACAAAAAAAGGTAAATAATAACTATAGAAAAAAAAATATTAATATAACAAGAATAGGCTTATAATAAAATAGATATTAATAAAATTTAAACTAAAAAGCTATTATAAAAAAAAAGCTAGAAAAGTAGTTTATAACTCAAGAACACTACAAGCAGCTTAATAAAAAAGTATGTTTAAAATATAATAATATTAAACACTTTATAAAAAAATACTTAAATAAGAAATTAAGAATTATAATAATAAAAATAAAACCTGAGCTTACAGAATAAAACCTATAGTAAGTAAAAACTTTATTAATTAAGATTATTAGTAAGAAACTTAATAATAATTAATATTAGATTTATAGATTTAATAAGTATTATAAAAGAAATTATAAAAAATAGTATTAAGAAATAAAGCACGAACTTATAAGTAATTAGTAATAATCTAAGAAGATACTAAAGAGAGTAATAAGAAAACAGTATTAGGTAATAAATTTAAAAGCTTAATTCCTTATATTATAAGAGATTAACAAGAAATAATAACTATTTTAAGAAATTTAATTTTTAATGTATGAAGCTTTTAGAATCATAATAATAACTATTTATTAGAAATTAAATAAAAAAGTATATTAAATCTATAGATTAAACTAATATATAGATAAGAATTATAAAATCAAGTATTAGAAGATAATACTAGAAGAAGGATTTTATAGTTTAAAGAACTAATTAAGATAAGTAGCATTTTTATAGCATAATAACCTTACAGGAAAAGTAGTATCTTAGTTTTTTATAAAGATTTAAGAAGGAAAACTATATATTTCTAAGAATTAAAAAAATAACTAACTTAAACACAAGAAACTAAGCTAGAAAGTAAGAATAGTAAGTATAATAAAGTAAAAAAGCCTTTACCTACTATATAAATTAAAAATACTAATATTTTTTAATAACTAAAGAATTAGAAGTGTTAAATTTGTAAGTTAATTAATTATATAAAAAAAGCATACATATAGATAACATATCTAATCTAGATAGAAAAACTAAAAGAAAAAAAAGTATATAGAAAAATAGTAAAGAAATAAAGACCTAATAAACAAATTCTAAAAGCCCTAAACACGATAATTAATATAGAAAACAAAAATAGCTAGTAAAACCACCTATATTAATAATAACATTAGAAGAAATATGCGTTGGGATACAGATACTATAAAGAAAAAATATATAAAATAAAATAATACTAAAATAACATATGGTACCACGAACTCTCTTATAAGAAATATTTTCTAAAATAGAAATATTTAGTTCACAAAAATAAAGCTAAGAAAAAGTATAGTAAACTTTTGTATTTAGTATACTATTATAACTATTACTTTATATACATTAAAAAGAAGCACTTTAACTCAGATAATAAAAATTAGAAATATAGTATATATAATTCTACATTAAAAAACTAGATAGTTATTAGTAAAAAGCTTAAGCTAGTAATATAATTATTAGAACTCTTAAACTATAATAAGCACAGTAAGAATTATATCTTTACTTTAGTATAAGAGTAAATAGAAAATTTCTGAAAACACTAGTAAATAGTAGAGCAAACAGAATATTTATTTCAAATTAATAAATTAAATAAAATAACGTATTATACTAAGAAAAGGCGTATTTAGTAAAAAGAAGGCAAGTAAATAATAATATAGTAACTTTTAAAAAGGGTCTAATTAATTTAGAGACTATAATAATAGAGCTAGAAATAATAGGCTGTAAAAATATTTACTATATTAATATTCTAAATATAAAAAAGTTTAATATAATTTTAGAATAAAATTAGCTCTTATTACATAATCTAATAATAGATTAGTAATAAAAAACTATTTAATAGTATAATTTAGTAAGGAAAGTAGTATAAATATAGAAACTAAATATAATAAAAAAACACTCTAAAAAAAAAAAAAAAATCTTATATAAGACTATACAATAATTATAATAATAATAATTATAGAATATTAGAGTAGTATAAATTTAGAAACAGATCTTAAACACTACTAAAGCCTAAATATCTTAGAAGTACTAAGAATTTATATACTTATTTAATAAGAATAAAAAGAATGTACTTCTAAAGTATTAATTTTAAAACTATAAGATACTAGTTAAAAATAAGAATAAGCTTAAACTAAAACTAATATATCCTCTATTAAGAGTACAGTAAGAAGAATTAAAATAGTATATTAAAAAGAATTTTAAAAAGAAATATATATAACTAAGTAAAAGCCTAATAGCCTTACTAATATTATTTGTATCTAAAAAGAATAAGAAACTATAACTATATATAGATTTCAAATAACTAAATTAAGCTATAATAAAAAATTAATACTTATTACTATTAATTTAAAAGCTAATAAATAGACTTGTTATAGACAGTAACAAGAAGGCAACTGCACCCGAGGAGCTGAAGGAACTAGCAATAACGGCCAATAAAGCTCTAGAATGGAAACGTATGTTCGAGCTTGAAAGGAAGAATTGTAAGCGGGCACGGGACGCATTGGCACAGGCCAAGGCACGGGCCAAGAAGCGAGGACAAAGATACGGAACCATGTGGACAGATACGGAGCATCCACCCACGTGACGAGACAGGGCTTGGCAGCCAGAGATGTCAGAAAGAGCCAGAGGCTCTGATATCTCTAACAGCCTCTAGCAGTATCCAACATACTTCCAGTCAGTATACAATGTACGCACGGAGGATCTACTATAAGTATGAGGCATTAGACAGCTTACGGTTACTTTTGATTCTTCGTAGTTACTCTAAAATTGAGATTCATACCTTAAGTGAAATAGTTCAATACCATCCTGTTGAACCTTAACTTACCGTAATTGCTTCTTCCTACCTCTACTGAGTCAACCAACTTCTACTAAGTCTAACGAGCTATCCGATCTGGAAGCGAGGGAACTAACTAAAGTGTAACACAGTCAGTTGGACGGCTAGTTGCCAGTATAATTTATGTCAGTAAGTTAGTAACCTATAACATTGTAACTACCATCTCGAGAGAGTAGGAGAAGCGGTTGGATAGATTCCAGCAACCAATTGTCAAACGTCTATAACAACCCACTACAAAGACGAATAGGAACTTTATTCGTCAGAAGAAAGCAGTAGTGAAGAAGAAGTCATGGCAGGACCTTTATCCACAACTGGAAGTACATCCGGAAATGCCAAGAGTGCGCAACAAATCATCCAAGAACAAGGAGCAGCCATTATGAAGTTACGCGATGCCTTAATAAACCTGTAACAGCAAGTCGGAATGAACCGAGGAGGGGGAACTGCGAAAATACAGCCTCCTAAGAAATTCGATAGTAACAGGGATGAACTCAAGACCTTCATGACAGCCATAGACCTCTACTGTCGTTTTAATCAAAAGTCATTTCTAACTGACCAGGATCGGATCCTAGCAGCTGGCATGAATATGATAGGCAGAGCCATGTGATGGTTTGAACTACTAGCGAGGAATTACCTAGCCAATGGAGATCTCAACTTAGGAGCGGTAGGATTAGCCAACTATAATAGCAACGTGCGACGAGCATTTAGAAGTTACGAACGTTTCGAATAGGAAATAATCGTTGTCTTCAGAGAAATCAATAAGGAGATAGAGGTAATCTAGAAGCTTTAACAGCTCAAGCAGCAAACGTCAGTAGCTAATTACACGGCGGAGTTCAAACAAATCTAATCACGACTTAATTAGGCAGACCAACCATTGGTTATGATATACTATAAAGGCCTAAAAGACAGAATCAAAGATGAAATCTCTAGAGGAAAACGGCCAAGTACCTTGCTGGGAATCATCAAACAAGCGGTGACTATTAACAATTACTAGTACTAACAGGAGCAAGAGAAAAAAGCCTGAGGAAGATCAGTAATCCACGTACCTAAGAGGAATGGGAAAGATAACCGAACCTACGATGAAATGGATATCGATATTAAACAGACATTTATTAGAAAAGGATAAGAAAAGTGAGTTAAGGAATAAATAGAATGCTACGCACGTAAAGCCTGCTTAGGATATGGGAAATAGAGACACTTCATCAAGGATTACAAACAATAATAATTGGATATTAAGAAGGCTTATGTCTAGACTAAAGCGCCTAAAGAGATTAACGTCGCCATAGTCTAAGTGGAATAAGTAAAGGATATAGTAATAGAAGAGATGATTATAAAAAGAATCTAGAAAGAATAGTGCTGGATATATGGAAGCCACACACATCTCAGATAAGAATATAAAGTTCCGTATTAGCAAGTCAAGGATTATCTGGCAGGATGATCTAGTGATATAATCACCACAATATGAGAAGCAGCAGCTTAATAATACAACGCAGAAACCGAGAAAGAAACGCAAAGATTCTATGGGATTATAGAACAGGAAGGAGGGCCATTCCATAAGAAAAATTAGAAACTCAGATAAAGAAAAAATCAGGAGACAATAGAGGGCAAGGAGTTAATATCTATAATAATTATACAGCATATACGCTGGGGACACTATTAGATATACGAATTAGAATACCACTAAGGAGAATACTGTGTTATCAAACACTAGGAAGTTACCTTAGAAGATAGGATGTATAAATGCCAATAAGTACTACAGGCAGCAGGAAACAAGCAACATAGAGAATTAAGCGGATAGGAACTAGCTACATAAATGAACGAAATCTATTAACAAATACCTACGCTAGTTATGAGCAATGCAACGTACTATCACCCCATTAGACATCTAGAATTAGGATGGGATTAGAACAAGAAGGATAAAGAAACCCCTTTGCTAACGTTATGGGTACAGGATGATAATGCCGCAAACAGGACGATAAGAAAGGAATACTGGATATATACAGCCTCTAACTATATAGGAAAGGACTGTAGATAGAATAAACACGCCATACGTATTAAGGGACTAAAGATAAGAAAAGTATTACAGTGACTAGCAAATAAAAAGGAACTCAATCTACAGCAAGAATTGGTTTACATAGACTCAGAAGACGAACTACAGGACCCAAACTCAGACTAATATAAATAAATACTAGATAGGATACCGACGACACTGGGCTGAACACTACTAAGAGAGATAGTTAGCTACAGACTCACATAAAAGACTCACATATCAAGAATGTTTCTTGGGATGGAAGTGTTAGGATCATGGAGAACAAGCTAGAAACATACACAAGATGCTCAACAGAGAAGCATGCCAACTCTAGAGATACCTAATCCACAGACCCAAGAAGGAAACACTAAAGAAACGACTACTACTTAGAAGTCAGCTATAGATAAAAAACTAGAAGGCTAGTGGACTATAACTAAGCTACTAGAGAGCTAAGAACTAAAGGTTAAAAGGAACATAACGCTTATATATATATAGTTAAACTAAAGGAAATATAAAAACAAGCTATATGTAAACGTATATATTAATAGTAATTAAATACTAGCACTTATAAACAGTAGGGCTAGTAAAATACTTATATTAAATAAGTAGATATAAAGATACTAGATACTAACTAGAGTTTTAGATAAACTTATTTAAGTAAAACGCATAGATAATAGTCCGGCAGTATTTAGAAAAGATCTAATTAATCTTAAAATAAAGAATATAACTATTAGAGTAGCAGGTTACACGGATAACTACTATATTAAAATTATAAATCTAAGTAATAAGGATTTTATCTTAGGATGGGATTAGTTAGCATAATAGAATTTACTAATTAATTAGAAAATAAAGTCTATAAGAACTAGAAAAAGCTACTATAGATAAATAAAAGCTATAATATAGATAAAGAAAATAACTCTTTATGATACCACGTTTATTATGCTAAATAAGTACCAAAAGAAATTTAGAAAATAGTTCTTTAAAAAAGCTAAAAATTAGTTACTAGAATACCAGAACTAGGACCACAAAATCACGCTTAAAAAAGAAATAGATTTAAAACTAGAATTATTATATTAAGTATCTATACACCAACAAGAGAAATTACAAGGATTCTTATAAAAAAATTAATAAAAAGAATATATATAAATAAGCTAAAGCAAGATGGCATTACTAATATTCTTTATACAAAAAAAAAATAGAAAGCTAAAGTTATATATTAATTATAGATATTTTAACGAAGCTATAGTTAAGAATTACTATCTAATACTACTAATTTTAGAACTTATAGATAAACTCAGAGGAGCAAAATGGTTTAGCCTTTTTAATATTAATAATAGATATTATTAAATATAAATAGCTAAAAAAACACGAGTAGATAACTATATTTAAAATAAGATATAAATTATTTAAGTATTTAGTTATATTAATAGAACTCACCAACGCACCAGCAACATTTTAGATAATTATTAACTATATACTAAGAAAGTATCTAGACGTATTTATAATAGCATATTTTAATAACATACTAATATATATAAATGGAATGCTAAAAGAATATGTTAAGTATACTAAAAGAGTACTATAAAAGCTTACGAAACACAAGCTATATATTTAAACAAAAAAATATATATTCCACAGAATAGAAATTAAGTTCTTAGGATACTTAGTATCCTAAAACGGGATAGCAGTTAACTTAGATAAAGTAAGAAATATACTATCTTAGCCTATATTAATAAATATAAAAGAAGTTTGTTCTTTTCTCGGATTCACGGGTTTCTACTAATAATTTATTAAGAATTATTTAAAAATCACATTACTCTTAACGGAATTGCTTAAAAAAAATTAATAATTTAAGTAAAAACAACACGAAGAGAACGCTTTCGTAATACTAAAAGAAATATTCTAATAACTACTAATACTAAAGATATTTAATCTATAACTTTAAATAAAGATATATGCAGATGTATTAGACAGAGCTATAAAAACTATTCTACTATAAGTATAAAATAATAAATATAAACATCTAGTAAACTTCTTATCTCATAAACTTATAACTACTAAGTTAAATTATGATATTTATGATAAGAAACTATTAATAATAGTTTAAGCATTTAAGAAATAGAGATATTACTTAGAAGAAACTAAGTACTAGATTATTATATATTCAGACTATAAGAATCTAACGGTATTTATAATAATAAAAAAATTAAATTAATAATAAGTCAGATAGTGGGAATTAGTTTCTACTTTCAACTTTTAAATACTCTATAAATTAGGAAAAGAAAATATAGTAGTTAATATACTTAGTTAAAAAGCAGACCATATAAGGAATATACTAGAAATCTATAATATAATACTTAAGTAAAGAACAGACAGATCTCTGGGAAGCTTATAAATAGATATTAAAGCTATAGTTATTATCAAAAACATATAGTAAAAATAGATTAGAGGATATAACTATAGATAACTATAATAGCATGAAATAGGAACTATTTTTATACTAGAAGCACTATAGACTAAACTTATTAGAGACTAATATTCAGCTAAGATACACAGATATTAAGAGATTAAAAAGACTATAGAACGGATTAACAGGCACTTTTAGATCCTAAGTATATAGAAAAAGGTTAGAACTATTCTTTTAGAGTGTATTAAGTATAAAAAGAATAAAGCATTAAGACATAAAAAATACAGACTTATGTAACTAATTCCTTTACTAGACCTACCATAGAAATCAGTTACAATAGACTTTATTACGGGAATACTAATAATAACCACCTTTCAAGGCTAATAGTATGACATGATATTAGTTATTATAAACTGACTTATAAAATACGCATACTTTAAACTAACGTATATAGAGATTAAAGTAGATAAATTAGTAACTATACTTATTAGACTACTAATAGCATAACATGGATTGCTATGAGAATTCATTACTAATAGAGACAAATTATTTATATTAATATTCTAGAAAATGTTTATTAAGAAACTAGGAGCTGAGTATTAACTTTTGATAGCATTTTATCTATAAACAGATAGACAGACAGAACAGATAAACTAAACACTAAAATAATATCTATAAATATATGTTAATAAATAATAAGATAATTGGATTAACTTACTACTAATAGCTGAGTTTGTATATAACTCTGTAAAGTCATTAACTACAGGAAAATCACTATTCTACGTGAACTATAGTTATAAGCCTACAGCTTATCAGGAACCACAGAGACTAGATAAGATATCAGAATTAATAAGAATAAAAGTTAAGAAGCTATAATAACTTTATTAAGAAATAATAAGGAAAATTACCCAGAAAGGAGACCTCAGCAAGCAATAGAAAGATAAATTTAAAATTAAGAGACTAATCTTTAAGGAGGGGGATAAAGTTTTCCTATTATAAAAAAACTTAAAAATAAAACAACCATTAAAAAATCTGGATTACATTAAATTGGGACTATTTAAGGTTAAAAGATAAATAGAACCTGTAAATTACGAACTATAACTACCTAAAGACATAAGAATTTACTTAGTTTTTCATATTTTGTTACTAGAACCAGCACTATAAAATGCTAAACTATAGATAAGACTTAAGCTTAAGGAAGACACTACTAAGTACGAAGTCTAGCAGATTTTAGACTATTAGTAGTTTAGACGTTAGTAGAAGTATTTAATTAAATAAAAAAGTTATAGACCTAAAGATAACACGTGGGAGCCAATTAGGAATCTAAAAAATAGTTTAGAGCTAATTAACTACTACTATTAGACGAGCTAGAAAAAGCCTACTTTAAGAATATATCCTAAGAATAGAATAAATACAGCATATTCTAATTAAAATTAAAGGATAAAGGGGACAAAGTGACAGGCTAGGAAGAAGCTTAAACTATAGATTATAGTATATAAGTTTCTTAACCCTAGGAACAAGCCTCTTCCTCTTTAAAAGTCTAGATCTTATGAATTAAGGTTACCTCTTAATTAAACATTTTCTTCTCTTTTGAATCTACTTTCGTAAGCTTATGACGGAGCCGGAGGGTATAGAAATAGGCCTCTAAAGCATCCTCTTTAGCTTTCTTAAGCTAATAACAGAGTTTTTTCTTATTATAATTAAGATAATTTTACTCTAGTTATAAAACAATTAAATCGCACTTTACATTATGATTATTATAGGCTGAATAATAGCTAGAACTTAGATTCATGAGGCAGTTATCGCCTTAGCAGGAATAGTTTAAGCAAAGTATTAACATATAATAAGGTTTATTATAAATCCAAGAAGCTAGACAGTAAGCATATATTAGAGATAATTTAGAATATGTTATTATTAGAAAGCTAAGCAGGAAAGAAAGAAAGTTAAAGGTCTTATAATTTAGAGCATAAAGTAAAAGACCTACTGTCTTTATACTACCTATAGAAAAAAAAAACTATCTTCCAAGATAAAGACTTAAAAGAGGGGGATAGTGTTATAGACAGTAATAAAAAAGTAACTATATCTAAGAAGCTAAAGGAACTGATAATGATAGCTAATAAAGCTCTAGAATAGAAACATATATTCGAGCTTAAAAGAAAGAATTATAAGTAGATATAGGACACATTAGCATAGGCTAAAGCACAGGCTAAGAAGTAAGAATAAAAATATAGAATTATATAAATAGATACAGAGCATTTACTTACGTGATAAGACAGGGCTTAGTAGCTAGAGATATTAGAAAAAGCTAGAGACTCTAACATCTCTAACAGCCTTTAGTAGTATTTAATATACTTCTAGTTAATATACAATATACGCACGGAGGATCTACTATAAGTATGAGACATTAAACAGCTTATAGTTACTTTTAATTCTTTATAGTTACTCTAAAATTAAGATTCATACCTTAAGTGAAATAGTTTAATACTATTCTGTTAGATCTTAACTTACTATAATTACTTCTTTCTATCTCTACTGAGTTAACCAACTTCTACTAAGTCTAACAAGCTATTTAATCTAGAAGTAAGGAAACTAACTAAAGTATAATATAGTTAGTTAGACGGCTAGTTACTAGTATAATTTATATTAGTAAGTTAGTAACCTGTAATAAGACTCTAAAGAGCTTAATAGTTTAGCTTATTTAATATTTATAAAAAATACTACAGAATTTGAATTAAATAGGAATATAAATAGTTAACAGTATTTAAAACAAAATATAGGCTCTTTAAGTACTATATTATACTATTTAAATTAATAAATATACTAGTAACTTTCCAGGCAGTTATTAATTACGTATTTTATAAATACTTAAATATATTTATAATAGTGTACCTAAATAACGTGCTAGTATATATAAGTAAAATACTTAAGAAGCACAAAATACACGTAAAAAAAGTCTTAAAGAAACTTTAAAAATATAACCTTTTTATTTAGCTAAAAAATATAAATTTCACGTTATAGAAATAGAGTTTCTAGAATTTATTATTTTAAGAGAAGGAATTTTAGTAGATTTAAAGAAGTTAACAGAAATACGTAATTAGCTAATACTAATAATAGTTAAGAAAATATAGTTCTTTTTAGGATTTGCGAATTTCTATAGGAAGTTTATAAAAAGATATTTAAAAATCACGACACCTTTTACAGAGTTAACTAAAAAAAATTATAAATTTAGTTAAAAATAAGAATAGTAGTAAGTGTTTAAAGAACTTAAAAACATATTTACTTAAGTACTAATATTAAAAATGTTCGACCTAAAATTACTTATTATACTAGAAATAAATATATCTAACTATATAATAAGAGTAGTCTATAGTTAATAACATAGTAATAGACGTTTTTATTCTATAAACTATTTATTAAAGAAACTTATAAGAGTTAAGTTAAACTATAATGTTTATAATAAAAAGCTATTAATAGTAGTAGTAGTGTTTAAGAAATAATAAATTTACCTTAAAAAAGCTAAGTATTAAGTAAAAGTTTTTTTAGATTATAAGAACTTAACTAGCTTTACCACTATAAAAAGGCTAAACTAAAGATAGATACGTTAATTAAAAATACTAGCTATCTATAATTTCAAGATATTTTATTAAAAAGAAATAGAAAATAGAGTAGTAAATATATTTAGCTAATAATTAAACTACATGAAATATTAATAATTAATATTAAGTATAGTATTAACAGTAAGATTAGACAAATTCATAAGTTATAATTACTTAAGAATTATAATAATTACAAGAGTTAAGAATTACTAGACAATAAAAATTTAGAATTTTAAGTAATAAAACTTTTAGAACCTAGAATTAAAACTTATATATGCAAATGAACTTATTTATGTACTAAAAAAGCTATATAAAAAATTAATTATAGAGAATTACAAAGTTATTACACATAAATACTAAGGAATAAAAAAGACTATAAAATAAATCTCTAGGAATTTCTACATTAAAAAGTTGAAATAAAAAGTAAGGGAAGTAGTTAAAGACTACCTAAAATATAGAAAAAACAAACTAGTATAATATAAGTTTTATAGACTTTTATAACTATTAAAAGTACTAAAATAACTATAGTAGTTAGTTTTAATAAACTTTATTATAGAATTACTATTATTTAAGGAACTAGAAATAAATAGAGAATATAATATAATACTTATTATTATAAATAAACTAACTAAGTATATATATTTTAATCTAATAGTTATAAATTTATTAGTAGAAGAACTAGTACATAAAATTTTAAAGATAATAGTTTTAAGATACAAAATACCTAAAGAGTTTATTACTAATTAAGATAAATTATTTATATTATACTTTTAGAAAACCTTATTAGCTAGGTTAAGATCAAAAAATAAGCTTTTAATAAGTTTTTATTCTTAAATAAATAGACAAACAAAGTACACTAATTAGACTCTAAAATTGTAAGGATCCAGGCCAATGATGGCAATTGGGTGTAATAGAGTGGATTTGATAAAGAGTTAACTACGTACGCTACAGAGACTTGATAGCTACCCCTGCCAAGTCGCTAAGATCACGTGGTTACGCATGGAGTCAAAGCTGAGACAACCGTCTTGGTCAACCATCCTGGGCTCTAGCCCATTACATTACCCCCCTTCTTATAGACTAGGTAGGGGCTCTCTGGTGAACCGTTTACCCGGGGGCCCTTGTAGGCCTATCTCAGGTTCTGTTTACTGTAGCTTCTCCTGAAGCTCTCGTCGGTAGTTTGCTGGCAGGAGTTTGTGTCTGCTTTTTCGCAGAGGCGCCGTATGCTCCTTCCAACGGTCCAACGCCGCTGTGTCTTCTAGCTGGCTTGCTGGCTTCATAGTTATCAACGCATAGCCTTTCCACTTCACTTCGTACCGTAGCTAGTGGCCTCGCCCTCGTCTCATCTGTACCTCAGCGACGATATCCTGCACTACGTGCTCTTCGTGGTCATCCATCTGGATTGGTAGCGGCTGAGGGTCGTCCGTAGGCTGGCTTGGTAATGGGTCGTTGCTTGCTAGCCGTAGTCTATCTACATGAAACGTTGGGTTTGGCCCTGGGGGCGTATTTAGCTTTATAGCGTGCAGGCTAATTATATTTTCCACAGTGTATTTAGCATTCTTCCAGTCCAGCTTCTTATTTCCTCGTCTAGTAGAGAGTTAGTTACTAAGCTTCAGCTATACCTTGTCTCTAACACGCAGTTACGGGGCTTCATCCTGATGTTAGTTTGCCTATCTTTCTTGCTCTTACTATGCCTTAGCCATGGTTGCCTGTGCTAAGTTAATACACTCCTTTAGCTTTCCCACGATTTCCCTAGCGCTAGCTTTTAGGTCTTAAGCTGTTACATTACGCCTGGTTCCAATATCCACTTGCAGCGGTTCTATATTGTATCCGTGCTAGAGAAAGAACAGGCTTATTCCTGTTAAAATAGCGTCTCTTCTCTTTACTGTAATCTCAGCCATCAGGCAGAGCTTCATCTAGTTTACTTAGTCCCACGCAACAAACGCTTGAAGATAGGCCTTAACTATTCTATTTATCCTTTCTGTTAAACCATCTATTTGCGGATAGAACGCTGTCGACAATCGCCTTTCAATTCGTAGGATTTCGCAAAGCTTAGTCCAGAACTCGCTGATAAATTGGCTGCCGCGATTAGATACTATAGCGTCAGGAATTTAATGGTAAGCAACAACCTTACAGATAAAAGCCTATGTTACTGTCTCAATATCCATGTTTAGAAGAGGGCAGAGAGTTATGTCCTTGCTTAGCCTATTAGTGATTACCAGTAAGACCGTACAGCCATCGCTTTCTAGTAATCCGGTTACAAAATCTATTGAGATCTCCTTCTAAATACGATCGGGAATGGGCAACGGGCGTAACAGCCCTTGCTAATAATCTCTCCATAGCTTTATACGGCCACAGACATTGCAGTTTTGAATGTAACGCCGTACGTGGTTTAATATCCCTGGCTAAAAGTAATCTCTTATTAACATTAAATAGGTGCTCTGCCGTCCTGGGTGTCCTGTCACTTATAATGAATAAATCCAGTAAATAATTAATGTTCTTAATGGCTCTAAGTTAGGCACCCACTTTCTATTCTAATAATAAAGGGTCCTATCTTCGTCAATTGTGCACTTAGCCAGCGAAACTTTTAGTTTAAGCTCTGGAGAAAATCTCCGCTCCTGATTACAAAAGGCCTGTACTACTCTTGTGTACACTTTATCATCTAGTGCTACATTATACCATCTTCATTTAAGCTTGTTACGAGACTCCTGGGCACGAGACTCCTGGGCTTCGGTTGTGCTATCTCCTGTAATCATCAAAAAACTAATTTAAGTAGAGAAAGCCTATACTGCTTGCCTGTCATCATTCAATTCAAGCTCTTCTTTCTAACATGTGACTACTAGCTTCAGTAGCTGAATTATATGGCTCTTCAGCCTTTTATTGTTTTCTCCACTCAGATAATCCTGTTCGCGTCTTAATAGTGCGTTGGCTCGTACGTTTTCTTTCTCTAGCCTATATTAAATCTTTATATTATATCGGCTAAGGAATAACTGCCAGTGCGTGTGTCTTTTACTTAATTTTCAAGGCCTTATAAAGTGCTCAAGGTTCTTGTGATTAGTAATAACCCGGAACTTTTTAACAGACCGTAATTCAGCATCTCATGCCTCCAGGCAATGATTAATTGCAAGGAGTTTTTTGTCATATATCTCGTAATTACACTCTGTGAGTGTATTCTTCTTTAAAAAGTACACACATAAACGCAGCATGCTATCATCGCCGTATTGCAAAAGAACTCCTCCAGTTATATAACCTAAAGAGTTAGCTTCTAAAACAGTCTTATAGTCAGGATCAAATTAGGCTAGTATTAGTTCTAATATAAAGATCTCTTTTAGCTTGTTAAATGCTGTCTGCTCTTTATTAGTCTATTAAAACAGCACGTCACTCATAAGTCTTATAAATAGGGCGGCGATTTCTGAAAAAGACTTAATAAACTAACGATAGAAATTAGCAAATCTAAGAAAGCTTCTAACTCCTTTTACAATTATTAGAGGCTACCACTTAGTAATTGCTTTTATCTTAGCGGGATTTATTTAAATTCCTTGCCTTACTTTAATAATAAACCCTAGATATTTCGTGCTCTTAGTTTTGAATTTGTATTTTTTAATATCCAGATATAAACCTACAGCGCTAAGTTTCTCTAGTATTAGATTAATTTACCAGTAATACTCTTCTAGTAAGCCTGAAGAGTAAATAAGTACGTTATTAAAAAAAACTAAATAGAACTTATTAAGATACTTCTGTAGGGTCTAGTTTATATACTACTAAAACATACTAAAAGCTCTTACTAGTCTAAAAGGTATAACTAGCTATTTAAAGAGTCTAAATCTTATACGAAAGGCCGTTAGCCATTTATCTTCTTTTATAATATAAATCTTATAGAAGGCTATTAAAATGTTGAACTTAGTATACTATTTTACCTTACTAATCTAGCTAAGCGTTTTATAGATTAGAGGAAGAGGATATTTATTCTTTTTAGAAATCTTATTAAGCGCGTAGTAGTTAATATAAAAGTAAAGACCTTTACTAAGCTTATATATAAATAGTACTAGAGCTATAGCTAGGGAGTTATTTATATAAATAAAGCCCTTTTCTAGTAATAATATTAACTCTTTTTATAGTACTAATAGTTTTTCTCTTAATATATTATACAGCGGTCCTTATGGGACCTTAGAGTCCTTCTTATTAATCTTTTTAAGTTTAATATAATAGTCTATTCTATGACCTTATAGCAGTGGGAGTTTGTCTATTTCCTTCTCTAGAAACAGCTTTAGGTGCTTCTAATAGGCCTTAAGAAGTAGTATTTTAGAATCTAGCTTTAGTTTAAGCGCTAAGGCCTTTTAAATGTCTGTTAATAATACTATAAAAATATATATCTTATTTATTCTTTTTAATCTATCTATCTATATTAAAAAAGTAGCTGTGCTAATCTCTATTAGCTTTTACTAACACAGTTTCTTCTCTTTCTTACTATAAACTTTTATTCTTAAAGTATGAATATAGAACGATTTCTTTGCTGGCGTGATTATAATATTATTTTAATTTATCTAAAGTCTACTTAAAATAAGATTAAACCTGAGTATATTATTAATAATATATATATAAGCTTATTTAGTATATCCTTTAACATTAAGGTTAATTTATATAACCTAGGTAACTCTTTTAGGTTTTCTATGTACTCTAATAATCCCCTACAGGGCTATGTTAATACACGTTAAATAGGCTTTAGTAGTAAAAATAAAGCTTACAAGACTATAGTATAAATACTTAGTATTAATTATTATATATGCGATATTCGTCTGGTTGATTAATAAGTATATAGTAATAAAGTCTATGTTTATATATATATTTCAGAACTTCTGCTATTCTCTTTATAATACTACTTTATCTATTTCAGCTAAAGGCCTTTACTTGTGACTGTAAGTAAGAGCTATTCTTTCCCTAATACTTCTTCTTCTTCTTCTTTATCTCCGTTTTCTTTGTCTCTTTCGTTAGCGTCTATTTATCTAGCCTTTACTAATATTATAGTAGCTAGACGTAACTGATTTACTTTTATATATTTATATTTATTCTTTATGTAGCTGAGAGAACTGCATTAATAATAGAGGCCTTACTTATAGTATCAGTCAAATTCCTTTTAGCTTATCTAAAGTATTCTAGATTAATTATCCTATGGCTTCACTGCTCCTACATGCGTGGGTATTACTTCCTAATTTATTAGTTTAAGCGTTAGTATAGATAGCGTTATATAGATAGCCATAGTAGTCCTACAATTACTTAATATAATCTATATAAGGTTGTTGCTGACACGAATTACTTCCTAAGTGTACTCTTTAAAGCTTAGTGTTGCTAAAAGGGCTGTAATGTGCTTTTAGAGCTCTCCGTCTAATCCCTAGGTAAATATACTCTTCTTTACGTCTTCGTCCAGCCGATCACTTCCTACTAGCAGCAGCTCCTTATTGAACTCCATGTGGTATTCTCTTACTAACTTCTTCTTCTATTTCATGCTTTGCAGCTTGTCTAGAGACTTTTACCTTTAGTACTAGTCTTCAAACTAGGAGTCCATAAACGCCCACATTGCTTTAAGGGTGGCATTATTTCTTTAATTAGAGAGCCATGGGAGAACGGTTTGTGCTGCTTGTCCCTTTAAACGCTAAAAGAGATAGTCCATCTGTTCTTCCTCACCGCCCATACGGTATCCGTCAAATTGTAACTTGGCCTTAGCTTGATGCTTAAACGTAGGGTAAAGAGACCGTATGCCATCAAACATAGGGGGTTCAGGGAAATTGAATGGTTTGACTACTGGTTCAATTGCTGGTTATGGCGTTAGCACGAAAGGAGTTACTAGTGTCGTCACTAGAACCCGTGGGGGTGGCCTTAATAGGGAATCGCGACCTTCTAGTGCAGTCAGCCTCTTAGACATTACTTATAACACGTTTATAATCTCCCCGAGTGAGGTGCTGTCGGTGGCTCCATTTACTGGAGATAGAACTTTCCCTTTATCGCGCTAAGCAGGGTAGTCGTTGAGTTTAACCTCTACTTAGCTCATCACTGTTTCAACAGCTGGGACTTCCAACCCTTGTGAAGCAAGCAACCGGCGTAGTTCGCGGCTGATCTGTTTGTTGTTGTATCCTGTATCAAGCAGGTTCGTCGCTCGGGCCATTAGTGCAGGTACTGAGTGGTCGTTAGCGTCCATTAATGCTCGCTGTACTGCTAGATGGCTCTCCCAAATGCTAGAGAGCCTCTCGCTCTTCCATAAAGTCAATTATACTACCGGAGGCCTCTCGGCCTCTTGCGAGAAATAGGGTTAATTAAATCCAAATGTAAGGATCTAGGCCAATAATAGTAATTGGGTGTAATAGAGTGGATTTGATAAAGAGTCAACTACGTACGCTACAGAGACTTAATAGCTACCCCTGCTAAGTCGCTAAGGTCACGTGGTTACGCATGGAGTTAAAGCTAAGACAACTGTTTTGGTCAACCATCCTGGGCTCTAGCCCATTACAAAAATAATATTTAAAGATATATATTAATTACTTTTAAGAAAATTAGGTTAAGTTATTATCTTTAGTATAATTTACTTATAATAGTGTAAAGTTATTTATAACTAATATATTACTATTCTATACTAACTATAGGTATAAGTTATTAGCTTATAAAGAATTATATAAATTAGAAAGTAAATTACATTAAGCCTAAAATAAAATAAAATAACTATAAAACTTATATAACAATTTTAGTAAAATTATTATTTTAAAGAACTTATAAACTATAGAAAGTGTTAATAAGTTAAGAGTTAAAAAACTAATTTTTAAAAAGAGAGATAAAGTTTTCCTGCTATGCAAAAATTTAAAAACTAAACAACTAAGTAAGAAACTAAATTACGTTCAAATTAAACTATTTGAAATTAGTAAAGTTATTAGACTAGTTAACTATAAACTAAAACTACTATAAAATATAAGAATTTACTTAGTAGTTTATATATTATTACTTAAACTAGTATTACTAGACGTATTAATAGTAATAGACATAGACATAAAGCTATACTAGCTAGAATATAGAATTAAAGAGATTTAAGAGCTATAATAATTTAGATGTTAGTAAAAATACCTAGTTAAATAAAAAAACTACAGACTAAAGAAAAATACCTAGAA
The DNA here is from genome assembly GCA_010093925.1 of Zopfia rhizophila CBS 207.26. Lineage (NCBI taxonomy): Eukaryota > Fungi > Ascomycota > Dothideomycetes > Zopfiaceae > Zopfia > Zopfia rhizophila. The sequence continues at coordinate 1,210,914 of ML994646.1, forward strand.
ACTTATTAAAAACTTAAAGTAATGTTCTAAAATAATTAATTAGTTTTATTTAAAGAATTTAGTAATACTAAATTCTAGAGAAAAGCCTACACAGCCTTTTAATTAAAAAAGATATTTAGAAAAAGATTAGTAAAAGTAATAGATAAGGATATTATAGATTATAATAGTCTAGATATCTTTTTTTTTTTTTTTTTTTATATCTTCTTTATTAAAGCAAGCTTACGGGTAAATAGCTTATATTTATAACTATTAACTAAAATAAGCTGCTTACGTAATTACTATTAATAGAATTAAGTTTTTAGCTTAAAGTCTGAAGTATACTCTAGCCACTTTTAAAGTTACTTTTTTTTAATAAAAAATGTATTAAACTTCTAAATAAAAACTACTAGATTATATTTTTAAGAGTACTTAATACATTTAGAATAACAGCTAGATAATAGATTTATAAGGTAATAAAGATTCTTCTTTTTATATAAACTACATAGAGTTGGCATGAAATAGTTATAATTCTAAATTAATTTCATAAAACAATAATTACAAATAGTTAAGAACTTAGCTTTAGGTATTATTAGAAATAAAGAGAAAAAGAGATTCTAAAGATACTTATAACGTTTTTAAGAAAACAGGCTTTTTTTATACTTAAAGCCTGAAGTAAAAAAAACTTTTAAGCTAAAAGTTTAAAAAGAAAGTAAGTATTATAGTTAGTAATAAGCAAGGTAATAATTACAGATAAGAGATAGTAAATTAATTAAGAGAAGATTACTAGTTATTAGTAAAAAAGCACGTATAGGAAATTAACGCTAAATAAAAAGTAAAGTAGATACTTTAAAAAACTAAATAGAAAGCGGAGCTTTTAGCTAATGTTATTAAAATAATTAATAAAACTAATAGCAAAGAAAACATATAACGTCTTATATAAAAAGTTATAAATATAATATAAATAATTAAGACTAATAAAGACTAAGTAGCTATAGCAGGCCTAAGTATTAGTAAATTATAAGTAAAGAATTTACTATATAAACGATGTTCTCTTTAGCTTTTAGATAGTTTTCTTTTTTATACTTATTCTCTCATTCTTAAAGTAACTCTCTAAAATTGTTATGTAATAAATTAGTTAGACTATTACTTATTACATCTTTATATTATTAGAATAATTATGTAAGTAAGTTATTATATAACTTTATAAATTACTAAAATATTTAATACAGTATGCACCTATACTTACTACGTTGAAGAGATTTATATATTATTTTTTTATAATATAGCAACAAAGGCTACGTATTCTTATATAATATATAAAGACTTTAGATATATAAAAGCTATAGCCTATTCTATAATAAACTATTAAAAAACTTTATATAGAATTTTTAAATTATAGCTTAAATACATATATTATATAATAAAAAAATATATAATATTAATAAAACTAGCTTTTAATAAGTATTATTTTAAAAAGTAAAATTATTATAAACTTTAATAAATATAATTAATATATTTTTAAATTTAATTTATTAACTTATAAAAAGTACTAAATTAATAATACATAAAGTTATATTATTATATATAAAAGTTATTAAATTTAAAAAAATAAATAAAATTGTAAAAAGTATTTAAGTTAAAAGTATAGAAAGTAAAGAAAATACTACTAAAATTAATAAAAAGAGGTATAATTATATATATATTATTAATAAATAAAACCTTAAAAAAAAGTCTAAAGTTAAGAAATTACTAAAGCTATATAAATAGCTAGTACTAACACTCTAGCTAAGTATATTTAAAAGTAAGAAAAATACCCTTATAAAAATTATAACATAATATAAAAAAAAAGTAAATTTAAAAGTAAAAAAAAGTATAAAACTTAATATAATTACTTAAATAAGCATTAATATATAAATTAAAGTTAAAATATATTAAAGTAAAAAGTGTATTAAAGTTAATATACTAAAGTTAAAATACTATAAATATTATAAAAAAAAAGTAAGTATACTATAAAATTTTATAAAAAATAAAAAAATAAAATAACTATTATTATTAAATTATTTTTTATTTATAAAGTAGTTAGAATTTAGTAAATTAAATTAGTTAATTATATAAACTATTTATTTATTAAATATAGTAAGTATTTTGCATGTTTTAAAACTTATTAAAAAAAATTAAATTTTAATATTTAATAATTACTTAACAATAAAGTTTAAAAATTTAATTTTTGTTATATTTTTTATATTTTTTATTAAAATTACATAATAAATAGTTTAGTTTAATTTTAATTTTTTAAATAACTATTAAACTATTTATTATATAATTTTAATAAAATTTATAAAAAATTTATATTTAAATTTTTAATTAATTTTAAAGTAAGTAAAATACTTATATTTTATATTACTTTTAATTATATTAAATATATTTTTATAAAAAGGCTTTTTACTATAAAGTTAATTATAATTTATTTAAGTAAAAATTAATAAATATTTATATACTTTTTACTTTTATTAATAAAAAAAGTAATAAAAATATTTAAATATTTAAATTTTATTTAAAGTAAAAACATTAAAAATTAAAGTTATATTTTATAATTATATACTATTATTTTGTTATGGCTCGACGTGTATTTAATAGAAATACTATATAAATAAATATTAAATTCTTAAGCTAATACTATATACGCTGGCTATAAAATACAAAATATTTAAATAAAAAAGAAAATAAAAAGAATAAATAAGTTTAGGTTAAATAAATAGAGGCCTTACTATATACAGACGTGAATCCTGTATTTTTATATAGTATATTATAAAATTAACAGTTAATACCATAACATATTTTTTATAAATAATTTAATATAAATATAATTAACTAAAAAATTTTGTAAACATTTTTATATTAATTTTTTTACTAATAAATTATAAATAAATTACGAAATAAAATTAGTAATATTAAAAAACTAATTAACTTAAATATATAATATAATAAGTTTTTAATAATTTAAATATAAAATTTATTTTATATTATTTTATACTTTATTATTAACTTTAATTAGTTACTTTAAGTAATATTATATTTTTTTTTAATTATTTTATATACATATTATACTTATATTTATTTTAATAGTTTATTTTTTAAGCTTTTTATTAACTTAAAAATAATAGTAAAGTTAATTAAATTTATTAGTAAAAATATTTTATATTATTGTTATAGTTAGCATGCGCAAGTAATAAGCAAGTAAAAGCATAATCTAACTATATTAAACTAAGAAATAAAGTGCTGCTATAAAGGCTGAAGCTATATACCTCTACTAAAACTAAGCTTAAATATAAGCTAGGTATAGATTTAAGTATAAGCTAGGCATAAGCTTAAATTTTAGCTATAACTACAATACGCGCCGTCACAATTATACTAGTTTTTTATATATATAGAAAGTTAATTATAAAAAAAAATACTTTTAAAAATATAGTATAAAGTATAAATAAAACTAATTATAATAAAATTAACTACTAATAATAATTTATAATATTTGAAAATATTACTTTAATTAATAACTTTTAGTATAAGTTAATGTATTTACTATTAAAAACAATTTTTTTTATATAGTATAGCTATAATAATAGTACTAAAATGTAATAAATTTTTTTTTAATAAAATAAACCTATTTCTATAAATTTTAAGTACTTTAAAATAGTGGGTTAAAAAAGAAAGAATATTGTCTTTAATGATACATACGATTTAGGGAAAGAAGATTTCGAGAGAAAGAAAAAGAGAAGCAAAAAAAAAAAAATGTCGCCTCTGTGGATCGAACACAGTACCTCCAGATACCGCACAGGTTTAGAACCGAAGTGAACTTCAGTCTGGCCTAAATTGATGTTAGAATGAAGAACAATCTAAGAGTAATAGGTAAACTCACGCTCTCCCAAGTGAGCTAAGGCGACTTGTTGTTATGAAGTAGCGGAAATTTTTCATTTATATTGCGACAATTTTGGATAGTGGGGCAGATCGCAAGCCAAGTCAACCTGTACCACCTACCAACCAATTCTAGTAGGATGGTCTGTGCCGTTGTCCTGGGAAGCTAGCTCCGCCTAGGGATTAGAATAGCGGCGTCGCCACGTGGTCACCCCGCCGCGCCTTTACCCCCGCCGCTATAGTTTTATAGATAAGCGCCCTAGGCGATTTTATACGAGCAACTCCTCTCCACCAAAACTTTCTCACTTTCGCCTCTTGGCACCTCACCTCCTCTGCTTCAACAATATCGCCATTAACACCCTGGATATAGTTACACGTAGCGCAAGGGGGGTCTATGGGCTCCCCTGATGTTCTTAGTTAAATCCGCTTACTTCCACAGACAGCAACGCCTCTTCTTACTCTGTACCTCCACCTCAATTTCGGCATCCACATCGGTCTCCTGCGGAGATTTCTAATCAAATGCGCACAGAAACATATCAAATCACGTCACTTAACACTTCACCACTACACTGCCCATCGCCTCTGGCGCCAGTGAGCCTCAGCGAGCTAGGTCAGGCGATAACAGGCAGAGTGCGCCTTTCCGAGCGCCAGAGGGTGCCAAATCCGACAAAAGAATATGGCTCGATTAAACAGACGCCAGATCGTTGAGAAGCAAGTCATAGATAATACTTAACAGCGTATATAGGTACTAGTCACCGATCTCGGCGATAAATTATGGATTGCGACGACATCTTGAAGTCCTTGATAAGCCATCGCACTGCTAGAAGGGACGAGCACATCGGATTCCAGCAAAGTTCAAGAGTAGCTTGGGGAGCGGTTGGAGTATTTCTATACTGCTGGGTTGGCGGAGTCGGGGCTTGATCGTACTGGGCTTCTCAGACTGGCAGACCTAATTGATGTTGTCTTTCGACTTGTCCTCCATATGCAATCATAGGAAGGTGATGCTAACAACCTCTATGTCCGTGGACTTTTGACTCCTTTTTTGGAGGTTTTCTGTCGCCGCTTTTGGAGTCACTTGCACAGACCACCAAGACCTATTGTCATTTTCGATATACAGGCAAATCCCGTTATAACGATATAATCCGCGCATGAAAAATTTATCGTTATAACGAAATATCGTGCTACAAGGAATCACTAATCTATTTCTTGGCGCCGACTAATCCAAATTTGGTGTTGAATCCAGCCAGCCAGCGTAGTTTGACGCATCCCTGTAATATATACAGCAGCCAAAGACCTTTCTAGCCCGTTAAATATGAAATGTCACCATAGTTTGCATTCTGTTGATACTCCTGATAGTGTAGAAGCGTCCGAACTGCCCCTAACGCTTGTGAAGCTGTAGGAACTGGCGGTGGTGGTGTATCATCATCTTCCTCATCCTCTCCCTGCTCACCTACGCCAAGGTGGCTTGTAATAATATCCTGTAGAGAGAACTCTTCCTCCTGTTCTAGCCCCTCATCTGCTGGATTTAGAAAGTTCTGAATTGCCATTGCGTCATAGATTTGACCTGCCCTCGCTGCTTTATTGTAAAGGTCCTCAATTCGATCCTCATCCTGTGTAGAGCTAGCTGCAGAAAGTTGCCACCTCTTTTGGATACACGTACTCTTGATGTAGCAGCAACCTCATAATTGAAAACTATGGATGGCTATCCTACTTAAATATGTGCTTTGTAAATAAGAATAAGGGGGATCGACAGGAGACGACCGACAGGAGAAGATCGTCAGGAGAAGATCGTCAGGAGAAGATCGTCAGGAGAAGATCGTCAGGAGAAGATCGTCAGGAGAGGATCAACAGGAGGATCATCAGGAGAACTCAGTATTGTCGTATTCTGTACATCAACGCTCCAAGCTCTAACAATCCAGCGAATTGCATTAAGAATTGTAACATGGTTGAATGGACTCTGGCCTAGATTGTAGCATTCGATGTTAAAGCGTAGCCACTGCTTCTTATAGAAGCTCTTAAAGTTCTGGATTATACCTTGGCATAGTGGTTGGTAGAATATTTAGTGGAGATTGTAATTTAAGTCTAGTTATATGCGCAGAGAAATTATCTATAAGAAGAAGGACCTTCTTTTGTCACCGAAGTGGCGCTCTTTGTCACCAAGTAGTGCTCTCGCCATCTCTCACACCTGACCCTTATGGCGTCAGCAGATTGCGTACTCTTCTACGTACGCTCTTACGTACAATCCACCTCGATTGTGTATATAGATCGAGTCTTCCACTCATTTAATTAACTATGGGTTGCTACATTGATTCCCTGCACTCAGTTACATCTTTTACATCCAACGTAGCTGTAGAATGCCAATAGCCAGTCTACCATAATTCCTTGGTTAACCTAAGCCTTCTTTATAGCCTTCCACACACATCCTAATGCTAGAATATTAACCCCTCGTAGAGCTCTTGGAACCTTTGACTTTCTAATTACCTAAGGAGGTAGGTGTTGGGTGCCTGTTGCATTACAACATAGCATAACCGAGACTCCAGATTTATCTTTCTTGACTCCAGAGAGAGATCTCGTAGCCAGTCCTCTTAAGATTGCCCACCGTTTGAAGAGCCCTGTTTTATCTATATTGAATATATCCTCGTCTGCAAACCTAAGGCAGAGCTTCTGTACATCTTCCATTTCTTCAGAAACAGTTGTTGGTATAGAACCTTGTTCCCCGTGTTGTGTAACGTCCTTCAATCTAAAGCGTTGTTTGAACCCAGAGACCCAGCCAGCTGAGAATTCTGGCTTTCTCTAGCCTTGATAGGCGGGGATCTGATGCCAGATCTCCTCAGCCTTGCTAAAAGAGCACCTGAAACTAACCCCCCTTGGTTCTCAATCCTCTGCCGCCATTCATATAATATAGCTTCTAGTATAGGCTAGTGGGTAGATCGAAGGCGGAAGGATTCATCGGTTGGGAGGTCTTCGGCGTTAAGGTATTTGAAATGATCGTTTAGGGACTCGGAAACTGTAGACTGTGAGATCTTCCTGCCATATTCAGCTTCAAACCAGTCAATAATAGCTTCCTGACGTGGGCGTGGCTGCTGGGCGAATGTCCACCAGCGTAGGGCTTTGCGTTCCACATTAGAGATCCCTTTGCGACCCATCTCGATATAACGATATTTGACGATTTGGTTTATCAGTTATTGAATATCAGGAGCAGGGGTATTTTGTATAGGATTTGAATCCGTGCGGGAAAAAAAAATTGCTATATCGAGAATATCGCTAAAACGAATATCGTTATAACGGGACTGGCCTGTACACAGTATCGTCCCCCACCCCCCCAACATTACCAGCCGAGGATTGGCCAAAAATAACCGAAGCTCAGTACTTTAAGTCATAAGTGCGCAGATACTAGTACAACTGTGCGTAGTTACCCTCACGAATTCTTATCAATCTGCGCACACCACTAATATTCGCTTCTCTAGGTGCAATAAAATACTAAAACTAGATTAGATGTCGATAATACATGTAAAGGTACGTAAAAATCTATGTGTAGTTTTATAGAAAGTACTATAGTACTATATATTATAGAAATAAATAATTCTGCTATTCTATTTAGCTACATGCTAGTTCAAATTCAAAAAAATTGAAAATAATATTGTATTCCACAAGCGAGCTACGCACCCAAGCGAGCTGCGCATCTTGGAATTCACCAAAATATCGAAATTTTCCACCTTAATATCTCAACAACCACTTAATGATAAATTCTAAAAATTGAAATTTGAGCTTTCATATACACATTACAGCTTTCATGAGAGTTGCATAAACATTGGTTGAGTAGTTTCTGAGATATAGCGATTTAGGAGCCAAAACGAAGCCAAATCGCTATATCTCAGAAACTACTCAACCAATGTTTATGCAACTCTCATGAAAGCTGTAATGTGTATATGAAAGCTCAAATTTCAATTTTTAGAATTTATCATTAAGTGGTTGTTGAGATATTAAGGTGGAAAATTTCGATATTTTGGTGAATTCCAAGATGCGCAGCTCGCTTGGGTGCGCAGCTCACTTATAGAATACAATATATTAAATTATAAAAAGTTTATAAAAGCTAATAAAAAAAATTGGTTTTTATAAGCTTTTACTAATAGTACTAGCTACATAATTTTTTTAATAATATATATATATTAAAGCCTTTTCTTTTATTATAATAAAGTACATAATTTTAAGTAAAAAAAGTAATAAAAGTTTATACTAAAATATATTTAAAAATAGTAAGTTTATATATAAAAATACAATAATATAGTTTTTAATAACTATATTTTAAATTATAAATTTTAAAGTTTATATAGCTATGAAGTAAAAGTCTATTCCTGCAACTATATACTACCCCTTAACACAAAATTAATACTAAACTTTAATACTATACTATACCACCAAAATGAGGTCCTTTGGGATAGAAATTTCTAGTAATTATAGTTATAATAATAAGTTATCTCCTAAGACTTACACAGCAATTATTTTGAAACATAAGGCTAGTATTTTAAGGAAGGACTTAATAGTAGAGTTTTATATCTTAAAGAAAACCATTACTAACATACTTAAGAGATAGAAGTCTTATAATATAGTTAAATTCTTATCTTAAAATAAACGTTCTTAGCTTACTATGTGTTGTAAGAAACGTTTTCTTTAATATCTTATTTAAAAAACTTTTAAGATTTAATATAGAAAGCTTATAAAGGAAGTAGGTCTCCTCTATCTTTATAAGACTATTATTTATTAAATTCTTAAAAAAAAAGGCCTTATAAACTACTGTTATAAGAAGAGACTAAAGCTTAATACAGCTATAAAAGCTTTAAAATTAAAGTTCTATTAAAAGTATTACTATTTTAATTAAAAGAAAAGAGAGGTTAAGTTCTCTAATGAGTACTTTATTTAAAGAAAGTCTAGTAAAAAAACAGAATAGTATTTTCATTACCTATAGAAAAAATAGAATAAAGAGATAATATAAGAAAAAGATAAAGCTAAATAGATCTCTTAAATAATATAAAGAGCTATCTGGCTTACCCTAAATAGAAGAGTTAAAAAAAATAAATTAATTATTATAAAAAAAGATCTAGAAGCAGAAAGGGGGGGCTACTTAGCCTAATCTTATATTAAAGCTTTAAAAAAAAGTCTTCTTCCTTATTATAAGCTTAGGCAGGTATTTTAATAAGATAATACTCTAATTTATAATACTTTAGACACTTAATTTTAGTTAAAAAGTCACGGGATCTGGACGCTTAAATGGCTACTATATTTTTTAAATCTTAATCCTATAAAGTATCTCTAGTAAGCTCTTAAGAAGCTTATTTATAAGCTTTATCTAGAGCTTAAAAAGATAGGAGCTTCTTAAAAAACTTAGGATACTTTATAAGCTACTTTAAAAAAAAGCGTAAAAGAAACTCCTAAAAAGGCTTATCTAATAGCTTATTAAGAGTATAAAAAGAAAGCTAGCGGTAGTAAGGAAAGTAAGAGAATAATAAACAAAATATTAATCTCCTTAAGCTAGTACATTAAAAATAGGCCTTATATAGGCCTTTCAGTACATTCGAATTGCTTCCAAAGTTAGAGTGATTTTGGTAGGGAAACTACTTAGTAATATGGCGGGAACAGACTTTTGCTTTAGTACTATAATAAAAAAAAAAGTTATATAGCTATAAATTATAAACTAATTTAATAAATACTTAAAATTAGTACTATTAAGTATATATAGTAGTTATTATTAACTTATACTTTTTTTTTAAAAAAAAAATGTAAACTTATATTTAACTTTATATAAAAAAGTTTAAATAGTTTACTAAAAACTTATATACATAGTGTGACGACTTGTTATATAACACGCTTTTACTAGCGCCCCTAGGTCACCATATAAAAGCTTTGCCAACTCTTCTTCTTTTACTTTCTCTTCTTCATACTAGAGTAGCTCCAATACAGCGCCTTATTGCTCGCAACCACTTGCGATTGCCTATAGGTTCATGCTGGTCGTGACATTACTCTAGTATCACCCCTTCTTTGGCATGTGAAGGCGACATAATATCGGTCAAACTGAGCAATCATCACCTGGTGCCGCATTGCCGACGACCATCAACCTTGCATTAGCTCTAGAGACGGTAGAGCTGCCTTTGCAATTGCACTACCCCAAGGTAGTGTAACAAAGCCCTGGATTGGCAGGCAGCAAGCGATCATCCTACGACAGGCTCTCATCGCATTTGAACTTCTGGTCATCTCCAAAAGCAGCACGCGGCTGGCTCTAGGAGCTCTCACCACGATACCTTCTCTGGTCATCTCTAGACAACGGAACTTCTAGAGCTCTCACTAGACACTTCACCAATCACCCTCAGGAGACGCACTTCCTGCACGCTCTCATCGTGTTGACGACGACAACAACAACCCATATAAAAAAGCGCCATTATGCCAGTTCGGCAGCCAACGACAACCCACGAAAGCCTTGTAGCGTACAGGCAACGAGACAACAACCCTCCTTCGGGCGGCAATACACATACATACTGGGCAAAAGGGTAGATGGCAGTGTGACCTGGCAGGTGCCTGTCTCTGGCTAAGCGGCAGTCTCTAGGGAACCGTGAGTAGACGAGACGGCTTGGGAGAGAAGGACCTGTAGGTAGAACGGTCTATATGAGCTGGCGGGCTTGTAAGGTGTACAACATTAGGAGGCAACATTAGATAACAACGACAACAACGACAACCCATACCAACAAGCGCCACTTCGCCAGTTCGCAGCAGGCAGCAGCAACTTACCAACAAGTGTTACTACGTTTGCAGCGTGCAGACGGCCCATACGCACGCACAAGAACAATCTCGGCGCGTGCTACGAGGCGTCCGAGTGGAGAGGAAGGAGCAAGAGCTAGGAACAACGACATCACTTTTTGCTCTGAGGACACCCCACCTCGCTTCTATCTATCGACGAGAGAGCTTGAAGATAACCAACGAGGCAAGCTCAGACGTCTAGAGAAGCAGGCAAGAAATAATGAATGAGGACAACCTAGCAACCAAGAGAGGCAAAGAGGTGAGGAAGAAGAAGAAGAAAGTAATGTGGAGGCTACTAGTCTGTATTTTCCTTTTTTTTGCTATATTCTTTCAGGATGGAGGACGATCCCACTCTTTTGGAGGAGGGTAATGTGACGACCCGTCACATGCTACACATTGACATACAACGCTGTTGCCTGCTACAGTCACATGACATCACATGACACCCCTTCACTAGCGCCCCAGAGTCACCCTATAAAAGCCTAGATAACTTCTCTTTTCCTAATTTCTTTTCTTCATACTAGAGTAGCTTTAATATAGTGCTTTATTACTTGCAACTATAATATCACGGCCAGCATAAACCTATAGGCAATTATAAATAGTTATAAGTAATAAGACACTATATTAAAACTACTCTAATATAAAGAAAAAAAAAGTAAAAAAAAAAGGTTAGTAAAGTATTTATATAGTAACTTAAAAGTACTAGTAAAAGTATATTATGTAATAAGGTATTACACATAGTAAGTATAAGTAGTAATAACTTAAATTTATAAATAAAGTAGTTAAAACTTTATAAAATAGTTATAATAAAAACTATATAATTTATTAATAAAGCTAAAAAAAAAAAGTAGTAAAAATAGTTAATAAAATTAAATTTAAAACCTATTATAAACTTTTTACTTACTTATAATATATTACTATAAAGTAAGTTTTATTTTAAAGTTAAGTATAATAATATAAAACTTTTACATAAATATTATAATATATTAAAATAAATACATTATAATAACTATTTATAATACTTTATAAGGTTTTTTATAAAATCTTTTTTTATATATTATATGTTTATATATTAATTTTATACTAGTATTTAAACTTTTATTTAAATACTTTATTTATAATTTAGTACTATATATAGCAATTATTAACACTTTTTTTAAGCTTTTAACTTTTTATATATAATACTTTTATAATATTATTATTATTAAAATATTTAAATTTTTAAATACTTTTATTTTAACTACAAAACTTATATAGTTATTTAAAAAGTAAGTAATTATAATATAAAACACGTTTATTAAAGTACTAAAATAATAGTAAATATAATAATAAAAATTTATTAATACTTTTAAAAAAAAATTAAATAGTTAAAAAATAAACTATATTTACTTTTTTTTACTGTATTATTTAAGTAACTATTATTAAAAAAGTTTTAATAAATACTATTAGTTTATTTAAAAATAGTTTAAGTTTTATAATTTTAATTTTATTTATAACTTTAACTAGTATTTACTTTTAAGTTTTTTTAAATTACTTAAATAATATAAAAAGTAATGCTTAAAAAGCTAATACTAAGTAATAAAATTATATTTAATAAAAAATTAAAACTATAAAAATTAAGCTAGTTTTTATTTTTAAGCTTAAGTTAAAAAATTTATTTACTATAATAGAGTTTACTTAAAAGCTATTAACTAAAACTTTATTAAAAACTTTACTATTTAAGCTTTAGTTTATTATAAATAATAAAATAAAAAAAAGTAAATATAGTTTATTTTTAAAATTTTTTGAATTTTTTTTAAAAATTGTAATGGGCTAGAGTCTAGGATGGTTAACTAAAATAGTTATTTTAGCTTTAACTCTATACATAACTATATAACTTTAGTAACTTAGTAGAGGTTAACTATTAAGTCTCTATAGTATATATAATTAACTTTTTATTAAATTTACTTTATTTACATCTAATTACCATTATTAGCCTGGATTCTTATATTTGGATTTAATTAATTTTATTTCTTACAAGAGGCTGAGAGGCCTCTAGTAGTATAATTAACTTTATAAAAAAATAAAAAACTCTCTAGTATTTAAAAGCATTATCTAGTAGTATAATAAGTATTAATAAATACTAATAACTACTTAGTATTTATACTAATGGCCCGAGCGATGAACCTGCTTGATATAAAATATAATAATAAATAAATTAGTTATAAACTATACTAGTTACTTATTTTATAAGAGTTAGAAGTTTTAGCTGTTAAAGTAATAATAAACTAAATAGAAATTAAACTTAATAACTACCCTACTTAGTATAATAAAGGGAAAGTTTTATTTCTAGTAAATAAAGCCAGCAACAGCACCTCACTTAAGAAAATTATAAATATATTATAAGTAATATCTAAAAGGCTAACTATATTAGAAGGTTGTAATTTCTTATTAAAGCTACTTTTATAAGTTCTAGTAATAATACTAATAACTCTCTTCATACTAACACTATAACTAGTAATTAAATTAGTAGTTAAACTATTTAATTTTTTTAAACCCCCTATATTTAATAGTATATGTTTTTTTTACTTTATATTTAAGTATTAAGCTAAAGCTAAGTTATAATTTAATAAATACTATATAGGCAGTAAGAAAGAACAGATAGACTATTTCTTTTAATATTTAAAAAAATAAGTAGTATAAACTATTCTTTTATAGCTCTCTAATTAAAGAAATAATACTACCCTTAAAGTAATATAAGTGTTTATGGACTTTTAGTTTAAAAACTAGTATTAAAAATAAAAGTCTCTAAACAAGCTGCAAAGCATAAAATAGAAAAAAAAGTTAATAAGAGAATATTATATAGAGTTTAATAAGAAGTTACTACTAGTAAAAAGTAATTAGCTAAATAAAAACATAAAGAAAAATATATTTACTTAGGAATTAAATAAAGAGCTTTAGAAGTATATTATAGCTTTTTTAATAATACTAAGCTTTAAAGAGTATACTTAGAAAGTAATTTATATTAGTAATAATCTTATATAAATTATATTAAATAATTATAGGACTATTATAGCTATTTATATAATACTATTTTTACTAATATCTAAACTAATAAATTAGAAAGTGATATTCACGCGTGTAGGGGCGGTAAAGCTATAGAATAACTAATTTAAAATACTTTAAATAAACTAAAAGAAATTTAATTAGCATTATAAGTAAGGCCTTTATTATTAATATAATTCTCCTAGTTATATAAAAAATAAGTATAAATATATAAGAGTAAATTAGTTACGCTTAGCTACTATAGTATTAATAAAAACTAAATAAATAAATACTAACAAAAGAGACAAAGAAAACAGAGATAAAAAAATAAAAAAAAAAGAAGTATTAAAAAAAGAATAGTTTTTACTTATAGTTACAAGCAGGGGCCTTTAGCTGAAATAGATAAAATAATATTATAAAGAGAATAACAAAAGTTTTAAAATATATATATAAATATAAACTTTATTATTATATATTTATTAATCAACTAGACGAATATCGCATACATAATAATTAATACTAGGTATTTATATTATAGTTTTATAAGCTTTGTTTTTACTACTAAAGTTTATTTAGCATGTATTAATATAGCCTTATAAGGAATTATTAGAGTATATAGAAAACCTAAAAAGGTTACCTAAGTTATATAAATTAACCTTAATATTAAAAGATATATTAAATAAGTCTATATATATATTATTAATAACACACTTAAATTCAATTTTATTTTAGGTAAACTTTAGATAAACTAAAATAATATTATAATTACGCCAGCAAAGAAATTGTTTTATATTTATACTTTAAGAATAAGAGTTTATAGTAAGAAAAGGAAGAAACTATATTAGTAGAAACTAATAAAGATTAACATAACTACTTTTTTAATATAAATAAATAGATTAAAAAAATAAGTAAAATATATATCTTTATAGTATTACTAATAGATATTTAAAAGGCCTTAGTATTTAAACTAAAGCTAGATTTTAGAATACTACTTTTTAAGATCTATTAGAAGTATTTAAAGCTATTTTTAGAAAAAAAAAGTAGATAAGCTCCTACTACTATAAGGTCTTAAAATAAACTATTATATTAAACTTAAAAAGATTAATAGGAAGGACCTTAAGGTCCTATAGGAACTACTATATAATATATTAAGAAAAAAACTACTAGTACTATAAAAAGAGTTAACACTGCTATTAGAAAAGGGCTTTATTTATATAAATAACTTTATAATTATAGCTTTAATACTATTTATATATAAGTTTAGTAAAGGTCTTTACTTTTATATTAACTACCACACACTTAATAAGATTTCTAAGAAAGATAGATATTTTCTTTTTTTAATCTATAAAATACTTAGCTAGATTAGTAAGATAAAATAGTATACTAAGCTCAACATTTTAACAGCCTTTTATAAAATTTGTATTATAAAAGAAGATAAATAGCTAACGGCCTTTTATATAAGATTTAGACTCTTTAAATAGCTAATTATACCTTTTAGACTAGTAAAAGCTCTTAGTATATTTTAGTAATATATAAACTAAATTCTATAAAAGTATCTTAATAAGTTCTATTTAGTCTTTCTTAATAACATACTTATCTACTTTTTAGACTTATTAAAGAAGTATTATTAGTAAATTAATTTAGTACTAGAGAAACTTAGCACTGTAGATTTACATCTAGATATTAAAAAATATAAATTCAAAACTAAAAGCATAAAATATCTAGAGTTTATTATTAAAATAAAATAAGGAATTTAAATAGATCCCGCTAAAATAAAAGTAATTACTAAGTAGTAGCCTTTAATAACTATAAATATAATAATAGGCTTAGTCTTCACGCGTTATAGCATAAATATAGGTTAATAAAATAAGTTAGCTCTATTTTAGCTATACTAAGATAAAGAGAAAAGAGGTATAAAAAGAGCTTACCTTTAAATAGAATAGTGTATAGCCTAAGCGTAAGCTAGCTATACTCTAAGCTTTATACTAAATTATAGCTAATATAACTAGTTATAATATTATATAGCTTATAGTAAGTAGAGTAAGCAGTATTGTCACAATAAAAGAAATTAAAAGCTTTTTTAAATTCGCTAATTTCTATTATTAGTTTATTAAGTCTTTTTTAAAAATTATTATTTTACTTATAAGACTTATAAGTGACATGCTGTTCTAATAGACTAATAAAAAATAAATAATATTTAATAAGCTAAAAGAGATTTTTATATTAGAATTAGTACTAGCCTAATTTAATTCTAACTATAAAACTATTTTAAAAGCTAACTTTTTAAATTATATAACTAAAGAAGTTTTTTCATAATATGGTAATAATAGCGTACTATATTTATATACATAGTTTTTTAAAAAAAAAATATCTATAAAATATAATTATAAGATATATGATAAAGAACACCTTGTAATTATTTATTACCTAAAGGCATAAGATATTAAATTATAGTTTATTAAAAAGTTCTAGGTTATTACTAATTATAAGAATCTTAAGTACTTTATAAGGTTTTAAAAATTAAGTAAAAGATATACGCGCTAGCAGTTATTCCTTAGCTAATATAATATAAAGATTTAATATAAACTAGAGAAAGAAAATGTATAAGCTAATATACTATTAAGATATAAATAAAATTATCTAAGTAAAGAAGATAATAAAAGACTAAAGAGCTATATAATTTAGCTACTAAAGCTAATAGTTATATATTAAAAAAAAAGCTTAAATTAAATAATAATAAATAAATAGTATAGGCTTTCTTTGTTTAAATTAGTCTTTTAATAATTATAGAAGATAGCATAACTAAAGTCTAGAAGTCTTATACCTAGAAGTCTTATAATAAGCTTAAATAAAGATAGTATGATATAATATTAAATAATAAAGTATACACAAGAGCAGTATAAGCTCTCTATAATTAGAAATAGAAATTTTTTTTAGAGCTTAAACTAAAAGTTTCGCTAGCTAAGTACATAATTAACAAAAATAAAACTCTTTATTATTAGAATAAAAAATAGGTGCCTAACTTAAAGCTATTAAGAATATTAATTATTTACTAGATTTATTTATTATAAGTAATAGGACACCCAGGACAGTAGAGTATCTATTTAATATTAATAAAAGATTACTTTTAACTAGGGATATTAAACCACGTATAGTGTTATATTTAAAACTATAATATCTATAGCTATATAAAGTTATAAAGAGATTACTAGTAAGGGCTGTTATATCTATTATCTATTTCTAATTATATTTAAAAAAAGATCTTAATAGATTTTGTAACTAGATTACTAGAAAGTAATAGCTATATAGTCTTACTAGTAATTACTAATAGGCTAAGCAAGAACATAACTCTTTATTCTTTTCTAAATATAGATATTAGAATAGTAATATAGGCTTTTATCTGTAAGATTATTACTTACTATTAGATTTTTAATACTATAGTATTTAATTATAGCAGCTAATTTATTAGCAAGTTCTAAACTAAACTTTACGAAATTCTAAAAATTAAAAGGCAATTATTAATAGCATTCTATCCATAAATAAATAGTTTAATAAAAAGAATAAATAGTATAGTTAAGACTTATTTTTAAGTATTTATTATATAGGACTAAGTAAACTAGGTAAAGCTCTATCTAATAGCTAAAATTATAGTAAAAAGAAAAAACACTATTTTAATAAAAATAAGCTTATTTTTTTTAGTATAGATATAATATAGAACTGCTGTAAGTAGATATTAGAACTAGATATAATATAACAGCTTAAGACCCAAAAGCTAGTACTAGAGAAATTATAGGAAAACTAAAAATATATATTAATTTAATACAGGCAACCATAGCTAAGGCATAGTAAAAATAAAATAAATAAATAAACTAATATTAAAATAAAGCTTTATAACTATATATTAGAGATAAGATATAACTAAAGCTTAGTAACTAACTCTCTTCTAGATAAGAAAATAAAAAGCTAGACTAAAAGAATACTAAATACACTATAGAAAATATAATTAGTTTGTATACTATAAAGCTAAATACGCCTCTAGAGCTAAACTTAATATTTTATATAAATAAACTATAACTAGTAAATAATAACCTATTACTAAGCTAGCTTATAGATAATTTTTTAGTTATTATTAATTTAAATAGATAACTATAAAGAGCACGTAGTGTAGAATATTATTATTAAAATATAAATAAAATAAAAGTAAGGCTACTAGCTATAATATAAAATAAAATAAAAAAGCTATATATTAATAACTATAGAGCTAGTAAGCTAGCTAGAAGATATAATAATATTAAACTATTAAAAGAAGTATACAGCGTTTTTATAAAGAGATAAATATAAACTTCTACTAGTAAATTACTAACGAAAGCTTTAAAAAAAGCTATAGTAAATAGAATCTAAAATAGGTCTATAGAAGCTTTTTAGTAAATAGTTCACCAAAAAGTCCCTACCTAGTCTATAAGAAAAGAGGTAATGTAATAGGCTAGAGTTTAAAATAATTAACTAAAATAATTATTTTAGCTTTAACTTTATACATAATCACGTAACTTTAGTAACTTAATAAAGATTAGCTATTATATCTCTATAGTATATATAATTAACTTTTTATTAAATTTACTTTATTTATATTTAATTGCCATCATTGGCCTGGATTCTTATAATATTAGCTTTTTTTTTTAATTTAATATATCAACAAGTTTTTTTATTAGTAAGTTATTTTTATAAAAAAAAATTAAATTAAATAGTAATAATAGTGTTACGAGTTGCCTTAACTTATCGGTACGATTCGCGTCAGCAACTCTGCCCTGACTGATTACTTGACAAGTTCTCAGCCCTTTCCGTATCTGGAACAGATAGCCCTAGGTTTAACAGGATAGAGTTTGTGCTTTATCGCAAGGTAGGGAGAGGGGTGTACAATAGATTCAACAAGATAGTGTCAAACTATTTCACTCAAGTTCAAGTCTCAACTTAGAGAGAAGATCTCGATTTTAGAGTAACTACAAAGAATCCAAAATATCTCGGAGCCAGTCCATGCCTCATATTTATAGGAAATCCTTCGTGCGTACATTGTATACCTCTGCGCAGTATGTTGGATACTGCTAGAGAAGATGAGAGTGATGAGTCCCTCATCTGCCTCATCTGCCTCATCTGCCAAGACCCTGTCCTGGTCACGTGCGTGACTGCTCCCAATCCACTGGCATGGTTCCGTATTTCTGTCCTCGCTTCTTGGCCCGTACTTTAGCCTGTGCTAAAGCGTCCCGTGCGCGTTTGCAATTCTTTCTTTCCAGCTCGAACATACGTTTCCATTCCAAGGCCTCATTGGCTGTTGTCGCCAGTTCCCTGAGTTCCTCGGGTGCAGTTGCTTTATTGTTACCGTCCGTAACACTATCCCCCTCTTCTAAGTCTTCGTCTCGGAAGATAGTTTCTCCCTTCCACAAACAGTATAAAGGCAACAGGTCCTCCGGCCTGTGCTCTAAGCTGTAAGATCCTCGACTTCCTTTTCGTCCTGCCCAGTGCCCAAACGATGACACGCCCTGAGTCGTCTCTAATACGCGCTCGCCGTTTAGCTTCTCGGATCCGTAACGAACCCCGTCACATGCCGTCACCGTGTTCTCGCTGTCGTGACAACGATCTTCAATGCCTAGTAAATCCGGCTTCCGGTCGTTGTTCCGAATGCGTTGACCGCAACGTGAAGTGTGATCTGGTCGTAACTCAGCCTGAGTGGAATCGTCTCGATCGCGACAAGAAGAAATTGCAGGAACAACTTCGCCGTGCCCAGGAGGAGACGGTAGCCGCTCGTTCCCGTGAGTTGCGCCTTCATCGGCAGCTAGCCCAAATAGATTCTCGGGAGAAGGAAATGTTCCAGCGCGAGCTTGCCTCGATTGACGAAGTTCGTGCGATGGAGGAGGAAGAGCAAAAACCGTTAGAATCAATCTGGCACACTGCCACCCGCAGCGTCCGGTGTCGCCTCGCCTTCCTTCTCGGGTTGTGAGTGGAACGTCCTGCACTCCCCTTATGCTTTGGACCCTGCTTTGGAGCAAGCCTTTACTGCTCCCTTTGATGGTACTGGTCAATCAGCTCCAAACTGTTCTTCAAGTTCCTGACTGGCTCCCAAGTGTCGTCTTCAGGTCCGTATCCTTTCTATCTAACCAAGTACTTCCACTGACGACCAAACCGTTGGTAGTCCAAGACTTGTTTGACTTCATACTCGGTATGATCTTCCTTGAGCTTGAGTTTTGTCTGAAGTTTGGCGTTGTGTGGTGCTGGTTCTAATTTGGAGACATGGAAAACTGGGTGAATTCTCGTGTCCTTGGGTAACTGTAGTTCGTAATTCACAGGTCCCGTTTGTCGTTTAACCTTGAATGGTCCCTAATTTGACGTGATCCAATTTTCGTGATGGTCGCTTTGTTTCCAAATTTTCCTTTTTTAAGAAAACCTTATCCCCCTCCTCAAAGGTTGGTCCCTCAACCTTAGATTTGTCCTTGATTTGCTTGCTAAGATTGCCTTTGTGGGTGATTTTCTGTGCGATTTCTTTGTGCAGCGTCTGTAAGTCTTCGACTCTTCTTCTTACAGATTCTGATACTTTGTCCAATGTTCGTGGTTCTCGATAAGCCGTAGGCTCATAACCATAGTTCGCATAGAATGGTGATTTTCCCGTTGTTGATGACTTTGCAGAGTTATATGCAAACTCGGCCATCAGTAGTAAGTCAATCCAATTGTCTTGTGGTTCATTAACGTACATCCGCAAATATTGTTCCAATGTTTGATTTGTCCGTTCTGTTTGTCCGTCCGTTTGTGGGTGAAATGCTGTCAAGAGGCGGTGTTCAGCCCCTAGCCGTCCTATAAACGTTTTCCAGAATGTTGACGTGAACAACTTGTCTCTGTCTGTGATGAATTCTCGTGGCATTCCATGTCGTGCAATCAGTATTTTGATCAGCAATGTGGCCAATTCATCTGCTTTGATTTCTATATGGGTTGGTTCAAAGTAGGCATACTTTATCAGTCTGTCGACAATGACCAGTATCATATCATACCATTGACCTGTTGAGGTAGTGATTGTCGGTATTCCCGTGATAAAGTCCATTGTGACTGATTCCCATGGTCCGTTTGGTGAAGGTATTAGTTGCATGAGTCCGTACTCCTTATGTCTTGATGCCTTATTCTTCTTGCAGTCAATGCATTCTGAAAGAATTTTCCTAACCTTACTCCAAATTCCTGGAATCCAAAAGTATCTGTTGATCCGTTCTACAGTCTTCTCGATTCCTTGATGTCCATGCATTTCGGCTGAATGTTGGTCCTTGATCAGCTCTGTCTGCAATTCGTCTAGTACATAGATTATTCCTTAATCCAGATTCCATAGTAGTTGTCCATTGTTGAATTTCCTTATTCGTTTTTCCCAGGTGTTTTCGACAATGACTACTGATTTGACATCTATTTGTGAGCTTCCCAGGGATCCGTCTTGTCTTTGCTTGAGTATCGTATTGTGTATTTCCGGTATATCCCTCATGTGGTCTGCTCGTCGACTGAGTGCGTCAGCCGCAGTATTTTCTTTTCCTGGTTTGTGAAGTATCCGAAAATCGAAAGTTGATAGTATCTCCCACCATCTGACTTGTCGTCGATTCAACTTCTTTGTTGTTGTAAATGCCGTTAGATTCTTGTGATCCGAATATACAACAATCTGTTGCTTGGCTCCTTCCAAGTAATGTTTCCATTTCTCGAATGCTTGAACTATCGCCAACAATTCCTTATCATGAATGTCGTAGTTCAACTCGGCAGTCGTAAGTTTGTAAGATAAAAAGTCTACTGGATGCTTGCGTCCGTCATCCTGTGTTTGTAAGAGGATGGCTCCCGTAGCTCCGTCTGATGCGTCTGCATGTATCTCTGCCTGAAGCCCTAGATCAAACATTTTCAATATCGGTGGTTCCTTGAATCTTCTTTTTAACTTTTCGAAGGCTTCGTCTTCTTTTCTTGTCCACTTGAATTGTTGATCTTTCTTAAGCAATTCCGTTAAGGGTGCTGTAATTCTTGAATAGCCCTCAATAAATTGCCTGCAGAATCCCGTAAATCCGAGGAAAGAATGAACTTCTTTCGTGTTTGTCGGTGTTGGCCATGATAGAACATCTTTGGCTTTGTCCAGGTCAACTGCTATTCCATTCCTGGATACAACATATCCTAGAAACTTGACTTCTTTTCTGTGGAACACACATTTCCCTGTCTGGACGTATAAGTTGTGCTCCTTGAGCTTCCGTAATACCTTCTTGGTATGCTCAATGTATTCGTCTAGTGTCCCGTTCGTGTATACTAAGACATCGTCGAGATATGCTAGTACAAAGACATCTAGATATTCCCTCAGAACATGATTAATAATGGCTTGGAATGTTGCTGGTGCGTTGGTGAGTCCCATGGGCATGACCGTATATTCGTATAATCCGTAGCTTGTTTTGAAAGCTGTTAGCCATTCGTGCCCTTCAGCCATTCGTATTCGATAGTATCCATCCTTGATGTCAAACAGGCTGAACCATTTGGCTCCTCTGAGTTTGTACATGAGTTCCGATATCAGGGGTATTGGATAGCGGTTCTTGACTGTTGCTTCATTCAGTCGTCGGTAGTCCACGCAGAGTCGTAACTTTCCGTTCTTTTTTGGTACGAACAGTGCTGGTGATGCAACTTCGCTTTCGCTTTCCCGTAGAATATCCCTTCTTGATGTTGTTGTTCAGATATTGTCGTAACTCCTCTTGTTGTTCAATGGATATTTGATATAATGGTGCTGGTTTCGGTTTCCCTCCCTCTTTGAGTATAATCTTGCAATCCCAATCCTTGTGTTCTGGTATTTGGTTTTCTTGTTCTTCCGTAAACCATTTCCCGAATTCCTCCTGGTATTCGTTTGGCACAATAAACGTGGTATCGTGAAGAGTTGTTTTCTTTATCCATATTGTGGCTTTCGTTTTGTCCGTGGTAGTCCTTCCTGGGTCCTACAGACTTCGTTCTCCAGTTGATTAGTGGGTTCCATCGTGCTAGCCAGTCCCATCCTAGTATGAGATCCTCACTGCCTAGATCCATA
>ML994646.1:1237804-1340576 GCA_010093925.1 Zopfia rhizophila CBS 207.26
CGAACATACGTTTCCATTCCAAGGCCTCATTGGCTGTTGTCGCCAGTTCCCTGAGTTCCTCGGGTGCAGTTGCTTTATTGTTACCGTCCGTAACAAATAGTAATAATAATAATAAAATACTATTACTAGTATTATAAGTTTAAAATAATATTATTATTATAAACTATAATAAAAAAGCAACTACAACCAAAAAAGTGTTATTATAAAAAATATAGTATAAGAAAATATATAAGTAATACTAAAAAATAAAAGCAAGTTAAAGAAAACAAAACTTATAAATAAAAGTATTTTATAGTAAGTTTAAGTTTTATAGAAAATAATATCTAAATATAATAGTATACTATTATATATACTATACTATATATATATATATATATAGCTAGTTAGTTAGTTGGCTTATATTAGTTATTAGCTTTTATATTATTTATTTACTTTATATAAGTTTTTTTTTTAGTAATTTTTTTTATAACTACTTAAGTTTTATATATAGTAAAACTAATTTAACTTTATTATAAATTTAAATATCACTACTTATAGTTTCTTATAATACTAAATAAGTAAGTAAAAACAAGTAAATTATTATAATAAAAAAAATAAGTATTAAAAAAAAAAAAAAAAACTAAGTATAAACTAAAACTATACTTATTTTTTTTAGTAGTATTTAATATACTTTTAATTAGTATATAATGTATATATAAAAAATTTACTATAAGTATAAAGTATTAAATAGCTTATAAAACTTTTAATTTTTTATAGTTACTTTAAAATTAAGATTTACTATTTAAGTAAAATAGTTTAATACTATTTTATTAAACTTAATTTATTATATTACTTTTTCTACTTTTACTAATTAAACCTACTTTTACTAAATTTAATAAGCTATTTAATTTAAACGTAAAAAAACTAAATAATACTAACTTATTTAGTTAAAATAAAATTTATAGTATAAGTTACATTAGTAAGTTAGTAACTTATAATAAACATAATATAATAAATTTATAAATAATAATACTATATATATAAGTTAAAAAAATACTAAATAAATAAAATACTTTATACAAGTAAAAAAACTAAAGATACTAAAATTATTATTAAAAATAAAAAAAAATAAAGAATTAAAAAAAATTAATTTTAATAAATTTAAAAAAAACCTAAGTTTTATGTATAAATATTTATAAAAACCTAATCTAAAACTAATATTAGTTAAAATATAAATAGTATACCAAATTTTTTTTAAAAAAAAAAGTTTAAAATAAAATTATATAAAAAGCTTATAATTTAAGAATACTTTTTTAAATAAAATTATAAAAACTGTACAAAAAAAAATTAAGTATAAAAAAATAAAGTATTACTTTAAAAAAAATATAAACTATGGAAGCGCCTATTAAAAGTTTCTGCCTATGCTAAAAAAGCCACTTTTCTTGGCACACCTTAGCATCGCCTTTTTGCAAATTTTCTCTCCATTCATCTCTTATTTATCTTATTATGGCTCTAAATACTGATATAGCAACGCGCACGTTAGTAGTCGCTTTAAAATCACCTTTTAGAGGCAAAACAACTCCCGAAATTGTTGAAAAAACCGGTCTCTTAAAGCGGACGATCAACGATATCTACGCCTGAGCGATCCAGCGGGGTTTTGACCCTAACCACATCCCACTTGTTATTAAAGATGAATACCTTCAAGATGCTCCCCGTTCTGGACGTCTAACGAAACAGACTAAGGACGTTAAGCAGGCAATTACTACAAAAGTACGCCATAATCGATACGGACGAGAGAGGGCGTGTGCTGATCTTACTGGCGAGCTTAGCCAACAAGGTACTACTATCTCGCCTATAACGGTATAGTGATGTCTAAAGGCTCTCGGTTTTAACAAGACGAAACCGACGCGGAAGCCTGGACTGATGAATAAGATAAAGAAAGAGCGATTACAATAGTGTCTAGCGCATAAAGATTAGACGCTTAAAGACTAGAAGAACGTAATCTGGTCAGACGAAACAGCTGTCGTGTTACTCCATCAGAGGGGAGGCTATCAGATATGGCGAACTTCAGACAAGGCTTTCATCCGAAGCTGTATCCGTAAGCGTTGGAAAGGATACTTAGAGTTTATATTCTAGGGCTATTTTACGTACGATCGAAAAGGCCCTTGTCATTGTTAGTTACCTGAGACAAAAAAAGAAAAAGATGAAGCAGAAAAAGTTCTAAAAGAGATGAATAAGACTCTTAAGCCGATAATGCAAGAGCAGTGGGAGCTAGAGACGGGAATAAAACAGCTAGGTCTAAGAGCAAAAGGTAGTCAAAAGCCTATCTGGAGATAGAATCAAAAGAATAGAAAGCTAACTCGTCGAACTGGCAACGGAGTTAATTGGTATAGGTATCAGACAAAAGTGTTAATACCTAAGCTTATTCCCTTTACAAAAGAGTGTCTAAAGGATCGTCTAAATACGGTAGTTTAAGAGAATAAGGCACCTGCTCATGCTCACGTCGCTCAGCAAAGGGTATATAGCCTGTATCAGATTAAGCGGCTTCTTTGGTGTGGTAACTCTCCAGACCTAAATGCTATCAAGCCATACTAGTACTGGATAAAGAGAGAGACGACAAAGAGGGGTGCCCCAAAAAGTCACGCAGAAGCAATCCGAGTCTGGGAAAAGTGCTAGAAAGAGCTTTCACAGGAGAGAATTCAGATATGGATTAAGAGGATAATAAGGCATATCAAATTAATTATTAAGTTAAAAGGTGGGAACGAGTATAAGAAGGGAAGGGAACATGTATGACGTACTCATTAGCCTAATCAGGTAATTAGACGCGCTAAGTATTGTGGCTTTTCTTGGGCTTGGCGCGGGCAGAAACTTTTAATAGGCGCTTCCGTAAATAAGTACTTAATATATAAGTAATTTTTAAAAAGTTTTTAAAAACTAAAAATAAATAAAAAAATAAACTAGTAAACTATAATTAAGTTACTTCAAAGCTTAAAAAATAATAATAATATAAGTATACAATAAATATAAATAAATAATAATAAGTTATATATAAAAGCTTATATTAATAACTTAAAAATACTAACACTTTTAAATAATAAAACTAGTAAATTATTAGTATTAAATAAATACGTTAAAAACTATAAAATGTTATATAAAGTTTTAAATAAATTTATTTTAATAACGTATATTAATAATAGTTTAATAACTTTTAATAAAAAAAATTTTAAAATATAAAATATAGTTATTTAAGTGAAAAGTTACTAAAATAACTATTATATTAAAATAACAAAATTTAATTATTAAAAATTGTATATTAAAATAAAACTAATTAGTATAATAAAATTTTATTATAAATTAAAAAAAAAAACCTTAAAATTTTAAAAATAAAATACTAATTGTAAATAATAATATTAACTAGTAAAAAAATTAATAAAAAATTAAAAAATTTACTATACTTAAAAAATACCAAAAATAAACTTTTGATTAAAAACTAATTTAAAACTAAAACTATTATATTAACTATTAATTTACTAATTGAAAAGGCTATAATAATACTTAAAAAAAACTAATAAAAGTAATATATTAATTTAAGTAAAAGTAAAAAAACATTATTAGTACTATTTATACTAATAAAAAATAGAAAACTATAATTTTATATAAATTACTAATAGTTTAACAACATAATAGTTAAAAACTACTATTTTTAATTTTAATTTTAAAACTTATAAATTAGTTATAAAAGGCTAAGTAGTTTAGCTTATTTAATATTAAAAATAAATACTATAAAATTAGAATAGTAAAAAATATAAACAAATAATAGTTTTTAAAATAAAAAATAAATTATTTAAACTAACAAATATAGTAGTAATATTTTAAATAATTATTAATATTAAAAAATACCTAAACGTGTTTATAATAGTATATTTAAATAATATACTAATATATGTTAATAAAACGTAAAAATAATATATAAAATATGTTAAACAAAAAACCAATTTTTTTTTTAAAAAAAATTAAGGTTTATATTTAAAAAAAAAAAAATTAAATAAAAGTTAAATTTCTAAAATTTATTATATTTAAAAACAAGATTATATTTAACTTAAAAAAAGTAAAAAGTTATTTTATTTTTTTAAAATTTATAATATTCTACTACTATTATAGATATGCTCTAAAGCATGATATAAAAAAATAACTCTATATAAAATTATATATTAGCATAGTATTATATAATTACTATTAGTTAGTAAATAAAAGAATATATTTATTTACTTTTATAGCTAGAAAATATTATTTAATTAATATACTTTATTTAACCTTAAGACTTGAGAGTTTTGTGTCTTGCTTTTATAATAACTACTAATTTATAAAAAAGTACTTAAAAATTATAGTACTTTTAATAAAACTTTTAAAAGAAAATTAATAATTAAGTAAAATTATTTAAAATAAACTTTTTTAAAGAATTTAAATAAAAATTCATAAAACTACAAATATTAAAAATATTTTAACTTAATACTATTAATAGAAATTTATATAAGTATATTAAATAAAGTAATAAAGTAATTTTATTATAATATTAAAAAAATTACTTTATAAACTTTATAACTTTTATATTATATAAATTTATAACTTTTAAATTAAACTATAATATTTTAAAAAAAAAATTACTATAGTTTAAGTATTAAAAAATAAAAAGTTTATTTAAAAAAGTAAAATATGAAATTATTATAACGTATTTAATAAATAAGTATTCTGGATAAGCGAGTGTTTTATCTTAAAACTTATTAAAAAATTAAAAATTTACATATGAATATCTTAATAACTACATGATAATAAATTCTAGAAATTTAATAGGGAATTAACAGTGTCTCGGAATGAATACCATTAAATTTTTAAGACCTAGCAATTAATGGTTATTAAGATAGTTAAGAAAAGATAAAAAAACGTGAATTTAGGGGCCGAAATACTACTATCTTAATAACTATTAATTACTAGCTCTTAAAAATTTAATGGTATTCATTTTGAGTTACTGTCAATTCCCTATTAAATTTCTAGAATTTATTATCATATAGTTGTTGAAATATTTATATGCGAATTTTTGATTTTTTAATAAGTTTTAAGATAGAATGCTTGCTTATCTAGAGCATTCACTTATTAAATACATTATACTTAAATTATAAAAACTTAATAGTTTTTAAAATAATAAAGAAATTAAATTAATAATAAATTAAATAGTTGAAACTAATATTAACTTTTAATTATAAATATTTTATTAAAAAAAAGCTAAAGTAGTTAATATATTTAGCTAATAAGTAAATTATATAAAAAATACTAAGAATTTATAACTTAATACTTATATACTTTAAATTATTACTTTTAATTACTATGAGAAATAAATGTGTAAATTAGCTTTCTATTATTAAATACACCTTAAAAACTTAGCCTAAATGCTTTATAGAGTTGTGATAATACTATTATAGTATATAAACTAACTACTAGACCCCTAAGAACTAGTTTTAGAGCTATAAACTTAATTTATATTATTATAAATAATACCTAACAGCTATATAGCTAGTTTATAGAAAGAAACTAATTAAATTAATATCTTTATTTCTAGCTACAGTACTGCTCTAGTCTGTAAGATATAATAATAACTTTATATAATTTTTTTTTTTACATCTTAACCTAACTAAAGATTGTGAAAGTATTTAGAAATATTTTTCTACTATTAAAAACCACTTTTATGCTTTTATTTTTTAGATTATAATTTTAAAAATAATCTATAGCCCCCTTTCTTATGCTATTATAATAACTAATAATATTATTTTAATTATTATTATACCTACATACAAAGCCGTTCTAACTTATTTATATTATAAAGTTATTATTTCCTGAACTGTTGCCTCTGCACAAAACTATAGAAAACCTATAATTAATATTATCTAAGCTATAAACATATAGAAAGGACTAGATGTAGTAGATAGAGTTTTAGTAAATTATAAACTTTCTAACAAAGACCTTATACTAACTATAGATATTAAAATAAGAAAAAAATAACTAGAGAAGGACTATCACCAGCTCTATAAGATTTATATAGAGATAAAATTTATTTATAGAAAATTTATAGTTATTATACACAGTCTCTAGCTATTTATAATTAACTATTTAGACTAAAAGATAACTATTTAGAAACTCTACAGCTAAAACTAATATATCTAAGACTAAATTAAAATCTTTAGAGTAAAATAACCTATAAAAGTAATTTAAAAACAGAAAACTATTTTTTTTCTAATTATTAACTTTATTTACCTAGAATAAGTTAATCTCTTAATAGATAAAGGCTTACTTTTTTATAGTAAACTATTTTTATATAAACTTAACTATAAAGACTATAAAATAATTTAATGTTTTAACTATTAAAAATATAGCCATACTACTAGATTTTATAGAGTAGTAAAGAAATATAGATTTTATACTAGTTTAGGATACTCAAACCACGAATATGGCCTCCGCAACTAAAAAAATAAAATCTATTATATAAATTATAAAAGAAACTACTTAGTATAGGTAGTAGCTTATAATTTATAGTAGAAAAAAGCTAAAAGAGCTAGATAAGTATATATAAATAGACTTTAAAGATTTACTATTATAAGCTATAGACTTATTATACTTATTTATAGCTATTTAATAAACTACTTATAACAGCTAACTAAGCAGAACTAGAATAGTAAAAATATAAAAAGTATTAAAATTATACTTTCCTAAAATAGTAGAAAGTAAAGTAGGGTAGAAGTAGATTTACTAATATTATTTATAAAAAAGTATAGTCCTAAGTAACTCCTAAATAGGCTTATAAAAAGCTTAGGTAACTAAAATATTACTAAATTTCTTTCTATAAACCCCCCCTAATAAATACACTATATATTACTTAATATAATATATAGAAAAGTAAAGATAAAATCATAATCCCACTAGTTTATAATTCTAAAAATTAGTAAGATATTATTACTATTTAGGAGCTATAATAGAATAAACGTATATATACTATCTACTACTCTATAAAGTATTTATTTTAGCTAGTATATTTCTTATCTTTCTATAATAGGGCCTGCTTTCTTATTAATAAATAACTTTTACTAAATATATAGTTAGTAAGATACTATAGGCCGGATTTCTCTACCTTTATAGTCTATATTAGATAATAAATATTTTATATCTATAATATTTATTTAAAACCTTCTAATAGGAAGTAGTATAATTTAAAGTCTTTTATTTTTAATTTTTAAGAGTAACTTATAGAGTCTGGTGAATATTTTTTTTTAAAAAACTTTAACTTATACTATCTATTATAAGGCAGTATAAGATACTTAATATAGTATAAAATAGTAAATAACCTTATTTAAATTACTATAAATATAAATCTTAGCTTTTTAATTTTACTAGAAATAATTACGTAGTTTGTATAAGGCTTTATTAGTATAATTAATCTTATTTTTACTACCTCAGGTATCTAAGAAAAGCTTATTAAATATAATATTAATAAAAATCTTTACTATAAATTAGACTATCTATTTATTTATTTATTTTTTTTAAAGTTATAGGCTGCTGTGAACCTCTAAGCTAGTTAATAAAAACCTATAATTAAAAAAAATAGATATTAAAAGGATTTCTAGTAGTATATAATATTTTCTTAGCCTATAAAAAGACCTTAGCACTTTAGAAGTAATTAACTAATATATAGAATATTTCTAGACTTTTCTAGTTAACTTTATTTAGTATACTGTACTATTATAAAAAGCGAAACTAGATTTTAGCTATCTATAGTAAATTTAAGAAGTTATAAAAATAATAAAGCAGTAAAGGACAGCTTAAAAATACTATAAATCTATAAAAAAAACTTTATAAGCTAGTATAAATAAAGAAAAGAACTATTTATAATACTAAAAGATAGTACTTCTAGGACTAAATTGTTATAAGTTGCCTTAACTTAATAGTATGTTTTACGTCAGTAACTCTGCCCTGACTGATTACTTAATAAGTTCTTAGCCCTTTCTATATCTAGAACAGATAGCCCTAGGTTTAACAGAATAGAGTTTGTGCTTTATCGCAAGGTAGAAAGAGGGTGTATAATAGATTTAATAAAATAGTGTTAAACTATTTCACTCAAGTTCAAGTCTTAACTTAGAGATAAGATCTTGATTTTAGAGTAACTACGAAGAATCCAAAATATCTCGGAGCCAGTCCACGCCTTATATTTATAGGAAATCCCTCGTGCGTACATTGTATACCTTCTAGCGGTATGTTGGATACTGCTAGAGAAGATAGAAGAGCTTGAAGCTTTATTACCTCTATCTTGTCTATCTGCCAAGACCCTGTCTTGGTCACGTACGCGACTGCTTCCAATCCTCAGGCATGGTTCTATATTTCTGTCCTTACTTCTTGGCTCGTACTTTAGCCTGCGCCAGAGCGTCCCGTGCATGCTTGCAATTCTTTCTTTCTAGCTCGAACATACGTTTCTATTCTAGAGCTTTATTGGCTGTTGTCACCAGTTCCTTCAGCTCCTTAGGTGCAGTTGCTTTTCTATTACCGTCCGTAACATTATCCCCCTCTTCTAAGTCTTCATCTCGGAAGATAGTTTCTCCCTTCCATAAATAGTATAAAGGCAACAGGTCCTCCGGCCTGTGCTCTAAACTGTAAGATTCTTGACTTCCCTTTTGACCTGCCTAATCTCTTAATGATGACACGTCCTAAGTCGTCTCTAATACGTGCTCGCTGTTTAGCTTCTCAGATCCGTAACGAACCCTGTCATATGCCGTCGCCTTGTTCTTGCTGTCGCGACAACGGCTGTTGTTGTTTAGTCCACCCTGTCTCAGGCCGCTGTTCTGAATGTATTGATTATAGTGTAAAGTGTGATCTCATCGTGACGCAGCCCAAATAGAACCGGTTAGATCATAATAAGAAAAAACTTTAAGATTAACTTTGTCAGGCCCAGGAAGAGACGGTCGCTGCCTGTTCCCAAGAGCTGCGTCTCTACCGGCAGTTAGTCTAAATAGATTCTCAGGAGAAGGAGATGTTCCAGCGTGAGCTTGCCTCAGTTAATAAAGTTCACGTAATAAAGAAGGAGCAAATCCGTCAGAGTCAATCTAGCACACTATAACCTGTAGTGTCTAATGTCGCTTCCTTCTCTGGTTTTAAATAGAACGTTCTGCATTTTCTTTATGCCTTGGACTTAACCCTAGAGCAAGCCTTCACCGCTCCTTCTAGTGATACTAGTCAATCAGCTTTAAACTATTCCTTAAGTTTCTAATTAGTTCCCAGGTATCGTTCTCAGGTCCGTATTCTTTCTATTTAACTAAGTACTTCCACTAACGACTAAACCGTTGGTAGTCCAAAATCTATTAAACTTCATACTTAGTAGTGTCTTCCTTAAGTTTAAGTTTTGTCTATAGTTTAGTATCCCGTGGTGCTGGTTCTAGTTTAGAGATATAAAAAACTAGGTAAATCCTTATGTCTTTAGGTAATTATAGTTCGTAATTTATAAGTCCTATTTGTCATTTAACCTTAAATAGTCCTAACTTAACGTGATCTAGTTTTCGTGATGGTCGTTTTATTTCCAGATTTTCCTTTTTTAAGAAAACCTTATTTCTCTCCTTAAAAGTTGGTCCCTTAACCTTAGATCTGTCCTTAATTTATTTACTAAGATTACCTTTATAAGTGATTTTCTATGTGATATTCTTATAAAGTAGTTATAAGTCCTTAACTTTCCTTCTTATAGGTTCTGATACCTTATTTAGTTTCTATAGTTCTTAATAAGCTGTAGGCTTATAACTATAGTTCACATAAAATAGTAATTTTCCCGTTGTTAATAACTTTATAGAGTTGTATATAAACTCAGCTATTAGTAGTAAGTTAGTTTAATTATCTTATGGTTTATTAACATACATCCGTAGGTATTATTCTAATGTTTAGTTTGTCTATTCTGTTTAACTATCTGTTTGTAGGTAAAATACTATTAAGAGATAATACTTAGCTCCTAGCTACTCTATAAACGTCTTCTAGAAGATTAACGTAAATAATTTATCTCTATCTATAATAAATTCTCATAACATTCCATGTCGTGTAATTAAAATTTTGATTAGTAATATTACTAGTTTATCTGCTTTAATTTCCGTGTAAGTTGGTTTAAAGTAAGTATACTTTATTAGTCTATTAATAATAACCAGTATCATATCGTACTATTGACCTCTTTAGGTAGTAATTATCAGTATTCCCGTAATAAAGTCTATTGTAACTAATTCTTATGGTAGATTTAGTAAAGATATAGGTTATATAAGTCCGTACTCTTTATATCTTAATGTCTTATTCTTTTTGTAATTAATGTATTCCAAAAGAATTTTCCTGACCTTACTTTAAATTCCTGGAATCTAGAAGTGTCTGTTAATCTGTTCTATAGTCTTCTTAACTCCTTAATATCTGTATATCTTAGCTGAATGTTGGTCTTTAATTAGCTCTATCTATAATTCATCTGGTATATAAATCATTCTTTAGTCTAAATTCTAGAGTAGTCGTCTATTATTAAATTCCCTTATTTATTTTTCTTAGGTGTTTTCGATAATAACTATGTGTTTAATATTAATTTGCGAGCTTCCCAGAGATCCGTCTTATCTTTATTTAAGTATTATATTATAGATTTCCGGTATATTCCTTATATAGTCTGCTTATTAGCTAAGTGTGTTAGTTACTATATTTTCTTTTCCCACTTTATAAAGTATTCAAAAATCGAATATAGAAACTAATTCCTACTATTTAATTTATCGTTAATTTAACTTCTTTATTGTTGTGAATGCTGTTAGATTTTTGTAATTTAAATACATAATAATTTAGTATTTAGCTCCTTCTAAGTAATGTTTCTATTTTTTAAATACTTAAACTATTGCTAATAGTTCTTTGTCGTGAATATCATAGTTTAACTTAGTAGTTATAAGTTTATAAGATAGGAAGTCTACTAGATATTTATATTTATTATTTTATACTTATAATAGGATAGTCTCTGTAGCTCCGTCTAATATATCCGCATATATCTTTATTTAAAGTTATAAATTAAATATTTTTAATATCAGTAGTTCCTAGAACATTTTTTTTAAAATTATAAAAGCTTTATTCTCCTTAGCTTCCCACTTAAACTGTCGGTCCTTTTTAAGTAATTCTGTTAAGGGTGCTGTGATTTTTAAATAGTTCTTAATAAATTATCAGCAAAAGCCCATAAATCCAAGAAAAGAATAAACTTTTTTTATGTTTATTAGTATAGGCTATGATAAAACGTTTTTAGCCTTATCCAGGTTAACTACTATTCCTTTTCAGGATATTAGATATTCTAAGAATTTGACTTCTTTTCTGTGGAACACATATTTCTCTGTTTAAATATATAGATTGTGTTCCTTAAGCTTTTGTAGTATTTTCTTAGTATACTTAATATATTCTTTTAGCATCCCGTTTATATACATAAGCACATTGTTAAGGTATGCTATTATAAATACATTTAGATATTTCTTTAGTATATAGTTAATAATTGTCTGGAATGTTGCTGGTGCGTTTGTAAACCTAAATAGTATAACTAGGTATTTAAATAACCTATATCTTGTCTTTAGTATAGTCATCCATTCGTGTCCTTTAGCTATTTATATTCTATAGTATCTATTCTTAATATTAAAAAGGCTAAACCATTTAGCTCCTCTAAGTTTATTCATAAGTTCTGATATTAAGAGTATAGGGTAACAGTTTTTTACTATAGCTTTATTAAAATGTCTATAGTTAACATATAACCTTAATTTACTATTTTTTTTTAGTATAAAGAGTGTTAATGACGCTATAGTGTTTTCACTTTCCTATATATATCCCTTTTTTAAGTTCTTATTTAGATATTGTCGTAACTTCTTTTGCTAATTAATAGATAGTTAGTATAACAGTTCCGGTTTTAGATCTATTCCTTCTTTAAGTGTGATCTTATAGTTCTAGTTTTAGTATTCTAGTAACTAGTCTTTAGCTTTTTTAAAGAACTATTTTCTAAATTCCCTCTGGTATTCGTTCAGCATAATAAACGTAGTATTATAAAAAGTTATTTTCTTTATCTATATTATAGCTTACGTTTATCTATAGTAGTTCTTCCTAGTTTCTATAGACTTTATTTTCTAGTTAATTAGTGGGTTCCATCATGCTAGCTAGTCTTATCCTAATATAAAATTCTTACTACCTAAATTTATAATCTTAATACAGCAGTTATCCATGTAACCTGCTGCCTTAATAGTTATATTCTCTATTTTAAGATTAATTAGATCTTCTTTAAATGTTGCCGGATTATTATCTATGTATACTACTCTTACAGGTTCTTCTAGAACTCTAGTTAAGATATAGTATCTCTATATTTATTTATTTAATATAAGTGTTTTACTAGCCCTGCTGTTTATAAGTGCTTATATTAAAAAGCTATTAATACATACATCCACATATAGCTTATTTTCGTGTCTTTATTTAAGTTATATATAGTTAAGTAATAACTTTTATGTTTTGATCTTAGATTAGCTCTCCAGCAGCATAGTTATTACTTACTAGTCTTTTAGTTTTTTATTAGTTATTAACTCCTAAGTGGCAGTTATTTCTTTAGTATTTTCTTTTTTAGTCTATAGATAGGGCATTACTGGAGTTGGTATTAATTTTCTAGTAGTATTTTATATTCGCTTCTTACTTTCTTTCTATAATCTTAGTACTTTTATTCTAAGAAACATTCCTTAGTTGTTAGTTTAGCATGTAATTCTGTGACTAGTTATCTGTTTTAGTGGTGTTTAGTTTAGTAATATTAGCATCCTAGTTAGCACTTATCTTAGTTTAATTATTTATATTTCTTAGTCCTTAGGTTCTAGAGTTCTTCTTTGGAATCTATATAGATTAGTTTTTACTATAGATTAAGTTCTTATTTCTGCGCTATTTATTTTAGTACTTATTTTATTATTAGTTCTTTAACTTATATAGCATGAGCTATCTATTTGTATTCTTATTTAGTATACGTCTTTTTTTTATATATCTAGTACTTTTTTTATATAGTTTTTTTAGCAGCTTTCTCGTTCTATACTCATAGAATAAATAGAGTATATTCTTTTTCTAGTTTCCTATTCTAGTTCTATCCTAACTCTAAATGTCTGATAGGGTAGTAATAGGTTACATGGCTTATAAGTAGTATTAGTTTTTATCTATAAATTTTATTTATCTATATAGCTAGTTTCTATCTACTAAGTTCTCTATGCTACTTATTACTAGCTATTTATAGTATTTATTAGTACTTATATATCCCGTCTCCTAGGATAACCTCCTAGTGCTTAGTGATATAATATTTCTTTATATAATATTCTAATCCATAAATCTAGCAGTATTCCTAGCTTATTTATTATCTAATTATTATAGATATTAGCTTTTTACCTTCTATTATCTCTTAATCTTATTATTGTTTAAATTTCTAATTCTCTGCTCTAAAGGGTCCTCCTTTCTGTTATATTATCTTATAGAATTAATTAGCTTTTTTTATAAAGCTAGCCTAGTATTATCTAATAGCAGCTTCTCTTATAATAGTAATTATATTATTAGCTTATTCCACTAAATAATTCTTAACCTGTTAATATAGTATTTTATATTCTTATTTAAGGTGCGTGTGGCTTCCATAGATCTAGTATTATTCCTTCTAAATTCGTTATATAATAGTCTTTTTAGTTATCTAGTCTTTAGCTAGTTCTATTTAGACTATAGCTATTTTAATTAGTGCTTTAGTTTAAATATAAGCTTATTTAACATTTACTTTCTATTATTTATAGTCTTTAATAAAGTGTCTCTTTTTTTTGTAACTAAGACATACTCTTTATACGTACTGATCTATTTATTCCTTAATTTACTTATTTTATTTTCGTTTATTAATTTATACGTTTTTAATTAACACTTAGTTGATTTCTATTACATTATAGGTTTAGCTATCTTTTCTATTTTTTTATAGTATATAGATTATCAGCCTAGCGTTATTTTTCTTTTCTTATTTTTTTTAATACTAATAGTTATTAATTATCACCGCTTGTTTAATAATTCCTAAAAGTATACTAGGTTGTTTTTCTTAGGAAATTTTATTCTTAATCCTATCTTTCAGCCCTGTATAGTATATTATAACTAGAGGTTAATCTATCTAGTCTAGTTAAAATTAGATTTACTTGAATTCTGCTGTATAATTAGCTGCTGACGTGTATTATCTAAGTTATTAGAGCTTTTAAATTATTTCTATTTCTTTATTAATCTTTTTAAAAACTATAATTATTTCCTTTTTAAAGCTCTTATAATTTTTAAAGGTTCTCTTAACGTTGTTATTATAGTTTATAAGTTCTATTAATCCTAAGTTTAGGTCTCCTTTAGCTAGATAGTTCTTTATAAGTAGTTTAAACTATTTTATAGCTTTTTCTATTATATTCATACTAGCTGCTAAGATCTAATCTTAGTTAGTTATAAATAAAGACTAGTTAAATTAATAGTAAAGGTTTATTATAGCTATAAAGGTTTTAAGTTCGTCTCTATTACCATTAAACTTTATAGAAGGTTATATTTTTACTGTTTTTTTTTTATTAGTTCTACTTATTACTACCTATTGCTACAGGTTGACTAAAGTATTACGTAACTTTATTATAGCTATTCTTTATTTTTAAATAATTTATTATATACTCTTACCTTTTTCTGATGTACTTCCGGTAGTAGATAAAAATTCTACTATAACTTCTTCTTTACTGCTATTTTCTTCTAACGAATAAAGTTCCTATTTATCCTTATAGTAGGTTATTATAGACTGTAATTAGAAATTTGTTATTAGAATTAATCTAACGTCCTCTTCTTATACTTTGAAAGGATAGTTATAATATTATAAGTTATCTTAACTTAATAGTACGTTTTACGTTAGTAACTCTGCCCTAACTAATTACTTAATAAGTTTTTAGCTTTTTCCGTATCTGGAATAGATAGCCTTAAGTTTAATAAAATAGAATTTATGCTTTATCACAAGGTAGAAAGAGAATATATAATAGATTTAATAAAATAGTATTAAACTATTTCACTTAAGTTCAAGTCTTAACTTGGAGATAAGATCTTGATTTTAGAGTAACTATAAAGAATCTAAAATATCTCAGAGCCAGTTTACGCCTTATATTTATAGAAAATCTCTTATACGTATATTGTATACTTCTTAGCAGTATATTAGATACTGCTAGAGAAAATAAAAGAGCTTAAAGCTCTATTATTTTTATCTTATTTATTTATTAAGACTCTATCTTAGTTACGTACGCGACTGCTCCTAATCCTTAGGCATAATTTTATATTTCTATTCTTATTTTTTAGCTCGTATTTTAGCCTGCACTAGAGCGTCTTATATATGCTTATAATTCTTTCTTTTTAGCTTAAACATACGTTTCTATTCTAGAGTTTTATTAGCTGTTATTATTAGTTTCTTTAGCTTCTTAAGTATAGTTACCTTTCTATTACCGTCCATAACATAAATTTATAAAATAGTAGTTAAAAGAAATACTATTTAGAAACTAATAATATAAATAAAAAATTATAACTATGTTTTTTTTAAACTCTTTATTTTTCTTTTACTATAGACCTAAAATAGGATGGCCTAGAGCTATAAAGAGAAAATAAATATTTTATAAAAATAGTTTTTTCTAGTAGAGTTAAATATAGATTTTTTAAATATTTTAGAATTTATATACCCCTTATAAGTCAAACAGCTCCCAGAAATTATCTTAAAAACTATTAAAAAGGTAATAGCTAGATAGTAGGTATTTAATATACTAAGTTATAATAATATTTTAAATAGCTTTCTAAAAGCTATTAGTCTTTTTTTTTATATAGTTATAGTAGAAATTACCTAGACATACTAGAACCTAGTATACTATTTATAAATATTTAAAATTACTCGTATAGTGGTGCTGCGAAAGCTTAGGAAAAATAACTACTTAATTCTAAAAATATAATAATCTATTATACTTTTAAATATTATTATAAAAATTATAGAGATAATTACAGCAGAGCAGCTAAGGTAATTAGTAAAATAATATAATATATTACTAACTTAATAAATAAGTATAAAATAATATAAATCTATAAATACAGCTCTTAACCTTCTTATAAACTAAGTTTATACTATTTAGGGAGAAAAACGTTTTATTGTGACTTTTTTAGTACTTAATATCTTTAGAGTATTTAATAAAATGGTCTATAAAAAGCTTATATATATCTTATAGATAAAAAAAATTCTATAATAGTTTATCTACTAAATTAAAGCATTTATAATAAACTAGAAAATAATAATTATTCTCTTAGATTATAAGATAGAGCTTTTTAATGTGCTAGCTAGAATTCTATAAAACTTACTTTTTTTATTAATTCTTTTTTTATTCTATATTATAGAGCTCTATAAGGCGTGCGGTAATATCTATAAAAATATATATATTAATAGTTTTATTAATAATACTATATTTCTTATATATAGTCTCTTAATAGAAGTTAACTGCTGTATTCTTAAATATATTTATAACTATTATATTAGCTAGGTAGTCTATTACGGAGTAGTCTTTATACTAAAAAAGTATAAACTTATATACTTATTATAAAACTTAAGATATTTTAATATAATAGTCTCTGTAAACATTAATAGTACTAAGAAAAAACTTATAAAAGAGATTTAAGTTCTTAGTATATAGCTTAATCTAGCTCTCTATTAGAATATATACGTTTATAAAATCTCTTAAAAAATAGAAAGATAGTAGTAAGCTCTCTATTAACTTACTATATTAACATAAAAAGCTATTTTTTTATAAGTAAGATAGATTTATAATATTATAATACTTTTAGTATTTACTTTTAGTACCTTAATCTAGCACTAGTCTAGCTAAAATAAGTTTAGAAAGATTAATAACTACTTAAACTAGCTCTATAAATTCTAAATAAGATGCTTATAAATAATTACTAGAGTATACTAAGCTATACTAATAATAGTACTTAAAATAAATACTTTTACTTTTCTGTTATAAGTTATTCTTAATATAAAAATCACTAGCTATAGATGCTGTATAAAGATTTTAAATAAAAAATAAAAAATTACACAAGCATGCGTAAAGATTTGAAATAGAATTTAAAAATAATAAAGTTTTATCTACTTACATATAATAAGAGAAAAGCATATAAATTAGGTTCTAAAATAGTTTATAAACATGCAAGAACCTATTAAAAGCTAGAAATAAATAGAAATAGATATAGAAAATACACTAATTAAACTATAAACTACTATAATATATAAATAGTAGTAAGAATAAATTACTTAAAAATATAACTAGAGTCTAGTATATTAATAGGCTCTGGAAAAAGAAGTTTTTAAAACCTATATAGCCTTCTATAAAGCAGAAAGTTTAATTCTTATCTAAGTTTATATAGAATAAATTAGACTTATAGTATTTTTTATAAAAGTCTGGTTAAAAGATTTTCCTATAGCCACATGCATCTGCGGTTATGGATAGAAGATAATAAAGTATATTATTTTCTATTATCTTTAGTTTATAGATATAAGAACAGCTTTATGAGATATAGAATCCAGTAAAATTAATTTCTAGTATTTTATAGAGTTAGTAGAGAGTATAGCTAAGCTCTTATAATAGTTTATATAAATAAATATCCTACTATAGCTCTTCCTAGCTATAGAACTACTTTATAAAGTATAGAATAAATAGAAAAGTATCTACAGCAAATAGGTAAAATACTATAGCTAAAGTTATAAACTCTTTTTATTTTATAAAAAGTACTATAAATAGCAAGGAAATAGGTCATATATAGTAAATAAAAGAAATAGAAGTTCTTTTCTTAAAAATAGAGACTATATGCCCTATAATAGGTTTTTCTTTATATAATTAAGTTTATAAAAGGTCTGTATGGCATACCACTGCCTAAATTAACATAATAATAATAATAATAATAACTTAATACTTAAAGTATAAAAAACAAATTATTAAAATATATATACTTAAATATTAAAACAATAATTATTATAAAAAAACATATAGAAAAAACAAATTAGAAAATTTAATAAAAATAATTAAAGTAATATAAAAATAAAACTATTTACATGTTAAATTGTTTTAAAAATTAATTAAAAATTAATACTTAAAAGAAATGTATAAATACTAAAAAAAATTTTTAAAAAAACTATAAAATATAAATACCAAGTTCTAGATTCTAAAAATGTAAAAAAAGTTTAAATAAATATTTTAGTAATATTTTATAATAAACTAATTATAAATTAAAATAGTATATTAAAATATTAAAATTAAATTAAATAAATAAATTATTATATTTTTAATAAAAAAATTATTAAAACTTAAAAAAATATTAAATTAAATAAAAGAATTAAATATATGTACAAACATTATAAAATTTAATATAAAATATTATAATGTATTATATAAAAATATAGAGTTTACATTTATATATAATAAAACTTTTATTTATTTAGTTTAAATTTTTAATTTATATATATTTTTATTTTTTATTAATATATAAAATATTAATTTATTTAGTATTTATATTAAATATATATTAAGTTATACTATAAAGTTAAAGGTTTAACATTTTAATCAATTATTAGTAATTTATATAATAATGTTATAAAATATATTTAGTAGTTTAGTATTTTTTTATTACTTTAACTACTTAGTAATATTTTTAACATTTAAAAAGTTTTTAAATATATTAAAAAATATTACTATATATAATAGCTATTATAATAAAATTATAAATATAGTAAATATACTATATATAGTATTTATTAGTATTAAAATTAAACTTTTTATTAAATTATTTTATATAACAATTATTATTATAACTATTATTAATAATAATGTAAATAATATAGTTTTATAACTTTTAGTTATTAATAGTTTTATTAAATACTTTTTATAAAATTTTTACTTATATAACTTTAATTTATTTTTATTAAATTAGTAAATAAAGTTTTTATTAAACCTAAAACTATTATTTATAAACAATAAATTAAATATGTTGTAAAAATTATATAATATATTATTAAAAACGTTTTTTATTTTACTTTAAAAGGGTTTAAAATTAAAATTAGTTTACTTTTTTATATTTTTTTAATAGTAAATAACTAGCTTTTTTAATGTTTAAATTTAAACTTAATATTATTTTATAATAAATAGTACTTTTAATTTAATATAAAATATAAAACTAGAAATTTTTATAGTATATTACTAAAAACCTAATAATTAGTTAATATATATAAGTATAAAGAAACCTAAAAAAAAATAGCTAAAATTAGTAAACAACTATTATTAAAATAGATATTTTATAATTTTTAAAAAACTTGTAATTAACTTACTTATATATTTATTTTAAATAACCTCAAAAATTTCAGCTAATTAGGTGCAAGTTATTAAGCAAGCTTGGTCTCATTAGTTTGCTTGCTTAGATAACTAAGCTATCAAGCAATTGCTTGCAAGCTGCTTGCTTGTTAGCAAGTCTGCTGACAAGACCTCCGAGAAACCGCAGACGCCCGCCAAGCAGAATTCATCCACCGCATCACCGCGCAACAGCTTCGAATCAAAGTTGAAAGCTAGGGCCCAACCACCCAGCCTCTGTGAAGCCTCAGCAGGCCCAGAACAATGGCCGTCCTCGCAACGGGCGTGGGCGGCAGAATGGGCCCCGAGGCCAAGGCCAGAAAGCACTCCCAGTGGGCATTGGCGGACAAGCCTCCCACCGCCCTGTTACTCAAGGGCAGTAAAATGGTACGTCTTATATTTTATTGCCTGCAGTTACCACTATCTTAACCGTATCACAAAACTGCACGAAGAATATGAGTTCAGGTTGATATTGGATTGGTTGGGTTTTCTGCATTCCTCATCACGTCTAACCACACCGAACGTTTTAGCCTCACCTCCGCTCTCCATACTCTCCATTTCACCACCCAAATTAAATGACATTTCGATATCGTGGATTCTACTCAGTCTATTAAAATACTTGCTCGGGGACATTTTCGAAACAT
This sequence comes from Zopfia rhizophila CBS 207.26, assembly GCA_010093925.1. NCBI lineage: Eukaryota > Fungi > Ascomycota > Dothideomycetes > Zopfiaceae > Zopfia > Zopfia rhizophila. The sequence continues at coordinate 1,257,906 of ML994646.1, forward strand.
TGGCGCGCGCCCATGCTCGTAAGATGTGGGCGTTAGAGGTAAGTAGGGAGGTTGAAGCTAATCTCGCGATAAACAATGGGATACTCCATATACTGCGACATATTGTGGGAAACTGTGCGATATAGATAGATTCTTCACCTTGGGGTGGAAAGCGCTTGCAATGCGGCGCACTGGATGAGAGTTTGAATAAAAGTACAACGAAAATATTACAGAACTTATAAAACCAATTCATATTTATAAGGCCTGTGATTGTGATCATCGAAATTAGCTCAAAATCTTTTTAGATATGATCGGTTGACATACGCCATATCATCTCCCACCTTCCTTGATCCGCAAATCAATCTTAGGGATCTAGAAAATATTCTTAGATAACGCAAGAACCGTTCGGATACGGGAGGGAGGTCGATATGCTCGAAGTAAGCTCCGGGGTAGAATATTATCCATTTCTACCCGATATGTATCTCCAATATTTTAGGAAATACGCTAGGTCGTATCATTTTGATTATCAGGGCCATTCGCTTTGTGATCAAAAACTGAAATTGGATCTTCTCGGTGAGATTAGTGAGAACTGGATGTAGCTGCAATTCCATAGTCGACACTTTTCGAATACTGCATACTCACGGCTCCGACTGGAGAATGCAAACTCCGTCGCATTCAATACTCTTTGTAACGATATAAGGCCTGGGGGTGATACCTCTGCACGTGATATCCGTACGTGACCTCCGCGAGGCCCAAGTGCCAAACCCGCGCCTCGCTAGCGCTGAAGGTTGCAGGGTAAAGGGCTGAGGCCCCACCTTCTAGTTCAGCAGGATTCAATGTGTTTCGTCCCATACAGTGTTGCCCGCTGCTATATATTTATTTCCATTACACTCTTCCTCTGCCCACACGCGGTCTGTATTTATGGCTCCAGGAAGCATTATAAGATTAGAATCTAGATGCATAGACAAGTGGGTTTGGATTCAATTCAAAACATAGGTTACTGTCCAAGTTGAAGTTCAAGATGTATTCCTGTTTGTCCCGTCGGAATGGAACGGTGCTGTACCTTTAATCGATTTAGACATCATATATTATCTTGCTTACTACCTATACTGTTTCAGATTGCTTTGAATGAGTTTCTTGTCTCACGTTACCTTGCCTCGGCGCACGTCCCGGGATTGTGTTCATGATGTCCATCATCACCACTTTTCAAGATACGAAGGTTCTCGGGCACATCAAAAACAACATACGCACATAAGGTCACATATAACATTGACTGGAGATAGCCGGAATCAAGGAATGTGTGGCCGGCGATAGCTATGCTGAGCACCGCGTTCTCATCCTCATTCCCTCCGTTAAGGTGAAAGATGGTGTGGGCGCCTGTGCTTTGGTGGATAGCAGCCCCCCGTGATTTCACTCCAACACAAACCATCTCTTTCGGTCCGTAACGTCTCACAACGCCGACTAAGGCAGCCTTTCAATGGCTGCAGCGCTGTTCGATAACAAATATCCTCTTCTCCCACCCTACCTCGCAAGAGCAATAACAACACCCCTCTTGCAACGCTACGCCTGCAAGACCTCACTTTCTCACCTCAACACCTACTTTTGCACCCTCAACAGCAGTCAATTTGCCTTCTACCTCAATCCATATCATGTCCTTGATCTTTGCTAGTTGTATCTCAAAGCACGAGCTAAGCCCGAGAGCCCGCGTCAAGCACCTCGTCGCAGAGATGGACAAGCATGCTGCAGTCCTCCGATCCAACATTACGGACGCGGAAATCCTCACTGAAATTCGCCTTGAAAACTTGAACTCCGCCAAAGGGATCGCGGGTCGGATGCCAAAACTGGTTCAAAAAGCAAAGGATGCTGTCACCACCCTTGTTCAAGACTGTATGCTCCACGCTCCTGCATCCAATTTTTTCCGGTTACCCATCACCTTTCAGATCCAACCTTACTCGCCATCCAGAGTGCCGTCAGTACTTATGTCCCCATGGCCAGGTTGTGGGACCGGGTCAAGATGATGAGCCGTGTGCAGGCCGAGCTCAACATTTCGAGACAGCAGCTGGCCGATACCAAGAACATGCTCGCTAGCACTGAGATGAAGCTTTCGTATATGCATGGCGACCTCCATTATTCCAGAGAGACCTCTGATGATCTTCGCAAGCAACTCATAGACCTTCACAAGAAGATAAACGACATGAAAGCCGAGTCTCATACTTCACGACAAGCCTTCGATAGCCTAAACAAGCGACTCACAGACGCTCGCAAGATGACGAGCGATATGCTTCACGAGCTTCTGTCTCTCCGACAGAATGACGGCACCTTACGGCAATATCTGCACGATGCGTACAGCAGGATGAGCTACATGAACAACGGCTATATCAATTTGCAACAGACTTACAACAAGGTGCGCAAGCAACTCGAAGAAGCCAACAAGAAGATGGAAGTCACTCAAACCGAACTTGGCCACTCGCACAAGGATTCCAACTATCTACATAAACGACTCGAAGAATGTCAGAAGAAGACGAGCGTCATCCAAGCCCATACCAAGACGGAGAGCTTGACGCCTGACCAAGCTCATGAATCTGAATGCTCCGCCGACCTTCATGTGCAACTAGCTGCGATGAAGAAAGAAGTTATGAAGCTACAAGTCGACCTCCAGATTGCGCGCAGCACGCCAACAGGATCCCAAAAACCCTCCTCAGAGGAGTCAGATGGCAACGGCAGAGTTAAGATGCTCCAAAAAGAGATCCAAGTTCTGAAGAAGGAACTCAACAAGGATAAAGCAGACCTCAATCTATTGGCAGCAAAAAATAAGCTGAATGAGTGTACTGGGGGCCAGAATTGTCGTTGCCAGGGCCATTTGGAGCTGTCCCTCGCATGGGCAAAGTCCATGTATAAAGAACTAGAGGAGGACTGGAATGAAGCGTTTGTGAGTGAGAAACGGGCCTTGGAGAAAGTCAAGGAGCTGGAGACTCTGATTTCGGCCATGAAACTCGATACTCTTGACCAGGTAGACCAAAACAGCTCGGAGGCAGAGGGATTGGAGGATGGGAAGGAGATTGAGGACGGGGACAATGTGGAGGAAAGGGAGGAAAAGGATGAAGATGAAGTTGTCTTCATCCTCGAATCGGAGGCGGCTGAGGCCAGGGCTGCCCGCCTCCCGGTCAAGAACCACGAAGCCGTCCCCGGCGACGACTTCGTGGTCCCTGCACGGCCAGCGGATCCGATTGGGTCCCCAGTCCAAACTGGGGCCAAGGCAAAAGGATCCGAGGATCACGCGCGGTACCTCAGGAAGACCTTCCTGAGAGCTCTTGGCTGCGCCTAAAGGCACTGTAAGCCAGCAAGGTGATAGATGAAAAAGACGATTGATTCTCCGAGCTAAGATTTCAGAGCTGCCTTATATATGAGAGATTGTAGGCGAAGGCAATTGCCGAGTCAGCTGAGCGACTAGCCCATTTCTGCATGCATGTGTGCACGGCTTACATACCCCCCCGATTTGGCGTAGCTCAAAGATGAAATACATACATGAAGCCTTAGTTTCCTCCTAATTAGGCCAATCCTAGAGACCATAGTAATTAAAGCTGAGTAGATTCTAGAGCAATATAGCCCTAGGCTTTACCCGATTAAAGCTGAATGGGTTCTAGGACAGTGATGCCCTTGGCTTTGCTCGATTGGGAAGCAGGCGATGTGGTCAGAAGGCGTCCCTTCTTGTTATCTCGACATCAGATCTCTGCTTTAGCGCGTAGTTCTTCAAGCTAAGATCAAAAGATCAACTAGATACTTGGTTTGCGCATGTCAATCAAATCTGACTGTGTGTCTGACTGCGCGTTTGACCGTATATCTGACTGTGTGTCTAGCTGTGTGCTTGACTGTATCTGACTGTGTGTCCGACTGAGTGTCTGACGGTGTATAGAGTGTTTCGCGTTCGCAAGATGCAGTTGTTCCATCCAAGCTTCGTGCTTTTTGGCGAGTGAGCGGCTTGGTAAGACTATCTACTAGCTGTGCTGTAGTAGGGATCCATTCGACATAAACTAAATTGTCTTGAACTTTCTGAAGTAGCCAGGTTCAATTGTAACACCGCATTTATATTAGTTTTAATTTTTTAATTTTATATTAACTTTTAAAAAAAAAATTATTTATAATATTTATATAATATTACATTATAATACTATTTTTTTAACTTATAAATAACACCTACTACTATTTTATTAAATCCTTTTAATTTTATATATATACTAAGAGTTTAATAAATTAGTATTTTTTATAAACGCTTTTATAAATTAAAAATTGTACTTTTAATAATAGATTTGTATTATTTATATACTTCCGGAAAATATTCCCGGATGCGGAAAGAAATTCCTTGTCGAGGAAGGAGATAATGGTTCCGAAACGACTAAGGAGGTTAGGTCATTAAGAATCGGAGCGGGTTGGTAAATTGTCGAGGTAGAATGGGGGTAGGTGGCGATACCAAATTCTCTCAGCAGTCACCAACTCTTCAACAACTTCAGCCGCTCATAGTCCTCGATCGACACCTCGCTCTCCTAGCTCTCCGCACTTGTCTCCCTCTCCCTCTGCCCCTCCTCCTTCCCCAATTGGCTCACCGTCATACACGGCATTTGATCATCCCTTCTCCCTGCAAACCCCGATGTGAACCCCTCCCCAACCAACCCCAACAAGTTCCCGCGTACCTTGAAAGATACACATCCACGCCCAGAATCCGTAATTCCCATGCCGGCAATACTTCATTTTCTAGCTCCAGAACTTCTTCTCGTAGCATTGGGACGGACCCCTTGAGCCGCGCGTTCTTGAAGAGTACTTCTCGCCACGGGTCTCGAGGGATCGGATAAATTTTTCTTGCGTTGCCAGCATTTGTGGGTTGTGAGGCGGTTCTTCTCGAGCTGGGTTTTGCGGGTCGAGGTTGTGGGTGTGCCGTTGAAGGAGAAGTTGTGCCTAAATCTGGGACGATATGTTGCAGGTTGGCTTTTTGGACGACTTCGAAGGTCCTTTGGGGGTTTGACGTTGGCGTTGACTGTGCTTGCGTGGTAGGATGGAGGGGCAGTAGCCTGGTTTTGTGAGGTTCCCTTGGCGGTTCGACACCACTTTAATAATCTATTTAATATCTCCAGCTGTTGTGACTGTTACTGTACCCCCATAACTCCAACGGGTCGGACCCGGTCGACCGGCTATCGTGCCTCGTTCTTGGATTGCTCTAAAGGGATAGAGGATTCGCGGAATAAGCCTCCGGGATAGTGGGTGGGGGAAAGTTCGTCAGGCGGAGTGATTTGTCCGTATCCCTCAATTGAGGGATTAGGGGAGAGGGTGGAATGGCAAAGGCCGAGGGTGGCGTCGCGGTGTTGAAGTTCCAGTAGGCAAGGTATTCGTTCGGCAACAGTGGTGGGAGGTTGTTATCTCCTAGGGCTGGGAAGGTGTTGTTTGCCCAGGGATCATTGAAAAGAGTTTCCGTGGCAGGAGGTGGTCAATGAGGAATGATGAAATAACTTGTGTTTGTTAGGTGGGTGTGGTCGCTAATGGACAGTTTGGCGGTGAATTTTCTGCTAGCAACAGGTGCATACATGGGAAGTAGGAGGCCCGTGATGGACAAGAAGACGTGGACGAATTGCTGGCCAGTAGATGTGTGGTTGGTGTAGGGGCAGCGTTTCTTCAGGCTGGTGAGTAGCTAGTATTTGCTGTAACCGAGCAGCGTCGTTGCTGATCACCATGTCGATCCTTATACAGCTTACAAATCACCCTCAGAGCTCATCTCGCTCGTTATTTATGTACGATAGCCCTCCTTAGTTTTCAACTCATCGAGTACTCTCCAACTTTTTGTGTACGTCTGAAGGTTACTCGGCGACATTTGCTACGACAAAGTGGACAGGAAAGGAAATGAGGGAGCACAGGGGAGTAATGATAAGCCGTGAATTCAGGGAGGATGGCATTCTGCGCCTATTGTAGCTGGTGGAATAACAATGGTATTAACTAACAGAAACTTTAATACATCATTGCTCGAGGTAATGGGATTGTTGGAAAGGGCACGGTCCACAGGCCATATGATGCCATGGTCCATCACCGCGAATACTCATGCTATGCAATAGACTGCAACACCATGAAATCTACCACAGAGCAACCTTTGGACGTACACAAGAAGTTGGAGAGGACTCGATGAGTTGAAAACTAAGGAGGGCTATCGTACATAAATAACGAGCGAGATGAGCTCTGAGGGTGATTTGTAAGCTGTATAAGGATCGACAGGGTGATCAGCAACGACGCTGCTCGGCTACAAAACCACAATCATAGACATCAATCCCACGCAACCCTAATCAATCCTCTATCGCAACAAGCCCATTCGTTTGCCTAGTGACAGCACGCGGGAAGCAATCCGAACTTATTGTAATAACTGCAGCCGTCGAGAATTTCCGAGCAAGTGATCCTGGCAACCTCTCTGGCACTAGTCTAACCTGCGGGACTGACAGAATGACTGTCATATATATATATATATATGTATAAACAGCTAACATCCAAGCAAAGTTATGCTCAAAGATAGCCTTGTACCACGTTGATATGTATCCATATGCAAGGTTTCGCAAGGAGAGAACCGAAGGAGTGAACCTATATAATGAGTTGAGGCGTGATAAGCGGAGCTCCACACACTAATATCGTTTGTTTACCTGCTGCAGCGTGTGTATGTCAATGTTGGGAAGAAAGTCTTCTACAAAGCTAGTCCACATAAGCCAATCAACCTTCTCTGGGTGCAGTTCCACCCCGTTTACGATGCAGGAATCGCTCTTGTAGCCAACTAATCAGGCATATCACAGCAATAGTCCACAGGCGCATTTATGCAGCTCTTCGTCGACACACAGTTCCTTCTCCCAGTATTCTGAGTCAAGCAAGAACTTAGGGATCAGCTTAGTGAATATGCGCGATTCGTGCCATACGAGATGTTTATCGGGGGATTCGGTGAGGTAGATTGAAGGATCCATGAGCATTTTGTCGATGCGGCGGCCGGGGAGGCCGTGGAAGACCAGCAAGCCATAGGTAATGATGAATGAGGTTGAACTCTGGTGATTTAAGTTGAGTTTGCAAATATTTGCGCGGTTCTTCTCGGGGGCTCGGTAGCTGGCGATCACAATTGATAACCGCAAGGTGGTGAACTTGCAATAGCGCGAGAATTATGCACAACATCCAGTCTTTGTATTTGTACCAGCCTTCAGACTACATGTATTTCTCATTCAGCCACGTCGCAATATGTTCACGTACCTCCTCCGGCTTCTCATACGTGTCCCAATGGTTCGCCTCGACGATCTTGATCGTGCAATCTGGTACAAGCTGCTTTACCGGCTCCATCCTATCTGTCCTACCTACCGCATCTCCAGTACTGCTAATATAAAGACAAGGATTCTTAATCAAAAGGTTCTCCTTTGGAATCTCTTTCTCCGTCTCAAACTGGATGTTCCGCGCCATAGCCTTGTACCAACATTGCGGGCCCTCGAATCCGTCGCGGCGCATGCGGTCTATGAAGGCTTTCTTGAAGGCCGGATCTCGAGCGTAGGGTTTGAGAGGAACGTCCTGCGGCTTGGCGGTCTGTAGAAGATTCCTCGTAGCTCCACGGACGCAGAAAAACTTCTTCATAGCCTCATCCTTAGCCCCGGACTCCTCATTGCAGTGGATGAAGTGGTACAACTTCTCAACGTTGTCGAGGAGAAGTTTGGGGCCATCGTCGGCGGCGAAGACGTCCCAATACGCCAATGATGGATAGCCAAACATCTTTTCGGTCATATCCAAGGCGGCGTCCAGATCAAACGGCATGCTCGAGTCTGGCGGCATGTATGGCGCATTGAGGATAATGAGGCCAACACAACGCTCCGGACGCCAGATATACATGCGCTGAGCCATGTATGAGCCCCAGTCGTGGCCAGCAGGGACGATCTTGTCGAAGCCTTCAGAGTCCACGAGCTCGTATAGGTCATTGCTCATGCTCTTGGAGTTGTACTCCTTTGGATCGGTCGGCTTCGACGTACCAGCGTAACCCAGCATGTCTGGAATAACCAGCGGAAAGTCAAGAGGAAGAAGGGCAGGAACGATGTCTGCCCACAGATGGGCATCGTCAGGCCAGCCATGACAGAAGACGAGCGCAGGCTTCGTCGAAGAAGAGGGTTTGTGGAGGTAGTAGGTGTAAGTGTAGTTACGAGACGTCGTAAATGTCTTCTTGCTGAGTTGTTCCATAGCTGCTGTAGTGGTTAGGGTGATGCTGTAGTATGGTGAAAAGCATTCAGTGTGTTGACGCTTAGTAGATAGTGAGGGGGAGCTGTTACCGAGCGTCGCTGCCTGCTTGGCACCTTGCTGACTAACCCACTCCTTGTGTATTATAAGACCCCTAGATAGCCCTCAATTCCACCACACGGTGGTTCCTACATCGATCCTCCGCACGCCGTGACAGGAGCTCCTCTTTATCTTCTTTGTGAACTTGGCCGTCTAGCTTCCCTAGGTATCCCGAGTTATAAAGGTAATCACGCTAGACGCCTTGGTTGTCAGATTGTTCTTTCGCAAGGGGCGCCGTGATTGCGTCAGGATCGGGGCGCGTTCGAACCTAGATGCAGGGAACTCTTCGATGGGATTTTCGATAGACGCACGATATTTCCAATCAAAGCCATTTTTCAGCACATATCAACAAGGGAGCGGCTGGCTGGATTCCATTACGAGGTGTACGGCTGTCTACAGAGCTACCTAATACGTACACGCAATCCGCTTGTTCCAACTGAATGAGACCCATAGAGGTTGTCCTTTGTCTCGAGAGAAAAGAAAAAGAAAGAAACGGGGTTAGTAGAACATATAGCTGACACGCAACCCCTCCTCATATCCCAGCAGCAACCCTTTCGCCACTAAAATAAGTGGAAACTGCAGCCACTGAGACCTTGAGGGTAGCCGGATCGTCCGGCTTCGGCCGTAGGGCGTTCGAGTCGGACGCTGTTTAAGGCTTACAACAGCGGAAGGCCCGCTTCTCTTCTGCTTTTCCTCCCCTCTGTTTCCGCCTCCTACGCCCTCTCTATATAGTGATCCGTATATCAGCCATGACGGATCTTCGTAATAGCCAACGCTCTTTTGACCTGCCCGCGAGCTGTGAGACGATCAAACAACACCGCCACTCAGCAAACATAATACCGGAGGAAGCAGCTATCACAGTTGTCCGTGATAAGAGACGAGCAATTTGTCAAGAGTTTATTGTGGTGTGTTGTGTGGTAGGGAAAAGTTAACTTTTTGACTTTGTTTGGTCTGTGCACATGACCTCTATCTTCGGCTCCAGTGTTCTTTAATTTTACACCTTACCGAATTAAGACTAGACTTGCGTCCAGTGCTTCGACTTCAGTCTTCCGGCAGATCGGAACGCGAGCACGCGGTTACGCATTACCATACGAGCGGAAGAAATATCACCAAGGATTACATTTCTAGGAGCCTGTCCAGCGCATCCACTGGGCTCTCGCCCTCTCTTCCTGCTTCTGGATTCGCCTTTCGAGTTCCTTCATTTCTTCCCGTCTCGCCTTCCTGTCCTCTTCAAAGTCCTCTTTGATCCCCTCTCAGCTCCTTCTTGAGCCTAATGAACAGCTGCTGGATGCGACTCTGCTAAATTGCTCTCTACGGAGCTTGGCGTCTGCAGTCCCATCTCGGCGTTGGATCAGAGAGGTAGCGAAGGTAGCGGTGTCTAGCCTATCATAGATCTCTTCTAACGCGCATATAGGTCTTCAAGGTTATACCTTAATCTTATATTAATACCGTAAATTCTTCCAGCTTCTCGTCTATTACCACCTACCAGAAGCGGAAAGAACCTCTTAAGCAACTTTTCCAAGCTTAGCCTAGTAATTAACTCCAGTAATTTCGATGTAAGTTGTGTCTTATCCCTCCTGAAGGCCGTCCTTGATAATGAGTCCTCCAACGTGATCTGGGAAGACTGGAATAAGGCCTATGAAATTGTTGTAGAATCCACGACTCTTCCAATCGATATCAAACCATCGACGCCTCCCCAGTCCGACCCTCTACTTATAGCCTTCTCCTAGTAGTCGCCTTGGACATTTAATATAGGCAGCTTTGCAGACACCTCCGACCTAGAGAAGAATGTTGATTCTACACTTAAAAGTGAAGTGAACGATAATCTTAGGATTGGTCATCCGAACGTTTTTAACACGTTCTTTGGATAATCCTGCGGCTTCCTAATATGGCCGAGGCCATATCCAAAAGCTATAACTATGCAGAGCCGCCGCTGTTTGAAGATGTCAGCTGGCTGGGCTGGTTAGATGGTGATGAGGAGGTAGGAGTATTATAATTCTTTCGTCGCTATATCGGAAAATTTCTATTCGTAAATAAATTCGCTTTCAGTTCTTTAAAGCATCGTCGCCGCATCACAACTCCCAATAAGTCTATCTCTGGAATAGTCAGTAAGCGAAAGCTAGATGTAGGCTTTGCCTACGGCCCCAAAAATAGGCCGGAAGATAGGGACCGGCAAAGCTGTTATTGGCCTTATACCCTCGTTCCGTCCGAAATAAAGAATAATCCGCGAGAGGATAACTGTAGTTGTACTTAGCTTGACCTCTTAAGATATGCGTGGGAGATATTCAGTGCGTAAGATAACCCGCCGGTCTATTTTGGGCTTTATCTTCTACGGTTAAATTATCTGGTTATAGGACTCAACTAACTGGAAGTAGTAGGGTCTACGTTGTTCGACGTATATAAAGGCGGCTAGATGTTTGTCTCGGTGATCTTAGGATACCTATGGCTGTTTGAGGAAAAGTTAGATTTGGACCCTACTATAGTGGAGGACGGCGGAAGGTACATACACATTCAGCGGAATGGCTATGGAGAAGGTTTGCTTAGAAGAGCTTATGAAGCGACAGCTCTCCGTTACTGGTAGGGCAACTACTTGCTAGAGGAGTGTTCTAGGGGACGAATTAGGCGGTGAGCATGTGGTTAAGGATTCGTGGGAATTTGAAGAACGGCCTGAAGGTTTCTGCTTAAGGAAACGACGGAAGCCGGAGTTGAGATTGTAGCGCGATACTACCACAATGAGACCGTACGTGTCCTAGATGAGATGGACAATGTCCGCTATAATGTGCGGAAGGGGCTCAGTGACGCTGGCGGGAGGAGTCAGTTTCAATAACGACGGCTTATGCTATCTGAGCTGGTAACCAGCCGAGCCATGTCTAGTGCTTTAGGTCTAAAAAGAGGTAGGAGCCGAAGTAGAAGTCGAACAATCACGTGAAAGAGATTATCGAGGTGTTTATAGACATCGATACCGCCTCCCAAATGGCCATGCTCGGACTCTCCAGTTAAATAAGATGCTCGATTATGACGAAATCGCGTTCATCGTCAGCTCATCATGCGAAATATTGGGAAGAGTCTGCGAAAGGCAGGCAGTGGGGAAGGGGCATGACTCTATGCTCGTACGTGTTTCGCGGCCCAGACTCTTAACCCCATCACCCCACTTCCAACCTCTGTCTGGTTAACCTCTCTTCCTACGGTCCATCATACCAAGAGGATACAGCAAGGCTGCGCTCTGGACAAGCGCCACTAGAGAAAGAGAGGAAGTTCTGAGGACGATAGCGGAGTTCGCAGCTGAAAGAGAGCGTACAAACATCAACTCGAAAGTGAGCGCGCATTAATATTTCTGTTACAGCAAACGTCACCTAGATACATGATACATGACATAAGCACGATACCGACCCGACTCTTGTTCCTTCGCAGAGGAAGCGGGGAATTTAAGGATCAAAACCAAGGATGAATATTTAATGGTGCTCAGTACTCAGCCACGGGAGTATTTCCATAGGTCCTGTCTCGAGCAAATACTCGACCTACCATCACTTAATCCCGCACGCTTCGGTTGAGATCTAGCACGAGCGCCTTACATAGTCTCACTGGGAACAGGAAATTTAGGGACGACTCGGGTTGTATTAATATGCAGATAATGGCATTAAGGACGGAAGATGAGACGGATTAGTAGAACAAGAGATTTTAGTAGGTAAAACAGTAGGAGTCACAAATGTAGGACAATTCAGATAGGAAGAGATGAGATAAATCATGTACCAAGAGAGTCTCAAGGAGACAGTTTACTAACCAGGTGTATCGAGGGTAGATAATAGAACGTCATGGCGGAGGTTATGTCTTGGCAGCTGGAAGTACTCATAAATATTGTCTTGAACATGATTTGATTGATTGCTTGAAGGTAATGACTAGTTAAGTACATAATAATCAAATGCGTAGTAATGAAATTATGTTTCATCAATGTTCCATGATGAGGTAATGGATTCGTCACCTTTGAATGCTGCTGGTTTTAGTGCAAGGTAGCAAGGTTGCATATCTTGGTTTTGCCAACAGAACGTGGTCAGCGCCGCATACACCCTATCCTTAGCCTGGTCCACCGGTTGCGCCGTAGCCTCCCGTCCGCATCCAGGCATATAATCAAACCTCTACATAATCCTGCTCTTTTTGGTATTTCACTTCGTTGTTGGAGTGAATGTCGGATGATACTATGCTCGCCGTCTGGCCACGATCTTGTTGCGCGGACTGCTCCACTTCGCTTATCCTTTGCATAGAATAATCCGTCTTTTCGCTGTCCCTTGCTGTATTTTCTTCATCAGAGCGAATCGTGTTTAATCTGATGGTCACAAAACGGAACCGCGATGCGCCGAATCGATGTAGCACACGCTCGATGAGCGGCTTGAGAAACGGTGCACAAGCTGCAACAATGAGTCCTATCTCTTCGACTCTATACCACCAAAGTAGTGGCACCCAATCCCGGAAAGTGACTTCGCGAGGGTTCCAAGCGCTGATATGGTAGATTTTCATTACTCCAGCCACAGCCGCAATAATTCCGAAGCCCATCAAGACGCTAACCAGTATCCGCTCCATAACGGGCCGATGCAACGACCAGAAGAGATGCACGGGCATGATAGCAAAAACAAGATCGCTTGCTGTACCAATCGCTTCCATAAGTTAGCAACTTTCTAGCCCAGAATATAGTCGAAAACTAACCTGCATATATATAGCCGTAGTTTTGCGACGTTCGGGCGGTCCAGCAGACTGAACCGGGCACTTGTTCCCACCAGGCATGTATTGGGCGGCACTGGAGAAGCTGAAATACGTTGGCTCCAATTGGCATGGCAATCTGGATAACGACTAAAATCCAGAGCGTCACTCGCCAGATGTTGGATATTGGGAGGCGAAGGAGCATGCTTCCTATAGATATTCTTGTGAGGGAAGATGCCCAAAACGACGGCAGTCCTAAGGCGAAGAGTAATTTTAAAAGCTTAATTCGAGTAGTCGGCGAAATATAGTAGTCGTAACCAGAGACACCAAGGTGTATGGCTGTCAGCAAAATGACCAGTGTAACCAATTCGCAAAAGCTGTCATATACATCAGCACAGCCCGCACAAGACGTCTGCCAAGGGCACCTACGAGACCCGCTGAGACGATATAATCAGTAGCGGCCAGCTTGAAAATGGGCCGAATTCGGGTGTATATACGGACGCCGTAGGCAAATAATGCCGTTGCTAACAAGAATGAAACACCCACGAGCCCCGGGGTAGCGTTGCTGGTGTTCCCACCAGGTGGGGGTTGCTGATTCCCCTCCATGCTGCGTGATGTAGTAAATGTTCAGAATTGTGATTTAAGATTCTCGACTCTGTCCAGGACACAAAGACAAGAAGTGACAATTGGATTTTATAGCATGTGCAGGGGTCTTATCGATAACTGAATTATGAATGCATAAATTGTGGCGTTATTCAGAATAATTATTCAGGATTATCGAATAATTCACACGTGATATCGGGCTGACTCAGAGATTCCGGCGCCCACCGTCCGCAATCACGTAGGTTAATCCTTTTAAGATGCTACTTCGATACCAGCTTTTAATACATGCTATCCTCTCGACATTGTCTTCGCCAAGTGACATTCTTTCCTATGAAACTGTACGTCGCTCTCTAGAGAAGACTCGCTCAGGCTCATCGCTCATAGCTGGGATAGAAAGAACTTTAAGGGCAAACTTTAAGAACACCCGAAACCGCTTCTGCTGCTCATCTAGTAACCACCACTGTAGGGATGTTAACCCATGGATTTCATACGAATCCTCAGAGCAGTAGACCTCGTATTCGTCCTTCTTTCACTTCCCCTGAGTTGTCTTCTTCTTGAATTCTTCAAGGATTCGGTCGTACTCATCCATTTCAGCTGGCTCCCTTACTCCCTGAGATAGGAGGTATTCGTACGAGTCTTGAGATAATAGCTGATTCGTATATTCTCTCTTAAACTGAAGCTAGAACTCTTTAACGCTTTGAAGAGCTGGCTCTCTTTATTCTTCTTTCCAGTTACTTATAATATGCTCTGTACGATACTCCAGATTAAAAATCAGAGCTACAGTATAATATAGAGAGTTGTCTATATACTAGTAGTATATATGAAGCTTCTCCTAGTAATAATTAATTCGTGTAGTAAACTCTTTATTAGCTTTAGTGTTTTTCCTTCTAAAGAAAGCCTAGTAAGTGTTAGTAATACCTAAGAAAGAGGGTAAAAGAAAGTTATATAACTAAGCACTTAGTATGCATAAAAAGCGCGTTTATTTAAATTAGAACCTTATTAATCCTTATAAAGTCCCCTTAAAGGTCTATTATTGCTTAATAAAAGGAAAAAAAAGAAAGAAATAGATTATATAAAGCATTTTCTAGTCCTTTAGGGTAATTATATCTTTCTTAAGAGTATTTTAATTCTTCTTTATATACTAATCAATCTGCAGTTCTACTTTAAGTGCTGTTTAAAGTAAAATAAACTAAAAGTTCTATCTTATATAATTATTAAGAGAAACTATTCTCCTAATAATTATCTTAAAGTAACTCATATAACTTGCTAAAAAGTAACTATGAATATTAATATTATAAAGCTTTTTTAAGATACTAAAGAAGTAAAAGTTTAATTCTTTATCTTACACCTTTTTTTTTGGAATTTTTCTTTTGTTTCTTTTATTTTCTTTATATAACTGTTATGGACAGTAACAAGAAGGCAACTGCACTTAAGAAGCTAAAGAAACTAGTAACAATAGCTAATAAAGCTCTAGAATGGAAACGTATGTTTAAGCTAGAAAGAAAGAACTGTAAGTAGACATGGGATGTATTAGCACAAGCCAAGACATAAGCTAAGAAATAAGAACAGAAATATAAAACTAGGCTAGTAGATTAGGAGCAGTAATACACGTAACTAAGATAAGACTTAATAGATAGAGATAGAGTAAGATAATAGAATTTCTAGCAGCTCTAGCAGTCTCTAGCAGTATCTAATATACTAAACAATAGTATAGAATATATGCATAAAGGATCTACTATAAGTATAGAGCATCAGATAGTTCACAATTACTTTTGATTTTTTATAGTTACTCTAAAATTAAAATTCACACCTTAAGTGACATAGTTTAATACTATTCTGTTAAATCTTAACTTACTATATTAATTTCTTTTTACCTTTACTAAGTTAACTAATTTCTACTAAGTCTAATAAGCTATCCGATTTAGAAATAAGGGAACTACTAAGTGTTATATAAGTAGTTAGACAGCTTATTACTAGTATAATTTATATTAGTAAGTTAGTAACTTATAATATTGTAACTACCACCTCAAGAAATTAGAAAGGATTATTAGATAGATTCTAATAACCAATTATTAAGAGTCTATAATAACTTATTATAAGGATGAATAAGAACTTTACTTAATAGAAAAAAGTAGTAGTAAAGAAGAAGTTATGATAGAATCTTTATTCATAACTAGAAGTACATTTAGAGAAATAAAAAGTACATAGTAGGTTATCTAGAAATAAGAAATAGCTATTATAAAGTTATGTAATATATTAGTAAACCTATAATAACAGGTTAAAGCTAAATAATATACTATAATAATTTAGAAAAAAGAAATAGTAAAAATACAACCTCCTAAAAAGTTTAATAGAAATTAAAATAAACTTAAAACTTTCATGGCAGTAATAGACCTGTACTATTAATTTAATTAAAAGTTATTTCTAACTAATTAGAATTAGATTTTAGTAGCTAGTATAAATATAATAGGTAGAGCTATATAATAGTTTAAACTACTAGTAAGAAATTACCTTATTAATAGAAACTTTAACTTAAGGGCGGTAGAGCTAGTTAACTGTAATAATAATATATAATAAACTTTTAAAAACTATAAATATTTTAAACAAGAAATAATTATTGTCTTTAGAGAAATTAATAAAGAAATAGAGATAATTTAAAAGCTTTAGTAACTTAAGTAATATACGTTAGTAACTAACTATATAGTAGAGTTTAAATAAATTTAATTATAACTTAATTAAACAGATCAACCACTAGTTATGATATACTATAAAGAATTAAAAAATAGAATTAAGAATAAAATCTCTAGAGGAAAACGGCTAAGTATCTTGTTAAAAATTATTAAATAAATAGTAACTATTAATAACTAGTAGTACTAACAAGAGTAAGAAAAAAAAGCATAAAAGAGATTAATAACTTATATATTTAAAAGAAGTAGAAAAGACAACAGGACCTATAATAAAATAGATATTAATATTAAGTAAATATTTATTAGAAAAGGGTAAGAAAGATGAGTTAAAAAATAAATAAAATACTATATTTATAAAGTCTACCTAGAGTATAGAAAATAAGAACACTTTGTTAAAGATTATAGATAATAATAATTAGATATTAAAAAAGCTTACGTTTAGACTAAGGCGCTGAAAGAAATTAAGATTACTATAATTTAAATAAAATAAGCAAAAGACATTATAATAAAGGGAATAATTATAAAAAGAATCTAGAAAAAATAATATTAGATCTATAGAAGCCACACATATCTTAAATAAGAATATAAAATATTATACTAGCGGGTTAAGAATTATCTGGTAGAATAACTAAATAATATAACTTTTATTATATAAGAAACAGTAGCTCAACAGCATAACGCAGAAACTAATAAAGAAATATAAAGATTCTATAAAATCATGAAATAAGAAGGTGGACTATTCTATAAAGAGAATTAGAAATTCAGATAAAAAAAGAATTAAGAGATAATAAAGAGTAAAGAACTTATATCTATAATAATTATATAGTAAGTATACTAAAAGTATTATTAGATATATAAATCAAAGTATTATATAAAAGAATATTATATTACTAAATACTAGGAAGTTATTTTAGGAGATGGGATGTATAAATACTAATAAGTACTATAGTTAACAGAAAATAAATAACATAAAAAACTAAGTAGAGAAAAACTAGCTATATAGATAAATAAGATTTATAAATAGATGTCTATACTAGTTATAATTAATATAGTATACTACCACCCTATCAGATACTATTAAAAGAAAAAGGAAGAAAAAAACCCTTTATTAATATTATAAATACAAGACAATAACGCAGCAGATAGAGTAATAAGAAAGGAATACTAGATATATATAGCTTTTAACTATATAGGAAAGAACTATAAATAGAATAAACACACTATACATATTAAAAAACTAAGAATAAGAAAAGTATTATAATAACTAGCAAACAAAAAGGAACTTAATCTATAATAAGAACTAGTTTATATAAATTTAAAAAACGAATTACAGGATCTAAACTTAAATAAATATAAATAATTATTATGGGATAAGTGCTAGATAGAATGCTAATAATACTAAACTAAATATTACTAAAAGAAATAGTTAGCTACAGAATCATATAAAAAACTCACATATCAAGAATATTTATTAGGATGGAAGTATAAGGATTATAGAGAATAAGCTAAAAGTGTATATAAAATACTTAATAAAAAAGCATGTTAACTCTAGAAATGCCTAATCTATAGACCTAATAAGAAAATACTAAAGAAGTAACTACTACTTAGGAGTTAGCTATAGATAAAAAACTAGTAAACTAGTAAACTATAACTAAGCCACTAAAAGACTAAAAACAGAAGGTTAGAAACAATATATTAATTATATATATATAACTAAACTAAAAGAAATATGAAAATAAGCTATACATGGACGTATATATTAATAGTAACTAAATACTAGCACTTATAAACAGTAAAGCTAGCAAGATACTTATATTAAATAAATAAGTATAAAGATACTAAATACTAACTAAAGTTTTAAACAAACCTGTGTGAGTAAGACGCGTAGATGATAGTCTAATAATATTTAAAAAAAATCTAATTAATTTTAAAACTAGGAATATAACTATTAAAGCAGCAGGTTATATAAATAACTATTGTATTAAGATTATAAATCTAGGTAGTAAGAACTTTATCCTAGGATAGAACTAGCTAGCATAATAGAACCTAATAATTAATTAGAAAATAAAAACCATAGGAATCAGAAGTGACTACTATAGATAGTAATAAATAAAAGCTATAATATAAATAAAGAAAGTAATATTTTATAATACCACATTTATTATACCAGACGAATATTAAGAGGAATTTGGAGAATAGTTCTTTAAGAAAGCTAAAGACTAGCTACTAGAATACTAGAACCAAGACCATAAAATCACGCTTAAAGAAGAAACGGATTTAAAACCAGAACCATTATATCAAGTACCTATATACTAACAAGAAGAATTACGGAAATTCCTGCGAGAAAATTAATAAAAAGAATATATATAAACTAGTCAAAACAAGATGGCATCACTAATACTCTTTATATTAAAAAAGAATAGAAAATTAAGATTATATATTAATTATAGACATCTTAATAAAGCTATAGTCAAAAATCACTATCTAATATTACTAATATTAGAACTTATAAATAAACTTAGAGGAGCTAAATAGTTTAGCCTTTTTAATATTAAAAATAGATATTATAGAATATAAATAGCTAAAGAACACGAATGGATAACAACCTTTAAAATAAGATATAAATTATTTAAATACTTAGTTATGCTAATAGAACTCACTAACGTACTAGTAATATTCCAGACAATTATTAATCATGTGCTGAGAGAATATCTAGACGTATTTATAATAGCATATTTTAATAATATACTCGTATACATAAATAGAATACTAAAAGAATATATTAAATATACTAAGATAGTATTATAAAAGCTCAAGGAACATAGGTTATATATTTAAACAGAGAAATATATATTCTATAGGACTGAAGTTAAGTTCTTAGAATACCTAGTATTCTAAGATAGAATAGTAGTTAACTCTAATAAGATTAAAAATGTACTATCCTAGCCTACGCTAATAAATACTAAAGAAGTTTATTCTTTTCTCAGATTTATAGGCTTCTATTAATAATTTATTAAGAACTACTTAAAAATCATATTACCCTTAACGGAATTGCTTAAAAAGGATTAATAATTTAAATAGAAATAACATGAAGAGGATGCATTCAAAACCCTAAAGAAAATATTCTAGTAACTACTAATATTAAAGATATTTAACTTATAACTTTAAATAGAGATACATGTGGATGTATTAGATAGAGCTATAAAAGCTATTTTACTATAAGTATAGAATAATAAATATAAGCACCTAGTAAACTTCTTATCTCATAAACTTATAACTACTAAATTAAACTATAATATTTATAATAAGGAATTATTAGTAATAGTTTAAGTATTTAAAAAATGGAGATATTACTTGGAAGGAGCTAAGTATTAAATTATTATATATTCAGACCATAAGAATCTAACGGCATTTATAATAATAAAAAAGTTAAATTAATAACAAGTTAGATAATAAGAACTAGTTTCTATATTTAACTTTTAAATACTTTATAAGTTAGGAAAAGAAAATATAGTGGCTAATATACTTAGTTAATAAGCAGACTATATAAAGAATATACCGGAAATTTATAACATAATACTTAGATAAAGACTAGACGGATTCCTAGAAAGCTTATAAATAAATATTAAAGCTATAGTTATTATCGAAAATATATAGTAAAAACAGATTAGAGAATACAACCATAGACGACTATAATAGCATAAAATAGAAACTATTTTTATATTATAAGTATTATAGACTAAACTTATTAAGGACTAACATTCAGCCGAAATATATAAACATTAAGAAATTAAAAAAACTGTGGAACGAATTAACAGACATTTTTAAATTCCTAGAATATAAAAAAAGGTTAGGAATATTCTGTTAGAATGCATTAAATACAAGAAGAATAAGGCATTAAGATATAAGAAATATAGACTTATATAACTAATTCCTTTACCAGACCTACTATAGGAATTAGTTATAATAAACTTTATCACTAAAATACTAATAATAACTATCTTTAGAGGTTAATGGTATGATATGATACTAGTTATTATAAATAAACTTATAAAGTACGCATACTTTAAACTAACGTATATAGAGATTAAAGTAGATAAATTAGTAATTATACTCATTTAATTACTAATAGCATGATATAAATTGCTATGAGAATTCATCATAGATAGAGACAAATTATTTATATTAATATTCTAAAAAACGTTTATAGGAAAGCTAGGGGCTGAATACTGCCTCTTAACAGCATTTTATCTATAAATAGATAGATAAATAGAATAGATAAATCAGACACTAAAATAATACCTATAGATATATATTAATAAATAGTAAGATAATTAGATTAACTTACTACTAATAGCTGAGTTTATATATAACTCTGTAAAGTTATTAATAATAGAAAAATTACTATTCTTTATAAACTATAGTTATAAGCCTACGGCTTATTAAGAACCACAGAAACTAAACAAGATATTAAAAGTAATAAGAATAAAAGTTAAGAAGTTATAATAACTTTACTAGGAAATAGTAGAAAAAATCACCCAAAAAGGAGTTCTTAGCAAATAGTAGAAAGATAAATCTAAAGTTAAGAGACTAATTTTTAAGAAGAGAAATAAAATTTTCCTATTATAAAAAAATTTAGAAATAAAACAACCATTAAAAAAACTAGATCATATTAAATTGGGACTATTTAAGATTAAGTGATAAATAGGATTTATAAATTACAAACTATAACTACCTAAGAACATAAGGATTTACTTAGTTTTTTATATTTTAAAATTAGAACCAGTACCACAGAATGCTAAACTGTAGACTAGACTTAAACTTAAAAAAAATACTACTAAGTATAAAGTCTAATAAATTTTAGACTACCAGCAGTTTGGATGTTAGTGGAAATATTTAGTTAAATAAAAAAATTACGGACCTAAAGAGAATACTTAGGAGCTAATTAAAAACCTAAGGAATAGTTTAAAGCTAATAAAAGCTATATTTTATAGAAAGAATAACTATAAAGTATTCTAATCTAAACTAAAGAAAAGGGAAGGTAAAGAGAGTTAGGAAGAAGCTAGCATTATAGGTTATAGTATATAAGTTTCTTAACTCTAAAAACAAGCTTCTATCTCTTTAAAAGTCTAGACTTTATAAATAGAGGTTATCTCTTAATTAAATATCTCTTTCTCCTTAGAATTAACTTTTACTAGTTTATGATAAAGACGTAATTCTTAAGCACAAAGCTTAGAATACTAGTCTTTAAGAGAATTAAGTTAATAATAAAGTTTTTTCTTATTACAGTTAAAACAATCCTACTCTAGCTAAAAGATAATTAAATTATATTTTATATTATAATTAGTATAGGTTAAGTAATGACTGGAATTTAAATTCATAAAATAATTATCACCTCAACAAGAATAATTTAAGTAAGGTGTTAGTATATAATAGGGTTTATTATAAATCTAAAAAGCTAAATAGTAAGCACATATTAGAGATAACTTAAGACATATTATTATTAGAAACCTAAATAGAAAAGAAAGGAAGTTAAGGGTCTTATAGTTTAAAATATAAAGTAAAGAATCTACTACCTTTATACTACTTATAGAAGAGAGAAACTATCTTCCAAAATAAAGACTTAAAAGAAAAAGATAGTATTATAAACAGTAATAAAAAAATAACTATACTTAAGAAGCTAAAGGAACTGGTAATAATAGCTAATAAAGCTTTAGAATAGAAACGTATATTTAAGCTAGAAAGGAAAAACTATAAATAAATATAGAATATATTAGCACAGGCTAAGGTATAAGCTAAGAAGTAAAAATAGAAATATAAAACTAAGCTAGTAAATTAGAAGTAGTAATACACGTAACTAAGATAAAGTTTAGTAAATAGAAATAAAGTAAAATAATAAAATCTCTAGTAGCTCTAGCAGCCTTTAATAGTATCTAATATACTAAATAATAGTATAGAATATATATATAAAGGATCTACTATAAGTATAGGGCATCAGACAGTTTATAATTACTTTTAATTCTTTATAGTTACTCTAAAATTAAGATTCATACCTTAAGTAATATAGTTTAATACTATTTTGTTAAATCTTAACTTATTATATTAATTTCTCTTTATCTTTATTAAGTTAACTAACTTCTACTAAGTCTAACAAGCTATCTAATCTGGAAGTAAGGAAACTATTAAGTATTATATAAGCAGTTAAATAGCTTATTACTAGTATAATTTATATTAGTAAGTTAGTAACTTATAATAATAACTTAATAAAAAAGAAATTTAGTACTCCTTTAAAAAGAAAATTTTAAATTATAAAGTTAATAATATACCCTAGGCAACAAAGCTGCTGAGAGACTAAATTTTAGAATATATTTATATTAAATAAAAAGCTCGTAATTATATAATAGAGCGTATTATTTATTTTTAAGTTATTAATAGTAATAGCGCTAATCTTATATACAATATTATATTCACAAAATATCTAAAATAAAGTATCTTATTAATCCTCTCCTAAATACCCTAAAACCGTATGAAGGGCGAGAAGGGTTTTTTATAGTTTTATTTTATTATTAATAAAATAACCACAAACCGCGAGAAAGAGATAATTATTTAAAGAAATCTAGATATCTATAAATAAAATAAATACTTATATAGGCAGACTAAAGTCTCTTTTATATAATATCTTTCTATTCTTTAAAAGATTAAGTGATATATGAGACAAGCATTTGCGATAAGAATAGAAAGGTATTAACTAATTCTAGATTTAGGGCTCTACAGATAACATGCCACTCTAGCTATTTAATAAACTAAAATAAAAGGTTTTATATAATAACTAGGTTTACTAGGGCTTTCTAAATTGCTTTAGTTCTTTATAGAGATTATTAAAAGACTATCTTCTTAATCTTATTAGTTTTACCGTTTAGTTCCATTGCTCTTCTGTAGAGCTTAGTAAGTTGTAAAGTTACTTACTAGATCATATAACTCTAGTTATTCGTTAGAACGATTATGTTATGCTGATTCTTGAGGTAGACATTAAGATTTAATAGGACAGACAAATAGTAGGGCTTTGTTATATAGTATTTACAGTATTTTATCAGTCGTCTGTACTGCCTCTGTTCTTCATTTGGATATAGATCTTACAAGTGTTGATAGGTTACAGCGGTCTTTTTTCGCACAGAGGCGGTAGTAGTTAACGACGCAACATTAGAAGAATCAATAGAACCTTTAATAATAGAGGAATCAACAGAAGATGCCATAGTTTCGCGCTAGGAGAAATAGCTTGGGAGGCATTTTTCAACCTGCAAGGATATTGTGCGATGCCAAGGCATTGCCAAGGAATTATCCGAATAATCCGAATACTGTTGAATAGTTATGAATTTGAATAATTATTCGAATACTATTCGAATAAATTTTATGCATAAGACCCCTGAGCATGTGGCCATACAAAGCTCGCCCTTGAATATGGCTTTCGATGAAGCAACTTACATCCACCAGAAGGGTCAACGAGGGGAATGGCTGAACGAAACTCTGAACCGATGGCTTTCACATGGTGGCGCCTCATAATCACCTCTCGTGGTGTGGGTCGTGATAACGTATATTCAAGTGAAGAAGAAGGGTTCCGGTTCCCGACATGAGAAATTTGTTTGGCTGATATTTTCGCGGGGGACTCGGAACGGCGCATAGGTAGACGCCTCCTGGTTGCATCCATCATTTACAGTGTTAGCTTCGAGTCTTCCCCTTGTACTGTACCCTACCAGCATCGGAATTAAGGAACTTACTGCATGCAACTTCCACTGAGCTCGAAGTATTCTAATCGGCGATGAGGTATCCGGCTTTCCGGGTCCAGAACCCATTGGCTAATTCTGACCGTTAGCATGAGTTTAGAATACCTTGGCTCTGCGCAACATCGGTAGTGTTTGTGATTGGAGCACTGACCACTGGATTTAAGGCTGTGATCGACGGCTTGGATATAATCTGACGGACGACATCCTACGCATATGCATTCACCAGAAGCCACAGTTTGTCTCAAATGACGTACAGGGTGTGTTTCTAATACAGTGTGCATGCTTGTTGTAGCGTTCTGGGCATTTCTAGTGGCGTTTCCGCCGCCCGTTTCCGCGAATACTCTCGAAAGCAAGCATGGAGGCATTTGACTGTCTTGCTTGGCCTGGAGGAACGGGAAGGGAAATCCTTATTTTGATTTCCAACATAGGGAGAGTTGAATAGGCCGAAGTGGCAGCTACGGAGCAGCCTCCTGAAGTAATGTCTTCGCTAACAATCAAAGGCCTGTGAGAAAGTGGGTGATAAGTGGGTGATTGGGGGGCTGGCACGACCAGTACCCGTTCCTCATAAAAATCGCGCACAATGAATAATCTAACACATACTTAGAGGCGTTCGCTACTTGCTCGCATGGATCAAGACACGGGGACTGCATAATATAATACACCCCGTTCGGTTACTTTCTAGGGAACCTTAATAATAACTAAGTGTCCATTGCTGGAAGAAACGGATTATTTCTCACAAGGAGATTCAAGAGATACTATACAGAAGTCCGGGATACCGAGTAGGCCGGTAAACTTACAGAGAACAGAATATGCGGCCCGGGTCTACCTCCTGTAACCATCCTACCCTCTATTCATCACTGGTGTGTTACCCACCCTGTCGCATAGTTAAATATCGGCAAGCCGATCCGAAAAAAGTTTAGGGTAACGTCTTGGCCACTCGCTCGAGCCAGCCAGCCGCCCGAGCCACACCGAAACTCGTCAAAAAGTCGTATTCTCAGCATTTGGCTATCCGAGAATACCCAAATTAGAAATCTTAGCAATTTTGGCTTTGTCATTGTGGAACGGTGAAGAAATTTGTATGGAGAAAATGCGCTTTCCCTTTACATCTCAACCCCACTTAAGAAAAGATATAGAGGTATTATATTCTTAATTTTATTACCTTAAAGATGTAAGATGTGGAATTTCATATAATTTGGCCTCATGGTTGTTCAGATGCAAAGCTTTGAAAAAGCGACCTTTTGGTGAGATAGCAGGTCCCCAGCAGACTTGCTAACGAGCAAGCGATCAGCGGTTTGCTTGATGCACGGTACAGGATGAAGCCTTTGCGCGGCTTCACGGACGTTTAGATGGAGCTTGCACGCTCGAATAGACTATAGGATGCCGTGTTCATTAGGCAAGCCGCCAATCGGCTTGCTTGTTAACAAGTCTGGTCCTTAGCAGTATGACGCATTCTCGGTTAGGATGCTCAGCCTTTAGAACCCAAAGCCACCAAAAAGCAACTGCCTGCACCAAGCTTTAGGGCTCGGTCTCCTGAGAGTCCGGGGAAAATCTCGTGGACATTGGCCAGAAAATTGGGCTAAATGTCCTAACTATCTTGAGCAAGAGTCTAAGCGTCAGATCTGCTAGGCTGCTGATGTCCTTCCAGCTTCACCCCCGTTAACATGCAATTTAGACTTTTCAGACTTTCGGCTGTAAGGGACTGTAACGCGGTGGACGCTTGACATAAAATGGAGAATTTGATGAAATTCGTGCCGTTGTTCGTGCGCCACATGCGAAATTCTTTCTGTGGGACCCAGATGAGCATGCCGACGTTATTTACACCTTGTTTGATGGCTTGTCTTGCGGCCTTGGTGGTCGTCACCTTCTCTGACCGAGCTAACGTCGATCAGTAGCTGGCTATTTGCTTTGGGAGGCTCGCGTCGTCGCATTCCATTCCGCTCAGGGGAGACTGAGTTGACCGCCTCTTCGCCGGTTGCTAGCGTTCTCACTCCGCTAGGTCTTCTCTACACTAGCGGAGCGCTCGAGCTTACCAGTCCTCTAATCGTCTCGTCATATGCTTTTGCTCTCTCCCCGCGTTCCTCAAGACCTCCTTTTAAGTTCTTTCCCTGGGTCGCCTCTCTCTCCCCTTTTAAGGCATTCTTGATTAATTTTAGCTCCTCTGCAGGCGTAACAACCAACTGCATCTTCGTCCTCCGCTATGCCTTTCTCTCCAGCACTGTATGCGTTATGTGATCGTCATGATATCACACCGCTGATCGGCTGCGGCTGAACGGCGACTCAGTGCTAGGGGCGCCAGGATCTCTCGTTCCTCTTCATCTAGTCCGAGCTGAAATTTGCCCGCCCTGGGAATTTCTTGCGACCACAGTCAGCCTCCATGTCTCCATGCCATCCTGTGGCGAGAATGCGTCTACTTCAGCTCCTCTCTACATCCACTTCAAAGAACTGTTCACAACAAGGTTGTGGCTGGAGCGGGTTAGCCGCCCTCCCTGCGTGTGTTGGCGATATCTAATGCCGAATCACTTTCATAGCCGTTACATACCACTCATAAGCATGCTTCCGCGTCTCGACTTGTCCCGTATTAGCAATAGCTTCATATCCTACAAAATGGCGTAGCTTCAAAGTCCTGTCTAACTATTCTCCATTGGCCATACTGCTCAGCGTGTCTGGATGCTCCTACCCTAATTTTTTTTATTTTAATTTTTATTTTAAGTTTTCTATAAAAAGTTAATAATTAGTATAACTTTAGTAATATGGGTATTTTTTTTAAATAGCTTTTTAAGTTTTTTTAATATTTAAGTTTTTTTAAATAATGTAGTAAGTTTATTTATAACTACTTAGTAATTAAATTTTATTTAAATTTAAAAATAATATAAATAGTTAAGTTTTAATTTTTTTTATTAACTTTTAGTAATATTATACTTTTAAATTTAAAAAGCAATTAATAGTTATTTATAGTTTTGTTATTTATAAAAATATATTAAACACTAAATTTTATTTATATTTTAAATTTATGATATTTATATATTATAAAATAACTAAAAAATATTAATTTGCTAAATTATTTAATTTAATATTAAAATTTAAAGTTAAAATATTATAATTAATTAAAATTGTTAATAATAGTAAAAATAGTTTTAAATATATTAAAAAAATTATTAAATAAAACTTAGCATACAATAAAATTAATTATATAATTAATAAATTATAGGTTTTTTTAATTTTTATTAAATTCAAGTTTTTATAAAATTTATATATAAAAATATAAAATTATTTATATACTTAACTTTATATATATTTATATAAGTTATTACTTTAGTACTGTTAGGGGGCAGTAGAGTATAAATAAAATTAATAACTATAATAATAATATATAATATAAAGTAGATTATAAGATGTAGCTTACAGAGCTATGTATAGAGACTATAAATAGAATATATATAAAGTTTTAAAAATAAGAGAGCCTGCACGGCCTATATAAAGACTTTATATAATACTTAATTTAAATAGACTTAGAGATAACGGTTCCTATAGGACTATATTATAATAATACTTTTTTTCTTATAACTATAGTCTTTACGGTCGCTTTAGAAACTAGGCTTTTTAAAATACTACTAGTAAAATACTTAAATTATATCTATAGTATTTTCTATTTAGTAGGTAGAAGTTTTAGTTAGCTTATTATATCTAGTTTATTTAACTATATACTTTAGTTATAAGGTACTATTACGGCTATGGTGGTTCTAATAGAAGTTAATAATCTCTTTAATAATTTACTTTTACTTACTATTAATCTCTATTAGCGGAGGGGGTAGTATCTGCTGGCAGAATAATAAATTAATTACTATAAAACAAAACAAGCTAACATAAAACATATTATAATAATAGAACTTATTTAATAATTTAAGATAATAGGTGTATGGTGATACGGCCTCTATAACTTAAAATAAACCTAAATTCTTTTAATCTAGTTTCTTTATAAGGCGTAAAGTCTTAATATTCTGGGCATCTAGCTATATAAAATCTTCTATATAAAATAAGTAGGCAGGACAGCGGTGTATGTTTATCTAAGTTTTATAATAAGCTTATATAGTTAATAATTTAGTATATAAGTAGTTTATAATCTTTTATATCTTAGCTACAAGCTTTTTAAAGTCTTAGTTTTATATAAAGTGAATAATAACTAATAGTTCAAACCTAACTCTTAAGTAGAAGCTGTAATTTATAAAGAATAAAATAATAATAATACTTTCTAAGTAAGTAGAGTTTAAAATAAACTTAGCTAATAGTAGTTATTTAAATTAGTTATTCTATAAATAGCTAATATATAACCGTAGGTACTATTTAAAAACTATATTAGTCTATTCTAACTAGCTATTAATCTTAAAATAATATGTAGTTAATAGCAGGATTATAATCTTTAGCTAGTAGTTTAAATACTTTTAGAATTTAGAAATAAACTAAAGTCCGCGGTTAGAGAAAACGGTATTTAGTAAGCTATAAAGCTTTTATATATATATTAGAAATAAACAGGTAGTGTCTTCAGTATTATAGTATATTTAATAAAAAATTAAGTACTTTATCTTTATTAAATAGTAGGTTATAGTTATTACAGCATTATAACAGCTACTTAATAGTAAATAGATAATAAAGTCTATAAATATATTCTTCTAGATACGGTCTGGAACAGGCAGTGGTTTTAAAACTTCTTAATAAACTTCTTTTAACAGAATAGTATAGTAGTAAGTATAATAGTTATAAAGCTAGTAAACAACAAAATTATATATACAGGGCTAGTAGTATTTATGGGATAATAGTTTATATATCTTATTACAGCCTATATAGCTAGTAATAGGGCTTTTATAGTAGAAATAAAGTAGTTTAGCTTTTAGCTTATTTATATTAGGTATATAGAGCTTTTTTTTATATTATAAATATCTATTTATCTTAACACACTTAGCTAGTATTAAGTATTCATTCTTATAGTTTCTATTTTATAAGTTAGTTAGTATAAAGTTAATTACAGGGTTAGTATAGTAGCCTTTTTAGAATAAAGTCTAAATCCTTAGCAGTAGCAGGTTTTTAGTTTATTTAAATTCTAAAATAGTAGTAAGTCTAGTAATAGTAGTAATAAAAGTAAAAGTAAAAATAAATTTAATAGATAATAATAGTTTAACAGCGCGTTAGCGGAGCTGGTTATAGATTATTATAATAATTCTATAAATAGAAATCTCTAACAGGTTAGAAAAATAGACTAATTTTTTCTTATAATTAGTTATAGTAGGTAAGGTAGTAGCTAGGAGTAATTCTAGGTTTTCTTATTTTAAAATAATCTAGCTTTAGTAGCAGAGCCTTTTATTTCCCTTTTATAATAAGTTAACTAATTTTCTAATTAAAAAGTCTAGCTTTATGCCTTACTTTCCAGGATAGTATATAATCTTAAAGTTAAAATAAAATAGGAATTCAGACCAGCAGGCTTAATAGTAGTTTAGTAACTTTATTATTATAAAATACTCTAAATTATAGTAGTCTATAATTACTATAATTAATAAGGCGTATTTTTTAAGTTCCGGCTGCTATTCTTTAAAGTAGTAAATAATTACTAGTAATTCTTTATTATAGATCTTATAGTTATACTTTATTATTAAGTGCTTTTTTAAGAAGAATGTAATAAACTATAGAATATTATTATCTTTATATTATAATAGTATTCCTGTAGAGACGTAGTTAGAGACGTTTATTTTAATAATAACTTCTTTTTTCTAATTAAATAACACTAGGATAAGTGCTGTAGTAAATACTATTTTTAGTCTCTAAAAAGCTTTCTTATAATTATTATTTTAGTTAAATAATATGTCCTTCCGCGTTAGGCGGACTAGCAGAGTAGTAATATAAAAAAATTCTTATATAAAGTAATAGTAAAAGTTTATGAAGCTAATAAACACCTATATATTTATAACACAAGTTAGTATTATCTAGCTAGCTATTATTTTAATTTTCTTTAAGTCTATATAGATACCATCACGGCCTATAATCAGGCCTAGAAATTAGGTTTTAGTTATAAAGAATTTATACTTTTCCACTTTTACGTATAGGCCTGCCTCTTATAGGCTTTATAGTATTAAATAAAAATATTCTTTATATTTAGTATAAATATAGCTATAAACTAAGATATCGTTTATATAAATAGTGTAAAAGCGGTTTAGGTATTCTTATAAAATATTATTTATATACTACTAGAAGGTTATAAAGGTACCTATTAACCTAAATAGTATTACTATTATCTTATATAAGCTAAAATAAGTCCGGAATACTATAAGCTACTCTTAACTAGTCTTAATACAGAGATTGTTAAAGGCTTATAGGATATTAATCTTAAAAAAGTATTATATCCCCTTTAAATTATTTAGTAGTTTCTTAGTTAGCGGTAGTAAATAATAGTTTTTTATTATAATCTTATTTAGTATATAGTAGTTAACGTAGAATTAGAGTTCTTTATCTACCTTTTTCATGAATAGAACTAGAGATATAGTTAGAGAGCTACTAGAGTAAATAAATTCTTTCTAAAAATTCTTATTAAGCCATTTCTAGAGCACTTATAGCTCTATATAGAATATTAGATATAGATAGCTAAAGAATAGAGTTTTTTCTTCTATTAGCTAGATATTATAGTTATATAGGTAGTATAGCAGCAAGTTTTTAGCTTCTTCTAGTAAAAAAAACTAATAAAACTAGAATAGAAATTTCCGGGTATCAGGTAGGAGCTTCTTCTATAGGTTTATACTCTTAATTATAATAAAAGCTTACTTAATATTCTTTATAAAGGTAGTAAATAAATAGTAGCTACTATAATAAGTATATATAGTATAGGCTTTTAAGAATATAAAATAAATATTTAGCTTCCTACAGTCCTCCTAGTTATAGTAGGATTTAGAGATTAATTTCTATAAAACAGAGGTAACCCTACAGGTCCGTACTAGAGTAAATAGAATTTTATAATAGTTATAATAAAATAAGCTATTAAATATAAGAGTATTTATAGTTTAGTTAATTTAAGGGTTATAGTACTATAGCTAGTATACTCCTAGCATAATAAAATACGACCCTAAAATAGTCATAAATAGGTAAATTATTTTAGTATAGTTATTAATATAAAGCTTTATAATAATATATAAGGTAATAGGTCTGTTATAGAACTTAGTTTTATTTATAATATAAAAATAGAATAGCCTTTTTAGCTATTCTAGCTAGAAGTTTATAGAAATAGTTTAATCTTAATCAACGAAGTCTCCTTTAGCTTTATTATTAATAAGGCTATAAATAATAGCAGTATAACTAGCAGATTATATTAGATATTTAGTAGTTATAGAAATTAGTTTAGTAAGTAGTATAAGGGTATGAGACTATAAATTAAGCTCTTTCTTAATTAATATTTTATAGATAGTGATGGCGGAGATTTTATAGAAGTATAATTCTAAAGCTAAAGCATAACTTAACTATAACTTAAGGCTTTTACTAGACTATATAGTAAAGAATATAGTAAAGTATAAAAGTAGATAAAGAAGTAAACAGAAGACAGAAATAGTAAACTAAATAATATATAAATAAAAATACTTCAGAACTAGCAGGTATTAGAGTAGAGATAATAGATAATAAAATAACTTTTTAAATTATAGTAATAGCACTTACGTCGTTTCTTATAACCCTAACTTAAAGAGTTTAATTAATAATAGTAACTTAGATTTATAGGTTCAGCAATAGAGGCAGTAGGAATAGCTATTAGTAAAAAAATAATATACTTTTAAGTTATAAGCTAGAGATTATAAATCTTATAGCTATTTATAAAAGCAGTTAAGTCATAATAACAGCAGCAGTTCTTAAGATTTTATAAATAATAAGTTAGTAGATAGTACTAGTAGTTTAGTAGTAGATTATAAAGTAGTATATTTTATAATTCCTTAAAGACAACATTCTCTAGGAAGGTCAGTAAGGAGTCTTTAAATAAGCTAAATTTAAAAGCTAACTATTAGAATTCTACTAGGAAAACACTAAATTCTTAGTTTTTCTAATAGAGTTTAAATAAATTCTATTAGGTATTATAGGCTTAATTTAAGTCTCTATAAGTTTACTCTAAAATTTCTAGTATTATAAAGTAGTCTAGTAAGCAGCAGATACTATTAGTAATATATAAAAAAACTTACTTATATAGCGTATTTTTAAATCGTTTATTTACGTAAGCTATACAGAATTCAGTAGTAGGAAAATAGTCTTAATTTATAATTATCTTTATATAAATTTATACTATAAAGTATTTAAGATTATTTTAGTTACTACTAAACCTATTAAGGTTAGATAGGCGTTCGGAGAGGGTATAAATTAGAAACAAAATAAAAGTAAATAAAGATAAGATAATTATAGATAGTTTAGTTTTAGTCAGAATAGCAGTAAGAATAGAGATAGAGATAAAAATAAAGATAGTAAAGATAATAAAAATAGCAAAAGTAGTAGAGATAGTAAATATTAAACTTCTAGACTATAACTATACGTATAAGTCTGTAATCTACTTTTAGACTTTTTATAGCTTCTTTTTCTAGTAATTATAAACTCCCTTAAGTATTATAACTTGCTTGTAGAGGTCTATTATCTTTATTATAATAATAATAAGTCACTATAGTTAGCCTTTATAGATGTTATAAAAGACTATAATATAGTCTAGCTATTTTTATAGTTATTCTTATGTAAATTACAGGAATTTATTTTTATTTTATAAAACTAGTAGGGGTTATAGAGCTGATATGTAAAAATAAAACTACATAATATTAAAAAATAATAAAGTATAAATAAGATTAGTAACTATAATAATAGTATATAATATAAAGTAAATTATAAGACGTAGCTTATAAAGCTACGTATAGAGACTATAGATAGAATATATATAAGATTTTAAAAATAAAAAAGCCCGCACGGCCTGTGTAGAGACTTTATATAGTATTTAATTTAAATAAGTTTAGAGATAATAATTCCTATAGGACCACACTATAATAAGTACTAGTTATTTAATAAAAGTTTAAAAAGTACTTAAATAAGTTACCTAAAAAATACAAAAAATGAAAAATAAAAATATATTAAAAATATTATTTTTATTTTTATATATTACCTAATTTTTTTTTAATACATTTTTTTATTTTTTTTTTATTAATTTAAACTTTTAAATAAATAAAAACTATTTATTTTCTTAATATTAATTACTTTTGCTACTTAAAATTAAGTAAGTATTTTAACTTTTATAAACTTCTTAATAACTACTTAAATATAATTTTTTTAATTTAGTTTTTATTTTATTTTAATAAAAATAACGTTATTAGTTTAAAATTTTTTAAGTTTAAAGTAGTAAAAAAAATTGTATATAATTTATACTAATTAACTATAATTATATTATAAAAACTTATTTATAACTTTTATTAATATTAACTAAATATTAAAATTAAAAGCTTTTATATAAAAAAAAAGTAAAATAGTAGTTTTTACTTTTAAAAGTTTTTTATAAAGTAAAATTATAAATATTTTTATAAAATATACTAAATAAATATTATTTAATTTTTTACTATACTTTTAATATTATTATTTTATATTAATTTACTTTATTATAAAAGTAGTTATATACTAGTAATACTAATAACTATTAATATAGTAATTATAGTTTATTTTACATATATATATAATTAATACTAGTAGTTTTTAAACTCTTTTTTTATTAAATAAATTAAGCTATTTTTTTAACATAAATTTAAAGTTTTTATTACTAATTTATAGTTATACTTTATTTTATTATTTTATTATTTATAACATTTAAATATTATTAAAAGTATTTTCAATTTTTTTTTCCTTTTAATTTTAGCTAGTTTTTAAAGTTCTTTTTTAAAAAGCTATTAAATTTATATATATTAAAATTAATAGAATTACAATTTTTTAAATAACTATTATTAGTTATTTTTTTTATATACTTATAATTTTATAAAAACACTAGTTTTAAATTTTTTAAAGTTGTAAAAATATTTTATTATATAAATTACTATTATTATAAATTTTCTATATATAAGTAAAATAAAATATTATTAAATAAATTACTACTATATATAAAAAATATAAGTACTTTATAAACAAGTTTTATTTATATATAATAATTTGTAATATAGCTTTAAAAACTATTATACTTTTTTATTATTATTTTATAAATTTTTTTTAATTAAAGTTTTAAGTTTATTAAAATTTTAAAAATATATTTATTTAAGTTTTAAAATTTTTTTTATAAGTAATAATTTATAAAAATAACGTTTTTAAAAGTTTTAATAAAGTTTAAACTTAATAGTAATATAACATAATTTAAGTATACTTTTTGTATTATTTAAATAGTAGTTATTATAAAAATTTTTATAAAAAAATTAGTAGTATTAATAATTTTTTTTAATAAATACTTATATTTTTTATTTATTTATTTTTTATACTTAATAATTTTTATTATTATTTTAGTATTTAACTAGTATATTAAACTTATATACTTTTATTAACTATAGAAAATATAATATTGAAATACTTTAATAGTTTTTAACTTTATTAATACTATTACCTAAATTTAATTTAAAAATATTTTAAATAAAATATATAAAATACTAAAAAGTTTATTAATATTAATACTACTTATTAATAGCTTTTTAAGTTTAAATAAAAACTAACTATTTTATAATATAAACTTAAATAGTTTTATTTTATTTTTATTTAAAGAAAATAATATTATAAAACTTATTTTAACAATTTTAATAAAAACTTAAATAAAATATTATAAATAAGTTAATAAAAATTTATATAAACTTTTTATAAATAGTTATTAAGTAAAATACTAAGTTAATATAAATTACTAGTATAGTAAATTTTTTTTTATTTTATTTTATGTAAACTTTTAATTTACTATTAATACTTTTACTTTTTTTTATTAATTAACTTATAATAAGTATACTTTTATAAATAGTAATAAAGTATACTATAATGTAATTTTTTTTATAAATTTTTATAAATTTTTTTAAAACCTATACTAATTTTTTTTAAGTTTTTATTAATATAGTTTTTTTTTAATATTTTATAAACTATTTTAATTAAAAAGCTTTAAAACTAAGCTATTATAATTAAATAATTATATAATATATTTTTAAACTTTACTTTTATATTTATATTATTTAAGTAAAATACTTTTTTAATAATTAATTAAAAAAGTTTAATTTAGTTAATATTTTTAGTTATATTAGTATTTAAATTCATATTTTTAATAACTTATTAATTTTAAACTTTTTTATTAAACTTTTTTTTAATTTTTTATAATATAATGTATTTTTTTAGTTTTATTTTTTAAAAAATTTAATAATTTATTAAATAAGTATTATTACTAATACTATATATGCTTTTAATATAATAATTTTAATAATAATTTTTTTTACTTTTATTGAAAATACTTTTAAATAAAGTACTTTATAGTTAATTATTAAAATAAAAGTAGTTTAATATAATAGTTTAAAATACTTTTAATAAGTTTAAACTATTATTTATTAAAATGTTAGTACTTTTTTATTTTATTATATTTTTTTATTAGTATTTATAACGGCCTGTTATATAGAATATTAAAAAAACTTTAGAAAAAAACTACGTAATTAAAACTCTACTATACTGTCTTAATAGTAACTTTGTGTATATAAAGAGCCCTTTATTATCTCTAGCTTTTTATTTTAGTCTTTTTATAACTAGCTACTTTATTAGTAGTTTAACTTAAGGTTACTATAAATAAGTTAGTTAAATTATAATATAAGACTAAGATCTCTCTCTTTAGCCTCCCAAAAAATAACTTAAAAATCTGAAACTAATTTTTAGGTTATAATCTACTATATAAGAAGTCTTTTTAAGTACTTATTAATTAATCTTACAACCTCAATTTAAAAAGCCCTGTGAGAAATAGGTAATTAGAGAAGTATTTAGTAATCTAAGTAGTCACTAAGATATTAATTATAAAGCTTAATTAGTTAATTACTAAGGAGCTAATAAAGTAGCTTGCTTATATATAAAGATATTAGAACTTACTTAGCAGACAGAGTTACTGTGGCTGTTTAATTACTTAATAGAATAAGTTAAAAAGTCTTAAATCAGCAGGCACTACCGCGAAACCTAATTATTTAATATATTAAACTAATAAAGTTCTAAATTAGGTTATTAAGTGAAAGTAAGGAAAATAATAATAACCTATACTAATATTATAGCGTAACTCTTAGGGAAGCTAAGGAAGAATTATTCTAATATATTAAAGAGAAAAAAAAAGCTAGAGCTAAATCCCTAGAAAGAGATTACTCTATAGTATAAAGAATTCCTAAAGAAATATAAGCTATACTACTACAAGAATGATTTTAAAAAAGATTTGTAAGATAAGCTTAGATAGTTAAGACTACAGAATAAGAATAAAAACACCTTAATTATGTTTAATTAGGTAAGTAATGACCGGAGCTTTATAGCTACTAAAAAGAGTATAAATCAACTTATAGCAAAAGAGCTAATAAAGAAAGTAATTTAAATAGATATTTTATAACAGGTATATAAAGCTCAGATCAACATGTTATAGCGTATAATGAATTAAAATTAATTTAAGATTAGGGATCTAAGAGACGAGGTTAAGGATTTTATAAAGAAACTAGAAAAGTATAATAAAAAGCTAAGTAAGGTTAAGAGAGTAGCCACTAAGTCTACTTATTAAGTCACTATTATAAAAGAAAACTTAAAGAGATAATAGCGTTTATTATTACCTACCTTCTTAGTTAGAGCTAAAGTAGTACTATAATTATGTTTATATAAAGATATTTCTTTAGAAGCCTCTTAAATAAGCACCTCTAGTAAAGATAGAACACTAAAGTTACTTAATTTACTTAAATTAAGTGATAGCAAGGACTCCACGTTCCGCACCTAAAAGAGTAAGATAGATAATAAGTTTAAGGTTATGTTACAAGTTACTAACTTACTAACGTAATATTATACTAGCAACTAGTCGTCTAACTGATTGTGTAACGTTAATTAGTTCTCTCACTTCTAGATTAGATAGCTTGTTAGACTTAGTGGATAAGGGGTTTAGCTCAGTTAAGGTAGGAAGAAGCGGTACGGTAAGTTGAGATTCAACAGGATAGTATTAAACTATTTCACTTAAGGTGTGAATCTTAATTTTAGAGTAACTACAAAGAATTAAAAGTAATCATGAACTGTCTGACGTCTCATACTTATAGTAGATTCCCCGTGCGTACATTTTATATTAGATGGCAGTATATTAGATACTGCTAGAGGCTGCTAGAGCTGCTAGAGGTTCTATCACCTTACTCCTTCTCTGTCTGCTAAGCCCTGCTTCTCATGTGGAGGGATGCTCTGAATCTATCCACATGATTCTATATCACTGTCCTCGCTTCTTGGCCCGCGCCTTAGCCTGTGCTAATACGTCCCGTACTCACTTACAATTCTTCCTTTTAAGCTCGAACATACGTTTCTATTCTAGAGCTTTATTGGCTGTTGTTATCAGTTCCTTCAGCTCCTCAGGTGCAGTTGCCTTTTTATTACTGTCCATAACACTATCCCCCTCTTCTAAGTCTTCGTCTTGGAAGATAGTTTCTCTTTTCTATAAGCAGTATAAAGGCAGTAAGTCTTCTGCTCTGTGTTCTAAGCTGTAAGACCCTCAACTTCCTTTCCTCCCTGCCTAGCTTCCTAATAATAACACGTCTTAAGTCGTCTCTAATACGTGCTTGCCGCCTAGCTTCTTAGATCCATAGCAAACCCCGTCACATGCCGACGCCCTGTTCGAACTGTTCCCGTTGAGGTGATGATTGCCTCATAAACCTAAGTTCTGGCTACTGTTCAGCCTGCGCTGATCATAATGTGAAATGTAACCTAATTATATCACAGTTAGAATAGAATTGTCTTAACCGTGACAAAGCAAAGCTCTGTTATTAACTTAACTCCATTAAGGATCAGCGTTCTGAGCTTCGTGCTTATGAGTTACGACTTCATCATAAGCTCGCGCAAGTAGATTCAAAAGAGAAGGAAATGTTTAACTAAGAGATAGCCTCAATTCATGAGGTCCAAGCTCTTAAAGAGGAAGGGGCTTATTCTCGGGGTTAAGAAACTCACACACTATAACCTATAGTTCAAGCTTCTTCCCAGCCCGTCGCTTTACCTTTCTTGTCCTTTAGTTTTAATTGGAACGCACTATAATCGTCCTATTCTTAGGATACATCCTTAGAGCAAGCCCTCCCTGGCCCGTCTGATAATACTGGTCAATTAGCTCTAAACTATTCTTCAAGTTCCTAACTAGTTCCCACATGTTATTCTTAGGTCTGTAACCCTTTTATCTAACCAGGTATTTCCACTAACGCCTAAACTACTGGTAGTTCAAAATTCATTAGACTTCATACTCAGTTGTGTCTTCTTCGAGTTTAAGTCTTGTCTATAGTTTAGCGTTCTGTAGTGCTGGTTCTAATCTTAAAATATGAAAAACTAGGTAAATTCTCGTGTCCTTGGGTAGTTATAATTCGTAATTCACAGGTCCTATTTATCTTTTAACCTTAAATAATCCTAAATTGATATAATTTAGTTTTTTTAATAGTCGTTTTATTTCCAGATTCTTTCATAGTAGGAAAACCCTATCCCCCTCCTTAAAGATTAGTCCCTTAACTTTAAGTTTGTCTTTCTGTTATTTGCTGAGGTCTCCTTTCTAAGTAATTTTTCCTACTATCTCTTAGTAAAGTTATTATAACTTCTTAACTTTCATTCTTACTAATTCTAATATCTTGTCTAGTTTTCGTGGTTCTTGATAAGCCGTAGGCTTATAACTATAATTTACAAAGAATAGTAATCTTCCTATAGTTAATGACTTTACAGAGTTATATACAAACTTAGCTATTAATAATAAGTTAATCCAATTATCTTACTATTTGTTAACATATATTCATAGGTATTACTCTAATGTTTGGTTTGTTTATTCTGTTTATCTATCTGTTTATAGGTGAAATGCTGTTAAGAGGCAGTATTCAGCCCCTAGCTTTCCTATAAATATTTTCTAGAATATTAATGTGAACAATTTATCTCTGTCTATAATAAATTCCTATAGTAATCTATATTATGCTATTAAGAGTTTAATTAGTAATATCGCTAATTTATCTGCTTTAATCTCTATATATGTTAGTTTAAAGTATGCGTATTTCATAAATTAGTCTATTATAACTAGTATCATGTCATACTATTAGCCTTAAAAGGTGGTTATTATTAGTATTCCTGTGATAAAGTCTATTATAACTGATTCCTATAGTCAGTCTAGTAAAGGAATTAGTTATATAAATCCATATTTCTTATATTTTAATATCTTATTTTTTTTGTACTTAATACACTTTAAAAGAATAGCTCTAATCTTTTTTTATATTCTAGGAATCTAAAAATACCTATTAATGCGTTCTATAGTTTTCTTAATTCCTTAATATCTGTGCATTTCAGCTAAGTGTTAATTCTTAATAAGTTTAGTTTATAATACATCTAATACATAAATCATTCCTTAGTCTAAATTCTATTATAGTTATCTATTATTAAAATCCCTTATTTATTTTTCCTAAGTGTTTTTGATAATGACTATTGTCTTAATATTTATTTATAAGCTTCCTAAAGATCCGTCTGGTTTTTATTTAAGTATTATATTATAAATTTTTAGTATATCCCTTATATAGTCTGTTTACTGATGAAGTATATCAGCCACTATATTTTCTTTTCCTAATTTATAGAGTATTTAAAAGTTAAAAGTAGAAACTAGTTCCCACTATTTAACTTATTATTAATTTAGTTTCTTTATTATTATAAATACTGTTAGATTTTTGTGGTTTAAATATATAATAATCTAGTACTTAGCTCCTTCTAAATAATATTTTTATTTTTTAAATACTTAAATAATTGCTAATAGTTTCTTATTATAAATATTATAATTTAACTTAGTAGTTATAAGTTTATAAGATAGAAAGTCTACTAAATATTTTTATTTATTATTTTATACTTATAATAGAATAGCTTCTATAGCTCTGTCTAATGCGTTTATATATATCTCTATTTAAAGTTATAAATTAAACATCTTTAATATTAGTGGTTGTTGGAATATTTCTTTTAATATTTTAAAAGTATTTTCTTTATATTATTTCTACTTAAATTATTAATCTTTTTTAAGTAATTCTGTTAAGGGTAATATGATTTTTAAGTAGTCCTTAATAAATTATCAGCAGAAACCCGTGAATTTAAGGAAAAAATAAACTTCTTTTATATTTATTAGTATTAGCTAAGATAGAATATCTTTAGCTTTATCTAAATTAACTATTATTCTATCTTAGGATACTAAATATCCTAAGAACTTAATTTCTATTCTATAAAATATATATTTTTCTATCTAAATGTACAGCTTATGTTTCTTAAGCTTTTATAATATCTTCTTAGTATACCTAATATATTCTTCTAGTATTCCGTTTGTGTATATGAGTATATTATTAAGATATACTATTATAAATACATCTAGATATTCTCTCAGCACGTGATTAATAATTATTTAGAATATTACTAGTATATTTATAAGTTCTATTAGTATAACTAAGTATTTAAATAATTTATATCTTATTTTAAATGCTGTTATCCATTTGTGGTCTTTAACTATTTATATTTTATAATATCTATTCTTAATATTAAAGAGACTAAACTATTTAGCTCTTCTGAGTTTATCTATAAGTTCTAATATTAGTAGTATTAAATAATAATTTTTTACTATAGCTTTATTAAGGTGTCTGTAGTTAATATATAACTATAATTTATTATTCTTTTTTAATATAAAGAGTATTAATAAAGCTATTTTACTTTAACTAGTTTATATATATATTTTTTTTATTAGTTTTCCTATAGAAATCTTCGCAGCTTCTCTTGTTAATAAATAAGTACTTAATATAATAGTTCTAGTTTCAAATCCGTTCTTTCTTTAAGCGTGATTTTGTAGTTCTAGTTTTAATATTCTAGTAGTTAGTCTTTAGCTTCTTTAAAGAACTAATTTTTAAATTCCATTTAGTATTCTTTTAGCACAACGAATTTAGTATTATAAAGTATTATTTTTTTTATTTATGTTATTATTTATTACTACTATCTATAGTAGTTACTCCTAACTCCTATAGTTTTTCTTTTCTAATTAATAGTTAGGTTTTATTATGCTAGCTAGTTCTATCCTAGGATAAAATCCTTACTACCTAGATTTATAATTTTTATATAGTAGTTATCCCGGTAACCTGCTATCTAGATAGTTATATTCTATATTTTAAGATTAATTAGATTTTTTCTAAATATTATTAGACTATTGTCTACGCGTTTTACTTATATAGGTTTATCTAAAACTCTAGTTAATATCTAATATCTTTATATTTATTTATTTAATATAAGTATCTTACTAGCCTTACTATTTATAAATGCTAGTGTCTAATTACTATTAATATATATATTTATATATAACTTATTCTTATATTTCCTTTAGTTTAGTTATGTGTATATAAGTATTATATATTTTCTAATCTTTTTCTCTTAGCTCTCTAGTGGCTTGGTTATAGTCTACTAGCTTTTTAGTTTTTTATCTATAGTTAACCCCTAAGTGGCAGTTATTTCTTTAGTGTTTTTTTTTTTAGGTTTATAGATTAAATATCTCTAGAGTTAGTATACTTTCTTATTAAGTATTTTATATATATTTTTAGCTTATTCTCTATAATCCTAGCATTTCTATTTTAAAAAATATTCTTAATATGTAAGTTTCTTATGTGATTTTGTAACTAACTATTTCTTTTAATAGTATTTAGTTTAGTATAATTAGTATTCTATTTAGTACTTATTTTATAATAATTACTTATATTAATCTGACTTTAGGTCCTGTAGTTTATTTTCTAAGTTTATATAAACTAATTTTTATTATAGACTAAATTCTTTTTTGTTCGCTAGTTATTATAATACTTTTCTTATTTTTAGTCCTTTAATGTGTGCGGTGTGTTTATTCTATTTATAATTTACTTCTATATAATTTAGTACTATATATATTTAGTATTCTTTTCTTATTATTCTATTTACGGCGTTATTATCTTGTATTTATAGTATTAGTAAAAAGATTTCTTTCTTTTTTCTATTCTAATTCTATTCTAATTCCGGGTGTCCGACGGGGTGATAATATGTTATATTAATTATAACTAGTATAGATATCTATTTATAAATCTTATTTATTTATATAGTTAGCTTTTGTTTACTTAGTTCTCTATACTACTTATTCTCTATTAATTATAGTGTTTATTAGTATTTATATATTCCATCTTCTAAAGTAACCTCCTAGTGTTTAGTAATATAGTATTTTTTTTAGTAGTATTTTAATTTATATATCTAATAATGTTCCTAGTATATATGCTGTATAATTATTATAAATATTAGCTTTTTACCTTTTATTATCTCTTAATCCTTTCTTTATCTGAATTTTTAATTTTTTTTATAAAATAATTCTCCTTTTTACTCTATAATCTTATAGAATCTTTATATTTCTTTTTTAGTTTCTGTATTGTGTTGTTGAATTGCTGTTTCTTATATTATAATAATTATATCACTAAATTATCCTACTAGGTAATTTTTAATTTACTAATATAATACCTTATTTTCTTACCTAAAATATATGTGGCTTCTATATATCTAATATTATTTCTTCTAGATTTATTTTATAATTATTTTTTTATTACTATATTCTTTACTTATTCCACTTAGACTATAGCGATCTTAATTTCTTTAGATACTTTAGTCTAAACATAAGCTTTCTTAACATCTAATTATTATTATTTATAGTCTTTAATAAAGTATTTTTATTTTCTATATTCTAAGTAAGCTTTATGTGTATAGTATTTTATTTATTTTCTAGTTCACTTCCCTTACCCTTTTCTAACAAAGGTTTATTTAATA
This sequence comes from Zopfia rhizophila CBS 207.26, assembly GCA_010093925.1. Taxonomy (NCBI): domain Eukaryota; kingdom Fungi; phylum Ascomycota; class Dothideomycetes; family Zopfiaceae; genus Zopfia; species Zopfia rhizophila. Next base: position 1,301,020 of record ML994646.1, read on the forward strand.
TTAATATCTATTTTATTATAGGTTTGATTATTTTTTCTATTTCTTTTTAGTATATAGATTACTAATTTTTTTTATGTTTTTTTCTCTTACTCTTGCTGGTACTAGTAATTATTAATAGTTACTACTTATTTAATAATTTTAAGTAAAGTACTTAGCTATTTTGTTTAAAAAATCTTATTTTTAATTTTATTTTTTAGTTCTTTATAGTATATCATAACCAATAGTTAATCTGCCTAATTAAGTCGTAATTAGATTTATTTAAATTTTATAGTATAGTTAGCTGTTAATATTTATTACTTAAGTTACTAAAGCTTTTAAATTACCTTTATTTCTTTATTAATTTCTTTAAAGATAATAATTATTTCTTGCTTAAAATATTTATAACTTCTAAAGACTTATTATATATTATTATTACAGTTAGCTAATTCTGCTACTCCTAAGTTAAGATTTTTATTTACTAGGTAGTTTCTTATTAGTAGTTTAAACTATTATATAGCTTTATCTATTATATTTATACCAGCTACTAAGATCTAATCCTAGTTAATTAGAAATAATTTCTAATTAAATTAATAGTATAGATTTATTACTGTTATAAAGGTTTTTAGTTTATTTTAATTACTATTAAATTTTTTAAGAGACTATATCTTTGCTGTTCTCTCTCCTTAATTTATTTTAGCTTATTATTATAAGTTTATTAAGATATTACGTAATTCCATTATAGCTACTCCTTATTCTTAGATAATTTATTATATATTCTTTTATTTTTTTAATATATTTTTAGTTATAGATAAAGATTCTACTATAATTTCTTCTTTACTACTACTTTTTTTTAATAAGTAAAGTTTTTATTCGTTCTTATAATAGGTTATTATAGACTTTTAATAATTAGTTATTAGAATCTATCTAACTGCTTCTTCTACTCTCTTGAGATGGTAATTATAATATTATAAGTTATTAACTTACTAATATAATATTATACTAGTAACTAGTTATCTAATTAATTATATAACGTTAATTAGTTTCTTTACTTTTAGATTAGATAGCTTGTTAGACTTAGTAGATAAGAGATTTAGCTTAATTAAAATAGGAAAAAGCAGTATAATAAATTAAAATTTAATAGAATAATATTAAACTATTTTACTTAAGATATAAATCTTAATTTTAGAGTAACTATAAAAAAATTAAAAGTAATTATAAACTGTTTAATACTTTATACTTATAGTAGATTCCCTATATGTATATTTTATATTAGATAGTAGTATATTAAATACTACTAGAGACTACTAAAGTTACTAGAAATTTTATTATCTTATTTTTTTTCTATTTACTAAGCTCTACTTCTCACGTGAAGAAATATTCTAAATCTGTTTATATAGTTTTATATTACTATTCTTACTTCTTAGCCTGTGCCTTAGTTTATGCTAATATATCCTATACTTACTTATAATTCTCCCTTTTAAGCTTAAATATATATTTTTATTTTAAAGCTTTATTAGCTGTTATTACTAGTTTCTTTAGCTTTTTAAATATAGTTACCTTTTTATTACCGTCTATAATAGGTTAATAGTAATTAGTTTAAGAGGAATAATATATACGATACTAAAGCTTCTAAGGTTATTTATATTAAAATAAGAATTAAAAATAAGATAGAGGACTACCTTTACTTATAATTAAAAGCTTATATAAATATTATTAAAGGTAATATAGAGGTGGCTCTACTAACATTAACTAAAGTATTTAACTTTTTATAAAGAATCTTTAAAGATTTATATAAGTAATAGAAGATAAGATTATAGCTTAAAGTATTAAAAATAATATACCTTACTAATTTTAGTAAGTTTATAGTAGCTTTTATTTATTTTATTAATATATTAAAGCTTCCCTACTACTAGTAGAAGAAGAACTTATATAATAAGCTATACTTAAAATTATAAATTCACATGGAAATTTATGTTACTAGTATAGTAATAGACTTTTAGAATTACTATAGTATTATTTAGAACTACGCTTAAGATATTACTTAAGTAGAAAAAAAAAAGAACTAATAACTTACAGCTATAACAGTAAAGAAGATTCTAAAAAAGAATAAAATAATTATAGATATTATAAAAGCTACTTTACTAGTATCTATAGTAAAAACTTTATTTACTATATTTTTATTAACATTTACTACTAAGAAGCCTATATAGTACTATAATTATTATAAGATTAGTTATCTTATTTATAACTATATATAGTAATAAAATACTAAAACTAAGGTAATAGACGCTAGTAATCTAGTTACTAATAGTAAAAAATTAGAAAATAACTTACTTTAAGTAAAGTTTTCTACTTAGAGTTAATTAAAGCCTTAGTAATATTACCTAATTATTATAATATCTAGGTTTATAATTTAATTAGAAGACTAGTGCTTATAGCTTATTATAAGATTACATAAAATAAACTAGTACTTAATTTATTAGAGTTAATAGATATAGGTGCTAGAGCTTAAGTTCTTATTAACTATAGTTTATAAAACACTATTAAGATCTAACTAGATATTAAGCTTTATAAACTTTAGAGAGGAGTAGTTCTAGTTGCTAGCTATACTAACAAGTTTACTAATTAATTAAATACTTATTTTTAAGCTAATTTCTTAATTAATAATTATTAAGTATTAAGTTAGTTTATATTTTATAATACTAAGCGCAATAACCTAATTATTAGTTGTAAGTAGTTTAAGGTAAACTAAGTTCTTATTAATAATAAAAATAGAAAACTTATTTAGCCTATAAAAGGAAATAACTATAATATATATAAGAATATTATTATACCTAGAAAAGTTTTCTTATTAATACTAGTAGATGAAGCTTATTAAGCTAATACAGATTAAAAGAATATTTTAATAGATATAAAGTCTATTTTCTAAAAGATTTTTAAGTATAAAGAGCGTTTACTAGTACTTCTATTATTAAAAGAGATCTTAACTATAGAACTATAAGTACCTATCTTATGAAAATAAGTACTAGAAGACTATAGTTATAAGAAAAGAAATAATAGTTTTTAGTATTTACAGCATTATCTAGACTAAAGCTTATTTATTATATAAAACGATTCTAATAAGAATATATAAGAAGAGTTAATAGCTAATAGAATAAATCTACCGTTACTAGTAGGTTTATTTAAGATAAGGAGTTACTTATTATTAAAGTACTTAGCCTATATAAAAACCTTCTAGCGTATTAATTATTATAATGATATAAAAAAAATAGAGAAATAACTTTATTTTAAGTTACTTAAATATGACACATAAACTGCTATAGGAAGTTAATATTATAATAGTTAAAACTAACAGTTTTCTAATAAGTATAAAAATAGATATTATTATTATTAGTTTTACTAGCATTTATGAAATTAACTACCTAATAGAAGATTAAGGAACTAACGACGTTCTTAATATAAATAAAAATAAATTATAATAACTTATTTATAAGAAGTTACTTTATAAAGACTTTAGTAATATTTTTTTAAAGTAAGTATCTGACTAACTTCCTCCCTATTAAGAAAGAATTAATTATAATATTATACTAGAGAATAAATAGTAGCTTATTTCTAGTCCTTTTTATAACATATTACTTAAGTAATTAGAGATAGTAAAGGATTATTTTAAAGAGAATTTAAAAAAAAAAATTATTATTTCTAGCAGCACTTTATTTACCTTCCCTATTCTCTTTATAAAAAAACCTAAAAAGGGGTAGCGATTCTATATTAACTATTATAAGCTTAATATAATTATAAAAAAAGACTATTATCTATTACTATTAATTAAAGAGACTATAACTAGGCTCTTAAGGGTAAAGATTTTAATAAACTTAATATTAGATAAGTATTTTACTATATTTAGTTAATAAAGATAGCAGAGAATCTTACTACCTTTTATATATATTATAGTTTATATAAATATTAAGTCTTGCTGTTTAGCTTATGCAATAGGCTAGTATTATTTTAATACTATATTAATAATATATTTTTTAATTATCTTAATAACTTTTATATGGTATATGTTGATAATATTTTTATTTATTTAAATAACCCCTTTAAGTATAACTTGCATGTCTGTAAGGTCCTTTAATATCTACATAAAACTAAACTATAAGCTAATATTAAGAAAAGTAAATTTAATATTATCTTTATTAAGTTTCTTAGCTTTATTATTAGTACCAACGGCATTATAATAAACCTTAAGAAGATATTAGTAGTTAGAAATTAAAAGCCACTATAGACCTTAAAAGGCCTATAGTTTTTTTTAGGCTTTTATAATTTCTATTATATGTTTCTTAAGAACTATAAGTGCGTAGTGTAATTACTTACTAAACTTATATTAAAAAAGCACTAATAACCTTTTTAGAAAGTAAAACTAAAAACTTTTAAGTATACTAAGCAGCTTATACTTATAAGAAATATATTAGTATATTACTTATTTTATAAATAGATTTATATAAAGACAGACGCAAGTAATAGTATAATTATAGAAGTTATATTATAATTATAGAATAATAAAACCTAGCATCCTACTACCTTCTACTTTAAGATAATATTAACTATAAAAATAAGATACGAAATTTATAATAAGAAAATACTTGTGATTATTCAAGCTCTAGAAAAATAACAGGCGTAGTTAATAGAATTATAGATAACTCTTTTTATTATAATTACTAATTACAAAACTCTTAAGTACTTTACTGCTAAGAGATTATTAAACTAGAGGTAAGTAAAATAGGCTAACGTATTTACTAACTATTATTTATATATTATCTATTAACTAGATTTAGTTAATATAATAGTAGATACTCTTACGCGTAAGTATAATAAGCTAAAGATATAAAAAGCAAAAGATAAAACTACTTATATATAAATACTTATTTCTATAGATCTTATTATCGTTAGTCTTAAAACTAAAGTAAGTAAATCTATAAAACTAATATTAAGAGATATATATTACTAGCCAGCCTATAAGCTTATTAACTATATTCTATAAACTAATTGTGATTATAACTCTGTAGAGTCTTTTTAAGAGTTTAGTTAAGCTAATAAGAATAGTTAGAAACTAAAAAAAAGTCTACTTACCTAATTTAATAAACTTATAATCCCTAACATTAATAATATTAGGATTTATTTAATTAAAGAAGTTTATATACAGCAGGCTACTACTTACTTAGGTAAAATAAAAATATATAAGTTATTAATAAAGTAGTACTACTAGCTAGAGCAAGCTATTAATATTAATATCTATATTTATAACTATATTATTTATTATAATATATAGAACTTTAGAGATAAGGCCCTTAAATTACTATACTCCTTATCTATCCTAGAATAAACTTAGTAATATATTTTTTACGATTTTAAATTATTCCTGCTTGATAAGAAAGAACGAGATAACTACTTTATTATAATTAATTAACTAAATAAATAAAGCTTTTTTTTATTTTATAAAAAAATAGTTATAGTAGTAGATGCTGTAAGGCTATATTATAAATATATTTACCATATTTATAATACTCCTAAAATAGTTACTTTAGATAAAAGTTTATAGTTTATCTTTATATTTATAAATAAGCTTTATAAGCTTATAGGAGTATAGTAGAAACTATTAACCACTTATTATCTATAAACTAATAGTAATACTAAGGTCTTTAACTAGTACCTTAATTAACACTTAAGGCTGTTTATTAACTATTATTAAAATAACTAGTTTAAACTCCTACTGTTTATAGATTAGACTTAGTGTACTATTAAGCATAAATTTATAGGCCTTTTATTTTTTAAGCTAGAGTTTAGTTATAAGCCACGTATGTACTTTAATTAGAGAAAGAGAATATTATTATTATTTATATTATAAAAATAGCTTACACGTAAGGACGCTTAAGCTTTTACTAAATAAACTAATAAAATACTCTAGTAAGTAAAAAATAACATTAAAAGAGTATAAAAGTAATAGTATAAATAAGCTAATAAAAAAAACATAAACCTAATTTCAATATAGGTGATTAGGTTTATGTTATATAAAAAAAATAAACTATTAATTATTCTAGCATTAAACTCAACGCTTAGAACGCTGGTTTTTTTTAAATTATAGAGATAAAAAATTACTCTTATATTATAAAGCTTCTAAGTTATATAAAAATATGCAATATTTTTCATACTAATTATTTATATAAAACTTAATAAAACTTTTTACTAGAGTAATATAAGGAGCCAGAAGGACCTATTAAGATTAATAATAAACTAGAGTATAAAGTAGCTAAGATTCTTACTAGCTAGATTAATAAGCAGGGTGTCCTATAATATAAGGTTAATTAAATAGATTATAATTCTAATAATTAGTAGTATAACGCCAACAGCTTTATTAGTACTTTATATAAGATATAAGATTTTTATAATAAGAAACCTAAAATAGTAGGGCTACTAGCACGTTTTAATATCTAGTTAAAAACTTATTAATATAAAGAACTACTAGAGCCAACAGAGGAGGATAATATTATAGTAAAAAAAAAATAAAAAAATTAAGAAACAGAGAAAAACCTAACCTAATTAGGAAATTAAAGACTAGAAAGTATTTTCTATAGCATTTTTAACTAAATTAAGGATAATTTAATAGCTTAAAAGGGGAGTAATATAACAGCCTGTTATATAAAATATTAAAAGAACTTTAGGAAAGAATCACGTAATCAGAACTCTATTATAATATTTTAGTAATAACTTTATATATATAAAGAGTTCTCTATTACCTTTAGCTTTTTATCTTAGTCTTTTTATAACTAGCTACTTTATTAGTAGTTTAACTTAAGGTTACTATAAACAAGTCAGTCAAACCATAACAGTATTTAACTTTAAATAATTTTTTTATAACTATTTTACTTTTAAAGTTATATTATAAACTATAATAGTGTAGTAACTTTAACTAAAAAAGTGCTTTTATAAAAAGAGAAGTATAAGAAAATATATAAAAAAATATAAAAAACTAAAGTAAACTAGTAAAAAACTAAGTCAAGAAAGAAAGTACTTTATATTAAGTTTAAAAATTATAAAAAATAGTATGAGTACACGTAACTAGTTATAAAATAAGGTTTTAGTAAATAGTTAAAAGATAGAACATAAAAAAACTATTTTTATTATTATTTTTAGTAGTATTTAATATACTATATATAAGTATTTATTATATATATAACAAATTTACTATAAGTATAAAATATTAAATAGTTTATAATTACTTTTAATTTTTATGGTTACTTTAAAATTAAAAAGTTGTTTTTAAGTTAAGCTACTATTAAGTAAAATAGTTTTATTACTATTTTATTAATTACTTTTTTATTTACTTTTTACTTACTAAAACTTTATTTATTAAATCTAGTAAGCTTTATTATATATTAGTAAGTAAAAAAATTAGTTAATTATTTATTAACTAGTTACAATAAGTGTACATATTAGAACTAAAATTAGTAAGTATTTATTTTATAGTATTATAACTACTTACCAAATATTAAAAAACTAATATTAAATTAATTTTAATATAAATAACTAATTAAAAGTTTATAACAACTTAATACTATAAAAAAAGAAAACTTTATTTTAATAATAAGTTAAGTAATAGTAGTAGTAGTAAAAATAATAATAATAAAACTATTATTTACTACTAAAAGTATATTAAAAGCTTAAAAAGCTTAATAAATTATTAAAAAATAAGCTAAAACTATATAAGAGCTTTCATAAGTAATAATAATACTAAAATAAACTAAAATAACTTAAAGTATAATAGCAAAAATTTACTTACTAACTAAATTTAATAATAATAAAAAAGACTTAAAAATGTTTATTATAGTAATAAATTTATATTACTAGTCTAACTAATTATTATTTACTATAAACTAAGACTAAATTCTAGCTATAAAAATAAACATAACTAAAAGAGCTATATAATAGTTTAAATTCTTAGTAAAAAACTACTTTAATAATAATAAACTAAACTTAGGAAAAAATAAGTTAGAAAACTATAGTTTAAATATTAAATAAGTTTTTAAAAGCTTTATAAATTTTAAGAAGAAAATAATAATTATATTTAAAGAAATTAATAAAAAGCAAACGTAATCTAAAAATTATAACTTTTAAAGTAAAAAAAGGTTAGTAGCTAAATACATAATAGAATTTAAATAGCTTTAGTTAAAACTTAGTTAAGAAAACTAACTATTAATTATAATATACTATATAGAACAAAAAAAAAATTTTAAAAATAAAATTATAAAAGAAAAGTAACTAAACACATTACTTAAAATTATTAAAAAAGTAGTAGTTATTAATAATTACTAATACTAATATAAATAGAAAAAAAATAACTTAGCTTATTATCTAACTAGTATAAAGTAAAAGAAAAAATACTAAAATATATAATTTAATAAACTAAATAGTAAATAAAACATTTTTTAAAAAAAAATCTAACTAATATACTAAAAAGTATAAAAATAAGCAAAATAATACATAAAAAAACTCTATTTAGAGTATTGAAAATAAGAATACTTTATAAAAAACTATAAGTAAAAAAAAACTTAATATTAAATTAATTTATACCTAAACTAAAGTACTATAAGTTATAGTAATTATAGTTTAAGTAAAAAAAAAAAGTAAGTTATGTAAAAACAAGTTACTAAAAAAATATAATAAAAAAAATATAATAAAAAAATATAATAAAAAAATATAATAAAAAAATATAATAAAAAAATATAATAAAAAAATATAATAAAAAATATAATAAAAAAAATATAATAAAAAAATGTTGAATTTACAAAAACACATTTTATTTAAAATAAGAATATAAAATACTATACTAAATAGTTAAAAACAAACTAAATAAATTAGTATTTAAAATAAAAATAAATATAAAAAGAGAAGCTATATAATAGTATAATACAAATATAAAACACAAATTATAATAATTCTATAAAATTATAAAATAAGAAAGTAGACTTTTTATATAATTAGATTAGAAATTTAAATAATAAGTAATAGCTAAAACTAGAATAAGCAAAAAGCTTATATTTACTATTATTTAATAAAAAGTAATAAAAAAATTTAATTAAATTTATAACTTAAAACATTACCTTCAATATATTTATATAGTAAAGTATTAGAAAATAATACTTAAAAATAGAATATATAAATACTAATAAGTACTATAAAATATAAAATATTAGTAATACAAGAAACTAATAGGCTTAAAACTATTATAGTAAATAAATAAAATCTAAATAAAAACACTTTAAAAAGAGTTAAAAAATGTACTTTATAACTAGCTAGTAAAAGTACTAAAGCTAAAAAAAAACTAAAATAAATAAAAAATACTACTACTACTAATACTATAAGTTTAGAATAATAATATAGCTAAAAAAAATTATATATAAAAAATATTAGGTTTGTAGATTTAAAAACTATAAAAGTAATAATTATAAATAAACTAAATACTTAGTATTAATTAAAGAACTTAAAACATAATAAGTATTTATATAATTAGGAAATAAATAAGAACTTAATAAAAACATGAAATTAATTTTTATAAATTTAGAAAAAAAAGTTTAAAATTTAAGTATAAATATTTATAAGAAGTTAGCATAAAATACATACTAATATAAATATAAATACTATTAAGTAAAATAATATTAAAATAAATAGCTAGTAATAAAACTATAGAAAGTAGATATAAGTAAAGCATAAAATGCTAGCTATAAAAAAATAGTAACTAAATAAATACCTAATTTATAAAATAGCTAAGAAAAAAAAGAGTATACTTTTTAAATACTAAAGTTAAATAAAAAATAAATAAATTAGTAAACTAAAACTAGGCCATCTAATAACTAACACTAAAAAGTTAATAATATAAATATATAATAAATAAAAATAAATAAAAACAAGTTATATATAAATATATATATTAATAGTAAAAATGTTCTAGTGTTTATAAATAATAGGACTAGTAAATTATTAATATTAAATAAATAAGTTAAAGATTATAGTATTTTATATAAAGTTCTAAATAACCTTATAAAATTAAGATATATTAATAATAGTTTAATAATATTTAGAGAAAGTCTAGTTAAATTTAAAATATAAAATATAACTATTAAAGTAGTAAGTTACTTAAATAACTACTATATTAAGATAATAAATTTAAGTAGTAAAGATTTTATATTAAGCTAAAACTAGCTAGTATACTAAAATTCTATTATAAATTAGATAAATAAAACTATAGAATATTAAAAGAAAACTATTTATAGTAAGTACTATTTACTATTAAAAATAGGTATATAAGTAAAGAAAACTACAACTAATAATAATACATTTAAAGTACTAAAAAAATACTAAAAGAAATTTAGATAATAGTTTTTTAAGAAAGCTAAAAATAAAGTTACTATAATACTAAAAATAACACCATAAAATTAAATTAAAACTTAAAACTAATATAAAACTAAAATTATTATATTAACTTTTAATTTATTAGTAGAAAAAGTTATAATAATATATTTAAGAAAATTAGAAAAAAAAATATATTTAAGTTAGTAAAAATAAATTAGTATAACTTATACTCTTTATACTAAAGAAAAATAGAAAATTATAACTTTATATTAATTCCTAATATCTTATATTATTAATGTTATGGTGGTGCTATAAGTAGAGAGTTAAGTACTTAATAAAAAGCGTTAATTAATCACTAAGTATAGTACTAAATAATAATTTAAAACGTTACGTGAAGAAAGGAAGAATATGATAAGTTATAAGCTAAAATATTTAAAGCAAGAGCTTATACGCTAGTATAAAACTAATATATAAATATATAATATAAAAAAAAAGCTTATAAAAAAAGCTTTCTTAGAAAATTTTTATATTATAGATAATTACTATAATAGTACCCCTCTTTTAGATCTGAGCTTTTATAAGAAATATTTATATTAAATATCAGGTCTAGATTAGTCTGGGTTTTTAAGATAGAATTTTTTATAATAGCTATATCTTAAAGATTACTTATAGATTCCTATATTAGGTTATTATATCTAGTTTATTTAACTAAGTATTTATAGCGTTTCCGCCTGTAATTTAGGCGCAGTTCTTTAATTTATTTAATATAGTATTTAGTTTTCTTATTAACTTTAATAGGTTTAAATAGCGGGTTTTGTTGATCTAAAAGGTATTTAAATTCAAACACAGTAGACTAAAGCAATAATACATAAAAGACTAGATATATATTTAAGAATTTAAAGAGTTTAAGTTAGTACGCGTATAGAGAAATTATTTAAGAGATATAATATTTTCCTAAAACCTTTAAATCTAGCTTCTTAAAAGATTACTTTATTTAAATATTTTATATATTAAGCTAAATTATATCTTCTATCTAATAGTTAGGTGTAAGTGATTGTTTTTAGTTTATATATTCTTTTTAAAGAGCTTAAGCCTAAATTATTTCTTTTTAAATTAGTTATTAGATATTAGCTATTTTCTCTACTATATAGTTAACTTCTAAGGCTTATAATACTTAGTAAGAACGTTTTTAAATTCTTATAAGAAATTTAAAACCCATTCAGGAATGTTAGCCTATATTAGCTAGAAATAATAAAACTTTTATAAATTTAAATATAGTATTATTAGCTTTAAACTGTATTAAGGGAAGCTAGTTTATCTAGTTATCTTATTAATAGTTTATATATATATATAGGATTTATTTTATTATACTATTGTGATGACGGGCTTAGTCTTCATGCGTTGTTGCATGAATGCAGGTTAACAGGATAAGTTAGCTCTATTTTAGCTACACTAAGATAAGGAGAGAAAAGGTACAAAGGGAGCTTACCTTTAAATAGAGCGGTGTATGACTTAAGCGTGAGCTAGCTATGCTCCGAGCTCTGCGCTAGGTTGTAGCTAGTGTAGCCAGTCGTAATATCATGTAGCCTATAGCAAGTAGAGCAAGTAGCACTGTTATATTACCCCCTCTCTAAAGGAGGCTCGTCCCTGAGTCTTTAGGTTACAGTCTTCTCCTTACTAGTCTCTATACCACTCTTGTCTTTAAAGCCGCCTTATTGTTCTCCTCTGTTATGTCCAGGCCCTCCTCTGCTTCGTACGCTTTCAACTAGGCGTCTAGTCGTGCTAGCAGTCCTACTTTCTCTGGATAGGCCTCATGGTAGTCTCTTACCTTGTATGGGGCGCCTATAAAGCCTCGGGCGTTATACCAGGTAGGATCTGGGTCATGAGCTAGCCAGGATGCTTTGTACTATAGTCGGCCATGGAATAGGCGGCTATTAAGGATTTCCTGTACTGGCCACTTAGGATGCCCGTTGATCTCGATAGGCGGTTCCTTAGGTTCAATTTGGCCAGGCAGTGGGCGAGTAGAAGCTTTTTGTAGACGGTCTACGTGAAAGATATCAAGCATGCGCATGTGCAACAGTAGCTTAAGGTAATAGAAGTATCCCTTCATGCCTATAATAGGATAGGGTCCGTACATCTACTAGTTAAGCTTCTAGCTAGGTCGGCTAGTAGTGAAGTCCTTAGGTATAATATATACCTTATCTCCTATAAAGAAGTCTGGCTTGCGGTGCTTCTTATTAGCCTATTAAGTTTATCACTCTTATACTTAAGTAATCCCTTGTTAAGCTATTTTTATAGCTAGCTTTATTATATTATAGTGAGCTTTAGCGTAGCTCTGCGCTTCCTCACGTGATATCTGTTTACAAACTATAGTAAATGCCTTCGTACGTTTTTTCTAGTTCTAGTGATAGATTAGCTAGTAGCTAAACTCAATTTAATAAGGTAATAAGCCTATAGTCTTATGCGGTAGAATTACTTAAGTCTAGTTTATATAGGGCAGTAGGTTTAACTAGTTATCCTAATAATAATTAATAAATAGGCGTAGGCGCTAGTTAATGTACTAGTTTAAAACCTTAGTATTTCTGTTAGTTTAGGGGTAATACGGCGTTAAGAGCTTTTACTTAATTTCTATTAGTTAGTATAGCTTATCTATAAATGCTAAGGTGAACTAAGAACTATAATTAGAGACTATTAACCTAAGCAGGCTAAATACTTGCTAGATGTAGCGATAGTACATATCAGCTGCCTAAGTGGCTATAGTAGTCTTATAGTAAGATAGTAAGAAGTAACGCTTACTTAGCTAGTTTACAATAATAAAGGCGTAGTTATATCCTTTCTTATCTAAAGAGAAGAACTTAAAGTCTATAGAGACATTTCACTATACTCGCTTAGAGATTAGCAGTGATTTGAGTAAGCCTAGGGTTTTATTATAAGATATATAGCTCTATCTATAAGCTTTATATATAGCTATATAATTATCTATATTTTTACCTATGCGGCTTTAGTAGTAGCAGTTGTAAAATAGCTTACCTATCTTTCTCTTACTTAGGTAAGCAGTCACCTGGGTAGTATAAATAGCTTAAATAAAGTAGGTTTTTAAAAAGTGTACAGCAGAGACTACTAGCTTATTATAGTATATAAAAAGGCTTTAGCTGAGTTTCCATACTAGGTAGTTACTAAAGAGAGTGTGCTCTTAGAATAGCTATAGACTCTCATAGCTATAGTTCACCTTAATAATACAATTAATTAGTGAGTAAGGGTTATTTAGGGATAGTAAGACCATAAAAGTATTAGTAGTAGCTACTTTAATTATATTAATAGCTAGCATGTCTCTTGTTAACAGTATAGCTAGGTTATCGCTTATGGTCTTAATAAAGCTAATATTAATTTGCTCTGCTAAGAGGAAGGTACATGTTCAGACTACTTTATCTTTATTTTTCTAGGTCTTTAGTTTCTCTTGCTTACGCGAGAGCGTGTTGGCTACTATATTAGTTATATCAAAGTAATAAGTAAGTATTAGGTAATAGTTTATTATGCTTATTACCCAGCGTATTTAGTAGGAAGTAAGCTCTCACTTTATAGAGAAGTACTCTAACGTATAATAGTTAATTAGGGCACTAAATAACTTAGTAGTCTATAAGCCTATAAGCTGCGAGCGCTATTCTTAGAGGTTGTAGATTATAGTCAACATCTTTTTATCATGTATGTCGTAGTTCATCTGGGGCTCACTTATAGTCTTAGAGTAGAAGGCTATAGGTCGCTAGAGGCTATCCTCTTAGAGCTATAATAGCATCTCTATAATGACTCCATTACTTACGTCTGTCTCTATACGCGTCTGATGATAGGGTAAGTAGTAAGCTAGGATATTATCTAACAGCATTAAATCCTTAGCTTACTAGAAGGCTGCCAGCTTACGTTTACTAAAGGCGTATTATACGCCCTTCTTAAGCAGCTTAGTAAGTAATCGGATGATGCGTTTATAGTTTCTTAGGAAAGCTCTATAGAAGTTACAGAATCTTAGGAAGGATTATAGGCTTTTGACTGACGTAGGTACTAGCTATTTCTATATAGTAGTAACCTTCTCAGGGTCCTTTTGAATCCCTTCTGTGCTAATAATAAGGCCTAGGAACTTCGTTCTAGTAATGGTGAACTCGCTCTTTTTGATGTCTGCCTAGAGGCTGGCGTCTTAGAGACGTCTTAGCACCTAAGCAACATGCTCCTCATGCTGTAGCAGGTCTTTAGAATAGATTAGGATATCATCAAGGTAGGTAGTGTAGAAGTCGTTAAGTAGGCTATAAAGCACCTTATTAATATAGCGCTGGAATGTAGCAGGGCTATTATAGAGACCAAATAGTAGCACGTGGTACTTATAGTTCTCATACCGAGTACAGAACGTGGTTAGATCCTCTATGTCCTTGTTTAGACGTATATGATAGAAGGCCTGTTGTATGTTAAGCTTAGTGAATACCCTTGCACGCGCTAGCCGGGCGAGGGTCTCCTGAATCAGCAGGATCAAATAGGCGTCTTTCTTTGTAATGGCATTAAGCTTGCGGTAGTTAACGTAGAAGCGTCACCCTTCTCCAGGCTTCTTAGCAAACAGTACTGGGAAAGTATATGAAGCGTTGCTGTGAGTAATGACCTCTCGTTAAAGGTGGTCGTCCAGATAGGTCTTGATAAGCTATAGCTGCTTAAGAGATATGCTATATAGTGGGCTTAACGTCAGCATGTTCTCGGCTGTTAGTTTAATATCATGGTCGACATCTTCGCGATGCGGGGGCAGCATGTCTGAGTTTTTTTTTAAGAAGTAGACCTAAGTCGCGCCGGTGTAGCCAAGGTGGGATAGCTTCTACTTAATAAGCTACCAAAGTTCCTCTTCTCCCGTGAGGTCCTTATTTGATTAATAGGGCCCTTCTAGCGAAGCCTTCACCAAGGGGTTTCTAGGGTCTTAGAAAGAGAGCTTTAGGTCTGGTGGGCTAAGCTCATCTCTATAGTCCTAGATAAGCTTATCTACTTTATAGACGCTGGTGTGCTTTAGTATAGTTTCCTTCTGCTGTGCGTGCATCATAAAGGCAATAGCTTCTATAGTATTGATCTTAAGGCCTGCTTTAGAGAGGTCTTCGCGTGAGATAGGCTGAGAATGAGAAGTTTACTTACTTGGCTCTAGCTACTGTCGTGGGTGAAGCTGCTCTTCTATTTTTCTAAGGTTCTCTTACTATACCACACGCTAGGGTGAGCGCTGAAGTAGCTTATAGGTGCGCTGCAGAATCGCCATATTTATCAGCTCATCACGTCAGTCAGCATCAGCTTGGTGTGAGGGGTTGATTTTAGTTGATAGATTTTACGTTGGAATAATAATATCGCGCTTACAGTTGATTAGCTTATTATCTAGCTATTTAAGTGCTCGCTTCTTACAGTTAATTAAAGCGCCTACGTCTTTAAAGAGCTTGCGGCCGATTATAAGGTCATGGCGGCCAGTGTTACAGAAAACGAAATAGGTTGGCAGGTAGTGGTTGTCTAGTACTAGATTCACTTAGAAGTACTCGTCTACTTGTCCGTTTGGTCTGTTGTTATAGCCAGCTAGGGAGATAGATTCTATCTGGTAAGTCTTTATCTTAAGCCCTTTCTTGATAGCGCGTATGTGCTTTAGGTGTACTAGGATAAAACTACCAGCTCCAGTATTAAAAAGGCCGCTTAGCTTGATAGCTAGTCCGCTAGTAGAAATACAATAAAACAGGGTAAGAGCGGGTCCGCTGAATAGCAGTTAGCGAGAGTTGAATTAGCTAGTAGCTCTAGGGGGTAACCCTAGGAAGGAGACTTCCCCTAGGGTGAGTCTTCCCCTGATAGTTTCTCTATAGTAAGCTGAAACTCCTTATCATCGCTAGTGTCCTGGGGCGTATAGAGCTCTTTATTAGTATTTATAGGCTTAATTACTTTAGCTGTAGCTTGAGTAGGTAGTCAGCAGTCTTTTATAAAGTAGCCAGGTTTCCCACAATTATAGCAACTAGCTAGCTTGGGGATAGGTATTGGTAGGATGGCGGTAGTTGCTACACGAGTCAGACGCTTAGCCCCTAAGCGAGACTGCTAAGTTAGCAGCAGCTAAGTCCTCCTAATTCTCCTGTCAATCTACTTAGTAGCTTTCCTGGCGCTGAGAGCTAGCTCTCTAGTAAAGTCTTAAACCAAGTCTACGTACTTATCGTACTGGTTGTAGTACTGCTGTCAGTAGATGCCCATCTGCGTACGCAGAGCGTCTAGAAGCTTCTTATAGAATTCTTCTACCCATTAGTCTACAGGTAGGCTGCGTTCTTAAGCTAGGCGGAAGAAGTCGCTCTAGAATATAGTAAAGTTAGTAGGGTCTCTGAGGTAGAGCTTCTGGAAATCGCGGTGAGCGTTGAGTCTTTTATGTGGGTTGCTGTATGTCCTTTCTAGGCGATCTACTATGTACTAATAATTGACTAGCTACTCACTCTCTCTTACTGTATGTATTAGTGTTAAGAGGTACTAGTTGGCAGGACCCTCCGTACGCGTACGCATGTAAGAGACGATGTTCTCCTAGGTAGCTTACTTGCTGGCTCCAGCAAACTAGTCTTAGTTGGCGCGTACCTTGTCCTCTAGGACATCCCTCCATTAATCAAAGGTAACGTCCTTACCGTCCTTAAGTATTGGCAGATCAGGAAATCGGGCTGAGCGGCTGTTGCCTTGATGGCTGCCTATAGTAGGCGTAGCTAGTGGAGTGGCTGGTACGTAGGGTGATGCTCGAGGAGTTTGGTTACTGAGATCTCCTGTATCAGAACCATCGTCAGGTCCTACAGCTACATAGCCAGCCTGGTTCTGAGGGGTCTGTGGCAGAGCTGTGAAGCGTGTCTTCTTTGCTGGTGTCGACGATAGCACTAGGCTGGCCTTTGTAGAGAGGAAGGAGTGTATATTGTGCGTGGGTTTCTTTGTCTGTACCTTTAGTGTCTTGATCTCGTTCTCTTAATCTGCTACGCGCTCGAGCGTGTTGTTCAGTAGCTGACGAAGCTCAGCAAGCTCATCTCTAGCCTCGTTAAGCTCAGTTTCGGACGTGTTGAGCGCTTTTCCTAGCGTATCGGCATGGTCGCGATGTGTGAGTACTTTGAGATGGCTACGCTCTAGCTCGCTAGCGATTATCGCTTGATCAAGGGTCATCAGGGTAGGAAGCGTAACCTCTATCTCCTGAGGCTCGTAGGTGTCGGTTCCCCAGGTAGTGCTCTTGGTAGTAGCCACGAAGGGTTTCTTGTCGTGTCGTGCCTGGATGCGGAGCTTCTTGATGGTGTAGTCTTCTCCAATCACGTTGTCAGGGTAGTACGTGGCGGCACACCTGAGCGACTTAGGGATAGGCGTGTAGTCGTTGCCAGTGGCTGTTGCCTTGGGATCGACCCTCATCTCTAGCGTCGAGAGCTTTCCCATGGTCCTAACCTATCCGTCCTTGTATGTGTATAGAGCTTCTGGCCCCTAGCAGGGTGAAGCGATTGGCTGATTCTCTGGCGTGGAGAAGGCGAGCTGGTAGTGCTCACAGGGGTCGGTTTCTCTAGCAGGGAGAAGGTGAGCTAGTGGTGCTCGCAGGGGTCGGTTTCTCTAGCAGGGAGAAGATGATGAAGGGGGGGGGGGGGGGGGTTCACTAGAGCTCTCGTAGCTCTCTTCCAACCTAATGGGTACGTTGCCTACCGCTGTAGGTCTTCCGGTTACCTGCCGAGTCGCTCTCGAGGCCTGCCGCTGCAGGGCTTATACAGGCTATCGCTCAGGGTTTCAATTGCCTACCGCTGTAGGGCTTTCCGGTGGAGATCGTATGGTTGACGAACTAACGACTCGGCGTAGTCGTGCAATTGATTCTCCAGGTGCGGTCGTTGACGAATCAAACGCTCAGGTTGATCGCGCGGGTTGACCTCGATATTGTGTCGCCGTCGTCCGGCCGAGTTAGATTGATCTTAGTGTAATGTGATGACGGGCTCAGTCTTCACGCGTCATTGCATGGATGCAGGTTGACGGGATAAGTTAGCTCTATTTCAGCTACACTAAGATGAGGAGAGAAGAGGTACAAAGGGGGCTCGCCCCTAAATAGGGCGGTGCATGGCCTGAGCGTGAGCTAGCCATGCTCCGAGCTCTGCGCTAGGTCGTGGCTGGCGTAGCCAGTCGCAATATCATGTGGCCTGCAGCGAGCAGAGCAAGCAGCACCGTCACAACTATTAGCTTTTTCTATTTAGCTATTAGTTTCTAGGTAATATACAAAAAACAATTAGAATTTAATTTATAATTATTTATAGAGTTTATTATAGAAGGTAGAAATAAATTATGTTTTCTAATTTAATATAATTATCTCTAGAAGACTATAGTCTATTTATATGTACTAATAAAAAAGATAAGTAACATCTACAATAATTATCTTACTATAAGAAATTAGGTATTAGTATTTTATAAGGTGATTAACTACAACCATAATATTAATATAGCTTTTAGATTCTAAGAGGTTAGTAATAAAGTCTATAAAGATATCCTTCTATCTTCTTTTAAAAATAGAGAGAGGTTTTAAGAGGCTATAGTATTTTTTATAAAAAGACTTAAATCTTTAGTAGGTATAGTAATAAAATATATATTAATATATTATTTTAAATATCCAGAGCTAGTAGTATTTGTGTTGTAGGATTTTAAAAGTTTTTCTATAACCAGAGTAGCCACTAGCAGGAGAATTATATATAATTTAAAGAAATTTAATTTTAAGTTTATTATTATTTAATATTACTAGCTGATCATAATAGTATAACCGGCCTTTTTAGTTTTTATATTTATTTAGAGAAAGTTTTTTAAAGTGTTGGGTTCTATCCCACATTAATAACAGAATTTTCTAAATAAATTTATTATTTAGGTATTTATTATTAATAATCTGTTAAATCAACCTATCTATCTTAGTTAAGTTTAATTTTAGAGTATTATTAAATAGTTTAGAGTAGAGAAGTATTTATTATTAAGCTCTTTAAACTTCTTTTTAAGCTAGAGTATTTTATATATAGTAAGTAAAAATATCTAGTTTTTCATTCTACTTACCTAGTTAGTACGTAATAGTAAAGTTAAATTAGAATAAATATTTAATCTAATAAGCTTATTAATAGCTAAGTTACTTTATTATAGTAAAGTATTAAAGGTTTTTATAGTTATTTAGTACTTAAATTAGAAACGTAGCATCTTTTAATTCGGGTCTCTATTATTTAAAGTAATATATAATAGCTAGTAGTTTCTTATTATATATCTTATAGTTATATTTAGCAGGATTTAGTTTCTTAGAAAAGTAGACTATAGGTCTTAGTTTACTTTATTTATTTTTTTAGAAAAAAACTTTAGTAGTTACGTAGTCTAAAAAGTCAGCTTCTATAATAATTAGTAATTTAGAATTAAAGTATTAGAGAATTAGAGCAGTTATATATATATATATTAAGCATTTAAATATCTTTTAATAAGTGTTATTAAATTTAAATTAAATATCCTTCTTTATTAGGGCTATAAGCAGGGACGTAATATAAAAAAAGTTATTAATAAATTATTAATAGAAGTTAGTAAATTCTAGAAATACTTTTATATCCTTTATGTTCTTAGAGAATTCCTAGTTAAGAATATTCTTTATTTTATTTAGGTTTATGCTAATTTCTCTTATTAAGATTACATACCTAAAATAAGTAACTTATTCTTAATAGAATTTATATTTATTAATATCAAGTTACAGGCCAGCTTCATCTAGGGCTTTTAAAACTTATTTTATATATTATTAGTATTTATATAGAAAATTACTATAAATTAGAATATTATTAAGGTAGACTATATAAAATATATTAAGAAATAGTTAAAGAATATTATTTACATAGTGTTAGAACATACTTAATATATTAACTAGTCTAAATAATATAATAAAATATTTAAATAAGTTATATTAAGTTTAGAAGATAGTTAGCTATTTATCTCTTTCTACTATATAAAGATAGTGAAAAGCTAAGATAATATTTAGCTTTATAAAATACTTTACTTTACTAAGGCAAAACAGAGTTTCTTAGATTAATAGAATTAAATAATAATTCTTAATAGTAATAGCGTTTAGAGCTTAATAGTCTATATAAAATTAAAAATCTTTATTAGGTTTTTTTATAAAAATAACTAGAGCAGCTATAGAAAATAAACTTATTTTAATAAATCCTTTAGTAAAATAGTTAGCAAAATAGTTATCAAAATACTTTCTAAAAACTTTTAGTTTATTTTAGGATATTCTATAGAGAGGTTTAAATCCAGGTTACTTTTCTTTCTTAAGAATAATTTTATAGTTATATAAATAATATTTAGGTAGTCTATTAGCTTTCTTACGTAAAAATATTTAAAAAGTATTATAATACTTCTTTAAAACCTTAGTAGTTAAATTAGTATAAGTTTTTAAAGCTAAAGCTTTATTAATATTAGCTATTAAGATAGTAAAGATTTTATATTTATGTTTTTAGGCTATTTATATAAAGAGAGTTGCCCTAATTAGATAGATATTTATACTTAATTTAGAGTTCTTATAAGAGCCTTCTGGCGAAGCCTTTACTAAAGAGTTTTTAGAATTTTAGAAAAAAAGTTTCCTTATAAAGTTTCTATTTAGTTTAGTGTTAGATTTAGGTGTAAATTTAGATTCTAAGTAGAAACTCTTTAAAGAACAGTTTACCAAAAAATTCTCTAAATAAATATTAGGTTCTTATAATTAATAGTTTATTTTAACTAACTAGTTATTATATTAAGTTTAAATAGTTAATAATAACTTTAGAGAGCAGGTCTGTAGATACTGTATATAAATAATATTAAAATAAAAGTCTTTTAATAAAAGGTTCACCAGAAGGTCCTTTAGACAGATAATATTTTCTTTTAAATAAATTAGAGATTAAAATAAGTATAGGTAATAGGTCTAGTAATAGAAAGCATTAAAAAACAGCTTTTATAAATTATAGTTAAAGTTAACTTCATGCTTTTTTATTTAAAATTAGCTAAAAATTAATTTATAGTTTCCTATAGCTATTATAAAGAAACAAATTTTCTTAATATAATTTACATAATAAAGAGTTATACTAATAGTATATAGGATATAACTTTCTTTAAGATATTTACTATTAAAACTAGTAGGATATAGAACGTTTAGGAGTAATAAGAGATAGAGTTTCTAAATACTAACTAAAGATTTACTAATATAACTTATACTAGTTACTTTAGTATTAATTAAAGCAGTAATAGAGTAGAATAAGCTATTTTATTAGATAATACATAAAATATTTACTTAATAGTTATATTATAGTAGTGCTATAAGCAGAGAGTTAAGTGCTTAATAAGAAACATTAATTAATTACTAAGTATAGTACCAGGTAATAAGTCAAAACGTTACGTGAAAAAGAGAAAAATATAATAAGTTATAAGCTAAAATATTTAGGGCGAGGGCTTATGCGCTAGTACAAAGCTAAAATATAAACATATAATATAAAAAAAAAACTTATAAAAAGGCTTTCTTAGAAGACTTTTATATTATAAATAGTTACTATAATAATACCTCTCTTTTAGGTCTAAGCTTTTATAAGAAGTATTTATATTAAATATCAGGTCTAGATTAGTCTAGGTTTTTAAGATAGAATTTTTTTATAGTAGCTATATCTTAAAGGTTACTTATAAGTTCCTATATTAAGTTATTATATTTAGTTTATTTAACTAGGTATTTATAGCGTTTCCGCCTGTAATTTAGGCGTAGTTCTTTAATTTATTTAACATAGTATTAAGTTTCCCTATTAACTTTAACGGGTTTAAATAGCGGGTTTTGTTGACCTAGAAGGTATTTAAATTCAGACATAGTAGGCTAAAGCAATAATATATAGAAAACTAAGTATATATTTAAGAATTTAAGGAGTTTAAGTTAGTACGCGTATAAAAAAACTATTTAAGAGATATAGTATTTTCCTAAGGCCTTTAAGTCTAGCTTTTTAGAAAATTACTTTATTTAGATATTTTATATATCAAGCCAGACTATATCTCCTATCTAATAGTTAAGTGTAGGTGATTATTTTTGGTTTATATATTCTTTTTAAAGAGCTTAAGTCCAAATCATTTTTTTTTAAATTAATTATTAGATATTAGCTATTTTCTCTACTATGTGGTTAACTTCTAAGGCTTATAATACTTAGTAAAAACGTTTTTAAATTCTTATAAAAGGTTTAAAACCTATTTAGGGATGTTAGCCTATATTAGCCAGGAATAATAAAACTTTTATAAATTTAGATATAGTATTATTAGCTTTAAACTGTACTAAAGGGAGCTAGTTTACTTAGTTATCTTACTAGTAGTTTATATATATATATAGGACTTATTTTATTACACTATTAGCTCTTTCTATTTAGCTATTAGTTTCTAGATAATATACGGAAGACAGTTAGGATTTAATTTATAGTTATTTATAGAATTTATTATAGAAGTATAATAGGGGGTTGATATAGTAGTAAGTAAACACTTATAAAATAAATTAAAACTAAATTCTATTAAGCTAGAATATAGGTAGTAAGCCTTTTATTTTATAATCTTAAATATTATTAAGGTGCGGGTGTAGTATAAGTGTGTTAATAATATCATACTTATATAATAATAATACTATACTAGTATAATAGTAGTACTATACTTATATCTTAGAAAATATTATATATAGTAATATTTACTTAGGTGTTTTATATTATTATAATTATCTCTTCCTTCTTTAAATAGCTATCCTTAGCTATTAGTGTAAAAAAAATTTCCATATATAAAAAAAGGAAAATAAATAGTATAGATAAACAAAACAACATTATTAATAGTAAAGGTAAGTAAAATAGTGATAGTAAATATTATTATTACTAAGAAAATATGTCTTATAATAAAAGCTTATCTGTCCTCTAATTTTAAGACCTTAGGTATAATATTCTTTAAAACTTAATTTTCTTATTAGCGTTTAGCTAGCGTTCACTTAGTACTAATATAACTTCTAATATATAAAATATAATTAAGAACCTAGTATGTACTGGCGCTACTATTCTGTTTTAATATTATTAATTTATTTAGTTTTAATCTCTATTCACTTAACGCGCTGGCTTAGCTGTTAAATTTAAACAAAAAATCTATTTTTAATACTTAAAAAGAATTAATGAAACTGCCTCTCTGTGTGTCCTTAAGGAGGATAAAGTAAAATATAAATACTATATAAAATAATATAAGCCTTATAATAAGATATAGTTTCTATTATGTTCTCTTATCACTTTAGTGTTGTTCCTCTAGGTATTTATTAACAGTAATATTAATAGATTTCTATTAAATTCTATTTAGAAATTAACTACCTTTTTACTTAACATAAGAGGCTAAAGACTAAGTAGGATAAGAATCTCTTTACTTAATTAAATAATATCTTAATAATAGCGTGTTGCTTCTACGTTAAGCGCGTAGAAATAGTAATTAACTAAAAAACTAAGTAAAAATTTTAAAAGAAATCTAAAGGTAATAATATCTAGTTAGCGTAGCTAAATGCGTTAGAGAGGATTACCTTTTCTATTAAAAGCTTTCTTAATATTAAGTAATATTAAGTAAGACTTTCTCTTTAAGTAGCGTTTAGATATTATTTTAATAGTATTTAGGCTAGTCTTCCCCCCCTTAGTAATAGTAATACAGTAAGTAAGGAGATAAAAGAAGAGAAAGAAAAAAAGAAAAAAAATAATAATAATAATAATAATAAAAGTCTAGAGCCTAATACTTATATTATTTATAAGATAATAGCTAGATATAAGCGGAGCACTAGTAATATACTAAAAGGCCTTACTAGTAAAATATCTAAAACTACTAGTAAGTAAAAGGCTGCTCGTGATGAGAGCTTAAAGTTATAAAAAAAAAGCTAGAGTAATAATAGTAGAATAATAAAATAACTTTATATTTATAGTAATATTATAATAGTTAAGCGCTGTCTCTTCCATCTAATTTTAATAAAAAAATAAAAGTTTATACTTTAATTCTTTGCGTTTTTTTTAGTAAGGTGACTTCTTACTTACTTTTAAAGTCTTAAATAAAATCTTAATTAATATCTTATTTTGATATCTACTTATTATACTGTGTAGACCAGCCTTTCTATTTAATAAAATATTTTAAAGTATTTTTATCTTTTTTCTTTACTAGTAGTGCTTTAATAATATATTAACCTTTTTTTTTTTTTTTTTTTTTTTAGTTCTAAAGGCCCTGGCATAAGCTCTTTTTCTTCTAGACAAGAAGTATAAGATTTAAGTAAAGAGATATTAAAAATAAAATAGATTTATAAACTAGAGAGTAGAAGCAGGCAATACGCTTAGGTTCTAATAGATTTAATAATTTAATATAGTTTTATAAAAAGAGAGAAAAGCTTTTTACTTAGGTAGTAAAATCTTAAATTCTTAATAGAAAATAATACTAAGTTACCTACCTTAAAGAAATAAGGCTTGTGCTTTTATTATAGTTTTATGCCTATTATTTAATAGCATTCTACTAGTGTTATACTATTAATTCTTTATTATAATATAAACATGCGATTTTGTCAGCTGTTTTAGGTACTTAAATACTAAGTTCTAGCTTATAATTAAGACTTAAGTAAAACTTATAGCATGTAAAAAATAAACTTATCCTAATTATAAATTAATAAAAGTTATTATATGTAAACTTTATAAGAGAAAGGAGCTTAGCCTAATTACTTTATCTCTCTTTTATATAGAAATATAGATATTATTCCAGAGTTTAATTCTGCTATTCTATTTAACTATTAGTTTAAAAATAGAAGGCGGTGCTTAGACGGCGCTAAATCTTTACTATATAATAAAAATTAGTCTAAAAATAGCTAGTAAAAATACTACCTCTGTTAGAGACAACTCTATATAGTAGTCTAAAGAATTAGATAATTTTATATATAAAAAAATTAGCTAAATCTATAGTAGTAAGGTTCTTAGTTATAGGGATATATCTTATTATCTTAGTATAATAATCTATAACTACTAGAATTATATTATAAATGTAGGCTCCATAACAGCTTAGTAGTAACTCTATAATAAAATCTATTATTAACTACTTTTAAGGTTTTTCTAGCTAGAGAAGTAGTTATAGTTCTCTATATAAATAATATCTAAGTGCCTTTATACGTTCGCATGTATTATAAATATTAATATACTTTTTAATATTCTTTTTAATTTTAAGCTAGAAGTATTTATGTGTTAATAATTTAAGTATCTTACTATACCTAAAATACCTTACTAAAAAGTTATTATAATAAATTTAAAGAAGTTTTACTCTTAAGGTAGGATCTCTAGGGACATATAGTTATCCCTTATAATAAAGTAAACTAAACTAGTTAAACTTTTATAAAGTGCTTTTTATATATCTATCTTATTATTAGGGCACTACTTAAGTACTTTTATTATACTTCTAAATTACCCAAGAGTCCGTCTTCTAGAGCTTTTAGATTATAATAATAATTAACTTAAAAAGCTGCTTATATATATTCTTAGGGGTAGTAATCTTTTTAGCCTGTATTTAAATAATACGGTAGGGAATTACTACTTTTCTTTATAAATTAAGCTTAATCCTAATAAGATAAAGGTATACATCTATTAAGTTAACTTTATAAAGAAGTTAATTAAAAAAGATATCCTTTATAGGATAGGGCGTGCTTGCTTTTTATTAAGCTATTTTCTAGCTATTCTCTAGCTTCTCTTTTATAGCTAGTAGGGGCAAGAACTAGCTCCAGTTCTCTAGTTATAATTTCTTTTATAAACTAGGTAATATAAGGTTAGAGCTCTTATATATTACTTTACTAGACTCTAGTAATCTTTATAATAGTCTATTAATAGAGTTAGTCTTCCCTAAACAGTGCTTAATCTTAAAATTATATAAGATAAATAATATTACCTAATATACTTATTTACTATTAAAGGCCTTAACATTTATAAAGCCTTTTAGATTATTATAATTTATAAGGATCTTAAGACAAGATAATAGGCCTTTAATATAGTAGTATTAGTATTTTACAGCGTTTACAATCATGCCTAGCTTAAGGTTATAAGTCTTATAATACTATTCTATAGTATATAGCTTCCGGGACTAGAAGATAATAGGATACTAATTACTATTATTAAACTTTTAAAAGTAAATCTTAGTATAGCCTTAATTAAAAGCATCTATCTCTAGACGTAAAAGAAGATTAGGCTTGTAATATTAAAAAAAAAAAGCTATTAAGAATATAGTATAAAGTCTATGTTTTACTGCCTCTGCTTTTAGAGTCCACTTAAAACGTTCTATCTTCCTCTTATTTTAGGAGCTTTTTAAGAGGTTTGTGATAGAATAAGTAATTATAAAAAAGCATTTAATAAAACACCTATAGAAATTAGCGAACCCTAAAAAGACTTATATGTCTTAAAAGAAGACTAGAGTAGTTTAGTTAATAACTATTTTAATCTACTAAGAATCTATCTTTACGCTGTTAGGATAAATAATAAACCCTAAGAATTTAACTTCATCAGCAGTAAACACATACTTCTTGAGATTAATAAAAAGTTTATACTATTATAAGTATTTTAGTATTTATTAAATATAATCCTAATAATCCTCCCTATTTCTTAAAAAGATAAGGATTGTTATGGACGGTAATAGTAAAGCAGCTGTATCTAAAGAGCTAAAGGAATTAGCTATAATAGCTAATAAAGCTTTAAAATAAAAACGTATATTTAAGCTGGAAAGGAAGAATTATAAGCAGGCATAAGATACACTAGCACAGGCTAAGATATAAGCTAAGAAGTAAGAATAGAAATATGAAACTATACTATAGGATTAGAAGTAGTTGTGTATATAACTAAGAGAGACTTAGCAAATAAATACTAATAAAAAAGATAATACTAAGACTAGACTTATTTTTATTATCTTTTTTAATAGTATTTAATATACTGCTAGTAGGTATATAATATACGTATAAAGGGTTTCCTATAAATATAAGACATAGAACAGCTTAGGGATATTTATAATTCTTTATAGTTACTCTAAAATCAAGATCTTCTCTCTAAGTTAAGACTTAAACTTAAGTGAATTAATTTAATAACTATTTTATTAAATCTATTATATATCCTCTTCCTACCTTGCGATAAAGCATAAACTCTATTCTATTAAACTTAAGGCTATTTATTCTAGATACGGAAAGAACTAAGAGCTTATTAAGTAATTAGTTAGAGTAAAGTTACTAATATAAAACATACCATTAAATTAAAGCAACTCATAATAAGAATATTATTAAAATAGATTATATAGAAGATATTAACTAGCCCTAATAGGGTATAGTTAATATAGCTTTAAAAAATAATAAGAGTATTAATAAGTTTAAATAGTATTATTAGATATTTAAAATAGCTATAGCGTGTATAGAACGCTGTCTTCTACTTATCACTATATTAAATTCTAATATAGTAGTAGGTATCTTTAAGGTCTAGTTTAGTAAATCTAATTAAGCCCGCTAAATAATCTAGCGTTTTACTAATTAATAGTAAGGTAAAATAGTTCTTTTTAGTAACCTTATTAAGGCCTTTATAATTAATATAAAGCTATAGGCTATTATTTTTCTTAGGAATAAAAAGAATTAGCACACCTACTAGGCTAGTGTTATTCTATATCTAACTTTTTTACTTTATCTCTACTATATAGTCATGAAAGACCTTAAGCTTTTTAGGAAAGAGATTATATAGTAGTCTAAAAGACATAGTAACGTTCTCTTTTAATTTAATTATATAGTTACTTCTATAGTGTTCAGGCAGCGCCCCTATGGCGTTAGTAGAGATTAGGTCTTTAAATCTTTAGAGCTTTAAAAAGAGAGTAAGAGTTATAGACTTTTTATTTTCTATAATAGCTATAGCTTTTATAAGCACAGCGTACACATGTTTCTCATGCTTAAGGGAGTTAATAAACTATTTAGGCTTTTTAAGTTAAATTATTTATATACCGATTTTCCAGCGCCACGCCTTTATTTTGAAATTGATAATAATATATACCTCTTAAAGCCCTAGAAGCCTAAGGAGAACCTATGAAGCTGCATTAATTATTCCGTAAAAGGTAGTAGTAACTTCCCAAGTTTGCCCCTAATTATCCTTTATTTAAATTGGAATTTCGTATGCATGTTGGCCGTACTCCTGTGTGGTATTTAGCATATATAGTGTTAGTAATTTAGATTCAGAGATCTCTCTAAAGCCTTACTTTAGGGTAAACTTCTTATCAATAATGTTCACTTACGCGCTGCTGTTAAGGAGTATAGTAGTTACTATCTAGGCAGGTTGGTTAGTCTGCACTTCTCCTTTTACCTAGATTAGTTTCTTCTTAACAATTGGCCTCTTGCACCTAGGACCGGAGGTAAGCCTAAGTGCTGCTAGTTTTCTAGCGTTTAAATAGTATTAACTTCTATAGCAGGAGTATTCTTCTTAGCCTTATCATATTATTTCTTTCTATAGTCTACTTCCTAGTGTCCTCGCTTATGGCAGTAACGGCATTCTCCAGGACAGTAGGCGATATTAACTAAGTAGAGTGATATAGTAGCGGTTGCAGGACATAAAGCAGTCATTATCTGAGTCATCTAATTTCGAGGTGTATTTCGTGCGCGAGGTGGAAGCTTAATAGTGGCTCTTCACAGGTTATCCTCCAGCGTAGCGGCACGTTCGATGAGCTCCTATCGAGTCTTTAGAAACTCAGAATAGTTCAAGAAAGCTACACGAATTTCTGGCTGAAGCTTGCTATATAAGTGCATTACTAGATGCTTCTGCTTGTAAGGTGGGTTAATTTGATTCTCTAGAGTAGCCAGACGCGCTGCAAATTCATTTACTAATTCATCTTCCTTCTAGATAGCCCTAGAGTATAGTAGAGTTACTTACAACTCTTAATTAATAGGGCTTTTAATCTGATCTAGGAGGAACTCCATTATATGACTCTATGTATATGCTACTCCTTTGTTTTCCCGCTCATACTATAGCCATAGCTGTCGGTGTGTCGTCTTTAAATATTATAAGGTAAATGCAATCCTTTGGTCTTCTAACTGGAACGCCTGTAGGTCTAGCCGGAAGGCAATCTCCAAACGGGTTTGGAAATCTTAATATTCCTGTATTCCTTTTCCTTCGAATATTGGGATTTTTTTGATCTTGGGGCCGCGCTGGGGAATCGATGTATAACCATTATTAATACGACGTTTACGCGGCGGTTCTTTAATGTCGTCCTCTTTCTCCAAAGGGATATGTTGTCTTTGCTCTATTAGGGAGGCGATTAATAGGATCGATTTAGCGCGAGAGGATGGTGTCCGTACGTTGTCACCTGCGAGGCATCAGGTTCGCTCTTCTACCTCGTGGCGTAAACACTGTTCTTCTTCTTACAAGGTGAATTCATTACGTTGTCTTTTCAAGTTGGCGATCCTTTCGCGAATAGAGGGAGCAGAAGTTGATTGTTCAGGTTGTGCCATTTCAGGCGCCGTCGCAGTCCCGCTTGTTGAGGTGGACTAGCTAGGATCCATCGCCGCGCCTACGCTGCGAAGACGGTAAGGGGGCATAGTCAAGATTCAGACAAGCAGTGTATGCTGAGCCGCTATCCCTAGGAATAGAGAAGAGAATTCAGGATTGTAACAGGGGGTTGATATAGCAGCGAGCAAACACTTGTGGGATGAATCAAAGCTAAATTCTGTTGAGCTAGAATGTAGGTAGTGAGCCTTTTATCCTACAACCTCGAACATCGTCAAGGCACGGGTGTAGCACAAGTGTGTCGACAACGTCGCACTTGTGTAACAACAGCGCTGCGCTAGTGTAACAGTGGTGCTACACTTGTGTCTCAGGAGACATCACGTGCGGTGACATTCACCCAGGCGTCCCACATCATTACAAGAAGGCAGAGACAAATTGTGTTCCTTAGTTTAATATAATTATTTTTAGAAGACTATAGTCTATTTATACGTACTAGTAGAAGAGGTGGGTAACATCTATAGTAGTTATCTCACTACAAGAAATTAGGTATCTGTATTTTATAAGGTGATTAACTATAACTATAATATTAGTATAGTCTTTAGATTCTAGGAGGTTAGTAATAAAGTCTACAGAGATATCCTTCCATCTCCTTTTAAGAATAGGGAGAGGTTTTAAGAGGCTATAGTACTTTTTATAAAAAGCCTTAAATCTTTAGCAGGTATAGTAATAAGATATATATTAACATATTATTTTAAATATCCAGGGCCAGTAGTATTCGCGTTGCAGGATTTTAAGAGTTTTTTTATAATTAGAGTGGCCGCTAGCAGGAGAATCATGCGTAATTTAAAGAAGTTTAATTTTAAGTTTATTATTATTTAGTATTACTAACTAGTCGTGATAGTATAATTAGCTTTTTTAGTCTTTATATTTACTTAAAGAAAGCTTCTTAAAGTGTCGGGTTCTATCCTATATTAGTAATAGAATTTCCTAAATAAACTTATTATTTAGGTATTTGTTATTAATGATCTGTTGAATCAACCTATCTGTCTCAGTTAAGTTTAATTCTAGAATATTATTAAACAGTTTAGGGCGGAGAAGTATTTATTATTAAGCTCTTTAAGCTTCTTCTTCTTAAGCTAAAGTATTTTATATATAGTGAGTAAAAGTATCTAGTTTTCCACCCTACTTACCTAGTTAATACGTAATAGTAAAGTTGAATTAGAATAGATATTCAACCTAGTAAGCTTATTAGTAGCTAAGTTACTTTATTATAGTAAAGTACTAAAGATTCTTATAGTTACTTAATACTTAAATTAAGAATATAGTACTTTCTAATTTAGGTTTCTATTATTTAAAGTAATATACAATAGCTAGCAGTTTCTTGTTATATATTTTATAGTTATATTTAGTAGAATTTAGTCTCTTAGAAAAGTAGGCTATAGGTCTTAGTTTACTTTATTTATCTTTTTAAAAAAAGACTCTAGTAGTTATGTAGTCTAAGAAGTTAGCTTCTATAATAATTAGTAACTTAGAATTAAAGTGTCGGAGAACTAGAGTAGTTATAAATACATATTTTAAGTATTTAAACACCTTTTAGTAAGTATTATTAAATTTAAATCAAATATTCTTCTTCGTTAGGGCTATAGGCGGGGACGTAATATAAAAAAAGTTATTAATAAATTATTAATAGAAATTAGTAAATCCTAGAAATGCTCTTATATCCTTTACGTTTTTAGAAAATTTCTAGTTAAGAATATTCTTTACCTTGTTTAGGTCTATGCTAATTTCTTTTATTAAAATTATATACCTAAAATAAGTAACTTATTCTTAGTAGAACTTGTATTTGTTAATATCAAGTTACAGGCTAGCTTTATCTAGGGCTTTTAAAACTTATTTTATATGTTATTAATATTTATATAAAGAATTACTATAAATTAGAATATTATTAAGATAGGCCGTATAAAACACATTAAGAAATAGTTAAAGGATATTATTTATATAGTGTTAGAACATACTTAGTGTGTTAGCTAGTCTAAATAATATAATAAGATATTTAAATAAGCTATATTAAGTTTAGAAAGTAGTTAATTATTTATCTTCTTTTATTACATGAAGGTAATTGAAAGCTGAGATGATATCTAGCTTTATAAAATACTTCGCCTTACTAAAGCAGAACAGGGTTTCTTGAATTAATAGAATTAAATAATAGTTCTTAATAGTAATAGCGTTTAGAGCTTAATAGTCTATATAAAATTAGAAACTTTTATTAGGTTTCTTTATAAAAATAACTAGTACAGCTATAGGAAATAAACTTGCTCTAATAAATCCTTTAGCAAAATAGTTATTAAGATACTTTCTAAGAACTTTTAGTTTATTTTAGGATATTCTATAGAGAGGTTCAAATCCAGGTTGCTTTCCTTCCTTAAGGATAATCTTATAGTTATATAGATAATATTTAGATAGTTTATTAGCTTTCTTGCGTAAGAATATTCAAAGAGTATTATAATACTCCTTTAGAACCTTAATAGCTAAATTAGTATAGGTTTTTAGAACTAAAG
Source organism: Zopfia rhizophila CBS 207.26 (assembly GCA_010093925.1). NCBI lineage: Eukaryota > Fungi > Ascomycota > Dothideomycetes > Zopfiaceae > Zopfia > Zopfia rhizophila. The sequence continues at coordinate 1,333,472 of ML994646.1, forward strand.
CTTTATTAATATTAGTTATTAAAACAGTAAAGATTTTATATTCGTGTTTCTAGGCTATTTGTATAAAGAGGGCTGCCCTAATTAGGTAGATATTTATACTTAATTTAGAATTCTTATAAGGGCCTCCTAGTAAAGCCTTTACTAAAAGATTTTTAAAGTCTTAAAAGGAAGACTTCCTTATAAGGTCCCTATTTAGTTTAGTATTAAATTTAGGTGTAAATTTAGATTTTAGGTAGAAGCTTTTTAAAGAACAATTCACCAGAAGGTCCTCTAAATAGGTATTAAATTCTTATAATTAATAGTTTATTTTAGCTAACTAGTTATTATGTTAAGTTTAAATAGTTAGTAATAACTTTAGAAAGCAGGTCTATAGGCGCCGTATATAGATAATATTAAGATAAAAATCTTTTAGTAAAGAATTTACCAGAAGGTCCCTTAGGCGGGTAGTATTTTCTCTTAAATAAATAAGAGATTAAAATAAGTATAGATAATAGGCCTAGTAATAGAAAGTATTAAAAAATAGCTTTTATAAGTTATAGTTAAAGTTAACCTTATGTTTTTTTATTTAAGGTTAGCTAAGAATTAATTTATAGTTTCCTATAGCTATTATAAAGAGATAGATTTTCTTAACATAATTTATATAGTAGAGAGTTATACTAGTAGTATATAAGATATAACCCTCTTTAAGACATTTACTATTAAAACTAGTAGAATATAAGACGTTTAGGAGTAGTGAAAGATAAAGTTTTTAAGTACTAACTAAAAATCTACTAATATAATCTATACTAGTTACTCTAGTATTAATTAAAGTAGTAATAGAGTATGACGAGCTATCTTATTAGATAGTACACAGAATATTCACTTAATAGTTTTAAGAGTTAGTTACTAGGTAAGAGGTCTAAAGGTTAATAGAAATCTAGTATTAGAAACATCCTAAAAAGCGACTTAACACTAGGATAGAGCTTTTAGTAAGCTAGCTTAAGAAGTTTAGAAATATTCTTATCTATAAAAAGATTTAGATTTAGAGAAAGAATAAGAGTAGGTTACTTATTAGAGTTAGGATAAGCTTATAAATTAGAGTTCTAATAAGAAAATAAAATAGTTTTAGGAAATATAACTATGTTTATTATACTTAAAATATTAGCTATTATATTTTCAGGCTTCTCATTTAGCTAACCTAATAGAAACGTAGTTAGAAATATTAATTTCTATAGTATTAGAATTTCTTTATAATATAAGTTACAGCCTAGTAAAACGCAGTAAAGGAAGATACTAAAAATTATTATTATATAAGGATATCAGGTTAGCGTAGTTATTTAACGTATTAAGAATTTTAATATTTATTATTATCTAGCGGAGATCGTCGTTTAACGACCTTCTTAACTAAGTAATTAAACTAATTTCATTTAGTCTAGTGTCAACAGCTAGTCTATAGAATTTAGTAAAATAAATAATAAAACTTTTCTATTCTTAGTAAAATAAATTAAGCTTACTTAAGATAGTAAGTTTTCTATTTAGGTCTCTATATATAGCTTATAAAAAGGTAATTAATTATTCTACTAAGTATATATTCTTATTTATAAAAGGATTTATAAGTGTTATTAGATTCTTCTCTAGCCTTAAATATATATATAGAAGTTAAGAGCGTTTAGTAGGATATTAGTTAGTATTATCTTTAAGCTTATAATTAAGTTTCCTAATAAAAATATATAGGTTTTTTTGTTTTCTAGTAAACATTAAAGAGTCAGGCAGGTAGTCAGATTTTATTATTATTAGTAATATAGTAAGTTCTAGCGTGATGATTAATCTCATATTTCTAACTATAACTTAAAGAACTTAGAAATAGGTACTAGTTGTGATTATAGATAAGATTAAAATTATAGAACTTAAGCTACTTCTAGATAAACCAGTAACAAAAGCTAGACTTTCTTTAATAGAGGAGATAGTAATAGTAAGAGTTAGACTAGTAAACACTTAATTTATTTTATTAAACTTAATATAAAAAGTTTCTATACTTTCTTTATATTAGGTTTCTTATCTTACTAAAGTGTTTATAAGTAATTTATTACTTACCTTTAGAGTCACGAGTTAAGAGGTAAGGTCTCTAAGGATTTTAGTAAAGTCTAGATTATTTATTATAAGAAATTAGTAAAGACGTAATATAATGTCACGGTAGTGCTATAAGTAGAGAGTTAAGTACTTAATAAGAAGTGTTAATTAATTACTAAGTATAGTACCAGATAATAAATCAAAACATTACGTAAAAAAAGGAAAAATATAATAAGTTATAAGCTAAAATATTTAGGGTAAGGGCTTATATACTAGCATAAGGCTAAAGTATAAACATATAATATAAAAAAAAAGCTTATAAAAAGGCTTCCTTAGAAGGCTCTTATATTACAGATAGTTATTATAATAAGTTCTAAGAATTAGTTACTAAGTAAGAAGTCTAAAGGTTAATAGAAATTTAGTATTAGAAACATCCTAGAGAGTAACTTAACACTAGAATAGAGCTTTTAATAAGCTAGCTTAAAAAGTTCAAGAATATTTTTATTTATAAAAAGATTTAGATTTAGAGAAAGAACAAGAATAAGTTACTTATTAGAATTAGAATAAACTTATAAATTAGAATTCTAGTAAGAGAATAAATTAGAATTCTAGTAAGAGAATAAAATAGTTTTAGGAAATATAACTATATTTATTACACTTAAAATATTAGCTATTATGCTTTTAGGCTTCTCATTTAGCTAATTTAATAAAAATATAATTAGAAATATTAATTTCTATAATATTAGAATCTCTTTATAATACAGGTTACGGCCTAGTAAGATGCAGTAAAAAGAAATACTAAAAATTATTATTATATAAGAATATCAGATTAACGTAGTTATTTAATATATTAGAGATTTTAATATTAACTATTATTTAATAGAGATTGTCGTTTAATGACCTTTTTAACTAAGTAATTAAATTAATTTCATTTAGTCCAGTATTAACAGCTAGTCTATAGAATTTAATAAAGTAAATAATAAAACTTTTCTATTCTTAGTAAAATAAATTAAGCTTATTTAAGGTAATAAGTTTTCTATTTAAGTCTCCGTATATAGCTTACAAAAAGGTAATTAATTATTCTATTAAGTATATATTCTTATTTATAAGAAAGTTTATAAGTATTACTAGGTCCTTCTCTAGCCTTAAATATACATATAAAAGTTAAAAGTGTTTAGTAGGATATTAGTTAGTATTATCTTTAAGCTTATAGTTAAGTTTCCTAATAAAAATATATAAGTTCTTTTATTTTCTAGTAAATATCAAGAGATTAGATAGGTAGTTAGATTTCGTTATTATTAGTAATATAATAAATTCTAGTATAATAGTTAATCTCACGTTCCTAACCGTAGCTTAAGAAACTTAAAAATAGGTACTAGTTATAATTATAAATAGAATTAAAGTTATAGGACTTAAGCTATTTCTAAATAAACTAATAACAAAAGCTAAACTTTCTTTAATAGGGGAGATAATAATAATAGAAATTAGACTAATAAATACTTATTTTATCTTATTAAGCTTAATATAAAGAGCTTTTATACTTTTTTTATATTAGATTTCTTATTTTACTAAAGTGTCTATAAGTAATTTATTACTTATCTTTAAAGTCACAAGTTAAGAGATAAGGTCTCTAAGGATTTTAATAAAATCTAAGTTATTTATTATAAGAAATTAGTAAAGACGTAATGTAATATTATAATAATACTATAAGTAAAAAGTTAAGTACTTAATAAGAAGTATTAATTAATTACTAAGTATAATACCAGGTAATAATTTAAAACATTACGTAAAAAAAAGAATATAATAAATTATAAGTTAAAATATTTAAGGTAAGGGCTTATACGCTAGTACAAAGCTAATATATAAATATATAATATAAAAAAAGAGTTTATAGAAAAAGCTTCCTTAGAAAGCCTTTATATCACAAATAGTTACCATAATAATTAATAATAATACTTATAAATAAACTATAAAAAGCTAAATAGTTTAGTTTATTTAATATTAAGAATAAATACTACTAAATAAAAATAGTAAAAAAATATAAATAAATAATAGCTTTTAAAATAAAATATAAGTTATTTAAATACTTAGTTATGTTATTTAAACTTACAAACATATCAGTAATATTTTAAATAATTATTAACTATATACTATAAGAATATATAAACGTATTTATTATAGCATATTTAAATGATGTGTTAGTATATACTAATAAAATACTAAAATAGCATATAAAATATATAAAAAAAGTATTAAAAAAACTTAAGAAATATAAACTCTATATTTAAATAAAAAAGTGTGTATTTTATAAAACAAAAGTCAGATTCTTAAAATACATTATATTTAGAAACAGAATTATAGTTAATTTTAATAAAGTACAAGAAATCTTATTTTAGCCTACTTTAATAAATATAAAGAAAATTTTATTTTTTTTAAGTTTTTTAGAATTCTACTAGTAATTTATTAAAAAAATTTTAAAAGTTATAGTACTTTTAATAAAACTCTTAAAAAAAATCGATTTTTTTAAGTAACATAATAGAAAAATTAAGGATTTAAAGAACTTAAAAAGTAATTTACTAAACTACTAATATTAAAATTAATTAACTTAGAGTTGTTTATAAAAATTTATGTAAATATATTAAATAAAGTAACTAGTATAATACTACTACAACAATAAAAAATAAGCAAATTATATTTAGTAAATATTATATTATATAAACTAATAATTACTAAGTTAAACTATAATATTTAAAAAAAAAAAATTTGGTTATAATTTAAGTATTTAAAAAGTAGAAAGCCTACTTAAAAGAAGTTAAATACTAAATTATTAGAATACATACATTTAGATATTAAAGTAATAATTATTATAGAAAATATATAGAAAAAAATAAATTAAAGAATTTATTTAAAAACATTTTAAATAGTATGAAAATAAAGCTATTTATATACCTAATAATTTATAAATAAAGCTAGTAAGAAACTAATACTTAATAAAAATATATAAATACTAGGAAATTAAAAAAAAACTATAAAATATATTAATAGAAGTTTCTAAATTCCTAGTATATAGAAAAAGGTCTGTATAATTCTAGCTAAATATTTAAGTTATAAAAAAACAAGGCATTAAGACAAAAAATATAAACTAATATAACTAATTTCTTTAGTTAAAAAACTATAAAATTAGTTATTATAAACTTTATTACTAAGCTACTACTATTAATAATATACTAAAAATACTAGTATAACACTATATTAATAATTATAAACTAATTAATAAAGTATATATACTTTTGGCTAACTTATAAAAGGCTAAATATTAGTAAGTTAATAAACAAGATTATAAAAACACTTATAGTATAATATAATTACTTTAAGAATTTATTATAAACTAAAATAAATTATTTACGTTAATATTCTAGAAAACGTTTATTAAAAGGTTAGAAATAAAAAATTATTTCTTAATAGTCTATTATTTACAAATAAATGAATAAATAAAACAAATAAACTAAATACTAAAATAATACTTATAAATATATATTAAAAAGCTATAAAATAACTAAGTTAGTTTACTACTAATAGCTAAGTTTATATATAACTTTATAAAGTTATTAATAATAGAAAAAATACTATTTTTTACTAACTATAATTATAAGCTAATAGCTTATTAAGAATTGTAGAAACTAGAAAATATATTATAATAAGCATAGATTAAAGTTAAGAAACTTTAACTTATATATTAAGAAATAGCACAAATAATTACCTAAAAAGAATACTTTAGCAAATAATAATAAAAATAAGTCTAAGGTTAAAAAAAAATTTTAAAAAAAAATACAGTTTTCATTTTATAAAAAAAATCTAAAAATAAAAAGGCTATTATAAAAATTGGATTATATTTAACTAAAACTATTTAGAGTTAAAAGATAAATAGAACTTATAAAATATAAAATATAACTACTTAAAAACATAAAAATTTACTTAATATTTTATATTTTATTACTTAAAAAAAAACTACTATATACTAAACTTAAGAATAAGAATTAAACTTAAAGAAGACTATACTAAGTAAAAAATTTAGTAAATACTAGATTATAAAAAGTTTAAATATTAGTAGAAATATCTAGTTAAATAAACTAAATATAAACTTAAAAATAATATTTAGAAACTAATTAGAAACCTAAAATAGTTTTTAGAGCTAATTAACTAGTATTATAAAAAGAACTAGTAAGAACTAGGTTCTAGAACTAATTAAAAAAGTATAGTAATTAGAAGATATTCTATTTAAAACTAAAAAAGAAGAACTAATAGACTTTAAAAAGAATAATACTATAAGTTATAGTATATAAAGTATAAAACTTTAATAATTTTACTTCTTCTTTTTTTTATTACTTAGACTTTATTAATGAAAGCTAACTTTTAAGAAAATATTTTGTTTTCTAAAAATCTATTTAAGCTAGTTAAAAACATAAGTATTATTAATAATTATAGGCTTTTAACTCTTTATTTTAAGTATACTTTAACTTTTTTTAGAGCTTATTTTTTGTAATTAAAATAGTTTCATAAAAATTATAATACTATAAGATTACACGAAATATTTTAATTAATATACTTAAAATAATAGCTAAAAGTAAGGTTTATTAAGTAAATCTAATTTACTTTCTAATAATAAGAATAGAGTAATAGTATTAAATAACTATACTCTTAAACTTTTTTTACTAAATAGTAAGCTTATATTAAAAAAGATTTTACTTAAGTTATTTTTAGAATTTTAGGTAGAAAAAAAGAGAAAAAAAAGTTCTTATAATTAAACTTTTTATATAAAAAACTAGTTACCTTTATACTACTTATAAAAAAAATTAGAATAACTTTTAAACTAAAAGCTTAAAAGAAGAAAATAATGTTATAAACTATAATAAAATAGTAACTCTAACTAGAAAAGTACTTTTATAAAAAGAGGAGTATAAAAAAAATATAAAAAATATAAAAAATATAAAAAATATAAAAAATATAAAAAATATAAAAAATATAAAAAATATAAAAAATATAAAAAATATAAAAA